>JAOUZG010034987.1:101861-127363 GCA_026289955.1 Argiope argentata
TTTTAGACCTTTCCCTCCACCATTTAAGTAAAATATCAATTCCGGGAAAATCATTGCTCGGATAGAAAGAGAAAGATGGAGTGCAATGAACAGAACATCGGAAGAAAATAATATTATAAATGAATTATATGATTATCAAAATTTGTTTGATTTTAAAATATTTTATGTAGCTGTGTCTCATAACAGGTTTCTCACTAAAATATTTTAAAATCAAACAAATTTTGATAATCATATAATTCATTTATAATATTATTTTCTTCCGATGTTCTGTTCATTGCACTCCATCTTTCTCTTTCTATCCGAGCAATGATTTTCCCGGAATTGATATTTTACTTAAATGGTGGAGGGAAAGGTCTAAAATTCTACGTTTTTATAGAATAAGAAGATTCTAATTTTCATAAAGGTAAACACACTAAACAAATAAAGACATAATTGGTTTTCAAGAGATGCGAAAGTTTAAAAACAGCTTGGAAAATGCCGCGAACAAAGGAAATAAAGGTGACACACACACACCCTTCTTTTCTTTTTTTTTCTATCCTTTTTTTCTTCACTACTTTTCTTTCTACAAACCCTTTGTTATTCTTTTTTTTTTCTTCCCTGCCTAGACTTCATTTTGAGCAGGCATAGATTAAATATCCATACAGGCTAATAAATAAAAGCAGCTATTTTCTTTATTTTTTAAACATCCTGTTATCTATAAATGAAAACCAACTGACTTCGCGTATTTCTTTCTAAACAGATCATAATTTATTACTTCCTTACAGTAGGTGTGGGGGAAGGAAATGAAGATTTTTGGCGGGAAAGTAAGAAAAGTGTCGTTTCAACTAATCCTATTTCCCTAACAGTTTTTTCCCCCTCTCCATAAGAACCATCCTCGTGTCTTAACGAAAATATTTTTAAAAAAATATTAGCCGGACCGGGCGAACCGTTCTTTAGTTTTGCGCTTAGCAACGCATTTCGTGATCCATTTATATATATATATATATATATATATATATATATATATATATATATATGATGGGAATCCTTAAAAATGAAAACATTTTTAATGTTAATACTTATGACTTTGAAAACCTTTACACTAATCTCCCGCATGAAAAATTAATAAACGTCTGTATGTCTTTATTTGTGGAATATTTAAATGAAAATATTATAACTAAAAATAGCTGACAGGAATTATGCAGATTTAATATTTCTGAAAATTACATTTTTAATGGTATTAATTTTTTAAAACAAATGAAAGGTATTCCAATGGGAACGTCGTTTTCAAGTGCCCTAGCAAACATTTTTTTACATTACTATGAGAAAAAAATCATTAAGCTTAACTTAATTAACGGATGGAGGTACATAGATGACTTCCTGCTAATTAATGTAGAGAATACTAATGTAATAACAAACTGCTATCCAAAAGAATTAATTCTAAATAAAACAAATGAAAAACTAACCAAAGCTAATTATCTTGATTTAAAAATTAAAATTGCTAATAGTAAAACACTGGTAGGTTTATATGACAAAAGAGACGAATTCAATTTTAAAATAATAAAACTTTGCAATTATAATTCTAATTTAAACTCAAAATTTTTTTAAAATATAATCTTTTCACAATTTAACAGAATAAAAAATATTTGTAATAATAAAAGATCTTATATAGAAGCTACAGATTGTTTTTTAAAAAATCTAGCCAATAATGAATTCCCAAGAAATTACTGTAATATTGAAATTTTAATTAAAGAAGGTTTAGATCTCTTCGACTAACCCACTAGTAGGCACAGAATTTTACAATTAATTAACAATTTTTAAGAAAATAATTTTTTAATTCCCCGGGGTCCGCTATGCACCGGCTTCTGCGTTAAAATCTACACTTACATCCAATTTCAATAGGACTTTCCCGTGCTTCTAAACATCAGAGGAAAATACAATTAGCTTTATTATATTAAAAATCTTCTCCCTATGTTTGCATTTTATCCATTAATTGTAAACATAAAAAAACTTAAAATATTTTGAATTAAAAAAAGCCCGAAATCGAATAATCTACGCACTTCTTAGCTAAAACTTCAGTCTTCGTCTCGGGGGTGGGTTTTGACGACCTAAACTAATCTCTGATTGGCCAGAACGGCTCTTCTCCAGTATCCTTCCTGATTTGGCATTCGCCTCAATTTCATCCGGTCTGTTTCATTTGCTCTTTAGCACTGCTTGGGTGCACATCTCTCTCTTAAGGGTATGTTCTAGACTTCTTATTTTCTTACTTGTTCTTTTGCTAATATTGGTTTGTTTTTTATTGTATTTAGTATTTTGTGATATATTTTTTTCTTCAATCTTGAATTTTATTTGTGAGTTTTTTTCTCTAATTATCTTTTTTTTCCTAATTGTTTTTTGTGCTAAAAATTGATGCCTCTCTTCTACTTTAAAATTTGGAATTTTTCGGGTCATAAAAGAGTTAATTTTTTAGACAATAATCTAACTCTTTACAGAAAAAAAATTCCACTTTTTATTGGAATCCTTGCTTGATGGTGACCCTTGAGAAAGTCATCAGGCCGGATTTCTCATTTTTTCACTTACATATGTTTTTTATTCTTCTTAGTTCCACTATGTCTTTAGGAATAGCAGCATACGCACTCTCTTAATACATTTGTGTATCTTTCTAATTTACAATGAAAATGGCAATTTATTATATATAACTCTTTTAAAATTGTTTCAGTATATATATATATAATGAAGGATGCTTCTAAATTCATGGCTCAAAATTTGAGAAAGAAGTCACACACACCCCTCTTCCCCCCATTGGTATATGATGTAGAAAATAAAAAGTAAAGACGGAAAAAAATTAGACACTGAACTATAAAGTGGAAAGCGTTTAACACAATATTTTTAGACCAGAAAATTCATAAATTCAGCAAAGCTTAAATAATGATGAGTTTTGTGAAGAAAAATTCTGAACAGTACTAGAGATTCCTTTTATTAGAATTACCAAATCGTTTGCAGGATAATTTTATTCAGCATGAAAGTCTCCACGTGAGCTTCAAATGAGTTATTTGCTGTTGGATAATATTATTGCGTGATGGAGATAGATATTCTCAGAGAAAGCAGACATGCTTCTAATGAACGGGCTTCAAATATTAATTGAAAGGAATGTTACGGTTGTACCCTGAACGCTTTTCACTAAAGGACAAAACTGAATTACAAAAATTGTTCCTCGTTTACATCACCAACTTTGTGACAGCTATTCATTTCATAAACCTCTCTATCGACAGTCCAGAAATTAGATACCTTTATTCGGTCTTACCACACTTTTCATTTCCGATTCCACATTACAATACAAAAATCTTATTTATATGCATTTTAAATGGCCTATACATTCAGAGATAACCAGGACACTATTTTTTTTTTAAATTATGCATGTATTTAGTCTGTTTACACGATAACTTTAAAAAGCAACGAACTGCCGACATGAAACTCAGTTTACGGCCTTCCCCGCCCCAACTGGAATGAAATCCTTTACTAAGATGAATAAATTGTAAATATTTTAGAAACTGTTCCCTACTTTTATGCTATCTTGCACCTGCATATCAATCATATGGTTAGATCTTGTGCCAATTAATTCCAATTTTCAACTTTGGTTATGAAAACATAACTCAAAAATACAAATAACTAAATGAATTAAATTAAGAAGATATTGTAGCGGAAAATTATTCCCCGAAAAAATTCCGCACACTCAACAGGTTCGCTGCATGGTGGAACAATTAACAGGCCCAATAACAAATAACGACTTTTATTAATACGAAGAAGCAAATAAAGAGAAGAACACAACCAAGAAGTACACAAGCAATAAACAGTACCTCGCAAGTAGCGTATAAATAGTGAACATCCACAGCAACAAACAAAATGGGCGGACGGAACTCAGCAGGAGGAGAGAGTTCATGCAGCTATTCAGATCACTCCAAACGCCTTCTTCTCCCCGCTTTAGTTGTATTCAACTGCCAACTCGCTATCAGACGGTCTATTCAACAGATGACTCGTTGCTGCTGGAATACTTGACTCCAGGACTCTTTATAACAAAAATTATACATGAAGATGAAAAAGAATGAAGAGCAACAAAAATGAATTCTAACCGGTAACCAAAACGAAATTGAAAATGCAAATTATGAACATCGGTGAACCATTATTCATGATATCGTTAACTCGAAAACCGGTACAACCCTAAGTAGTTTTTTTTTTATTCAAATGAAAAGATTTTATTCAGTTTCACGCTGTAATGCGATGGTCGCTTAATCATACTTTCCAGAGCTCTAGGGTAAAGTAATCCAGCTGATGGGACACTTCCAGAATCAAAACAGTGAATACATTCTTCAAGAAATTTATCCAATGTATTCTTTTGTCCCTAAATAAGTTACTAATAAAGTTTTTTTATTTAAATTTAAAATTAGAAGGGAAAGAGACTTATGACTAAGATCTTAATGAATTGCATTTAATTTTGGCTTTCTAATGTTGCAATTGCTCCATTTAGCGAGTGATCAATTAAAAAGCAATTCTAATTTAAAGAAATTAACAAAATCTTCATCTAGACAAAAGTCGAGAAAATTCATGAGCTATACTAAGAAAATTTAGAAATTCTGGATTTTGGGAAAAAAATTAACACAGACATTTTAATAAATTATACATAGTGTTTGACTTCTAAGTACTGTCGGGGAAAAAAACTAAAGACCTAAAGTAAAAAATTTTTTAGTTATTATTGATGTTATTATTCTTGCCACAATTTTGGACAATTTCCTATTTTAAATTTAATAACTTAAAAGATAATAATACAAGCCTAATTAAAACTGTTTTATTCAAAAAGTGAAAATATACTTGCACAAAAACGTACAAAAACAGTCTTGGATCATTTTGTTGATAATGTTTTAAAAGATACTGGTTTTGAAAACAGTTTAATTCTGACATTTCATCCAATTATTCTTTTTAATTTATGAACACATTTATTACTTTTGTAATTAAGTCTAATGAAATAAGCTTAATTATAATATGTAGAAAAAAATTAATCAAAAGAGATGCCAGAAATTCATTTTTTTTACAAGCCATTGAGCTAAAAATTTAATTTATATAACATGCAAGGATATTATTTGAATATGCAGCATTTACAGAAATTCAAGATATGTATTATAAGGGAAAGAAATAAATCCTAAGAAAAGAAAATAATCTGATTCTGAAAGGCAATTTAAAGTTAATTACATTACAAATAAAATTCCCATTTCAATACTTTAATAATCTTTTAATAATGAAGTACTAAAAAATTCAGCAGCAAAAAATATGTAGTAGACTATTAAAAAAATCGTTTCACTTATAGTAAGGGATGAAGAATTTTAATCTCAAATCAAAGAATTTAATAATCAGATAACCTTGATGGTCTTTATACTTTAAATTGAAAATATTTTAAACTTACTGAACTTAAATTGCTTTCATTGTCTAGAACTTTAAAAAAAGAAAATTACAAAAACCTTGTGAAAAATTATAAAAATGATACAAAAATTTTCATGAGATATTAATAAAGTGCTCTGTAGAATTAATAAAAGAAAGCAACAAGTAAAAAAGACTACATCACTTCCAAACAAATTATTATTCACTTCTTGCTTTGTGCACATACACACAATGAATAAATTTTCCACAAATTAGGAGATTTCAGTTTTAATGCATTTCTACACTGAAGACTACAGTAAAGGTAGTAAAATTACATTCACAACACACCTCAGATCGCAGCTGTAAAAGCTACATGTCATTCTGCATATAAAATAAATAAATGAATCAAAATATCACAGCTTCTTACACAACAAATTTAAAATTCTAAACTCATAACATAGTTCCTAGTTAAATACAGATATATTTTTTTTTCATAAATATAAAAAGCTAATTACATATCATACATAGTTTTCTTAGTTAGTATTTTACCACACAGCACTTCTGCATTTTTAATGAACAATTACTTTCATACCATTGAGAATTTTTCATTTTAATTGAATTGACTAGTTAATTTAAATCAAACTACAATTAGAAAAGGATAACTCGATCACACAGCTTCTATAGAGAGCTAGATTACCTACCCTATGTCTCTAAATAATAAAATGTCTAACAAATGCAGCCTAAAATGCAAATGAAAATATGCTTTCAAGCATTCAAAACATTCATAAACATTATTTACACATAAAATCAATGAATATAGAAGATCCTTGCAGATATTTTTTTATCAATGAATATATGGAAAAAGAGTACATTTCAATCAGAATTCAAAACTTATTCACAAAACTATAAAAAATAGCATTTCTGTTATCTTGTAATTCTTCATAGGATTTTTGTACAGTAAAAATATATTTATGCTTTAAAAATAAACAAATGAAACATTATATTATTTTTAGAATAATATATCCAGAAATGACAAATACTAATTAACTAGTTCATCAGCAGTTATTAATTCAATAATAATTAAAATTCTTTTTATATACCAAATTGTAAAGTTTTTGTGAAATTTAAAAAAAGAAAGAAAGAAATTCAAAATGTCATTACTTTTAGTTATACACCTATATATTTTTGGCTTCAAATATCACATATATAAATTTATACTGAAGTTACAAATATCGTAGAATTCTGTATTTAAGTATAAATAATTGTATCTAGGGAAAAAATTTTTTTATTTTTATAGCAGTAAATATATCAAAAGAAAAGGATCTTGAAAATAAAGTTCAATTCAGTTCACAATATTTTTAAATTAAATATTTGCTTATTTTTCTAGGAGTAGTCGTATTTTAATGTTTCATAAATTTTTGTCATGAAAATAAATTGATAAAAATAAAATTTAAAGATTTTTTTAAAAAAATAGCTCCTCTCAAAATTATTACAAGTGATTAAAAATAGTAACAATATTTAACAGAGAACAATGGAATCCACTTAAAAAAATTGGGACAAAACAAAAAAGGCAATTCTTTTTCAAAGAGAAAAAAGTAATAACTCTTTTTTCTTTTTTTTTTTACTGCTATATAATTAATTCAATCACACTTGTTCCCATAATATAAAGCTGCTCTTTTTCATCAATAAAAAGTAGCATTGTAATTTTTTACAATACTATGCAGTTATATATGTATATATATATATTTATATATATGTAACATAATTATACCATGCAAGGATCTCCAATGGTGATAACCAAAACAAAACTTGCAACTATAATCTAAATAAAATTACATCTACAATCAACACTATAAAAAATTTTTAAAACATGGAGTGCAAATATGTATTGGAATGCAATATATAAATACAAAAGTGTTATAGCCATAAATACTCTCAAAATCTTTGTAACGAAAACTGCTTGGAAAAACTTCATGCATAATTTTTTTTAATGACTGCTTGTTCACAGGAAACATGAAAAGATTTAAGGCTCACACAGAACATGCTGAGTTCAGATGTTAAGCTCTCATGTCAAAAATGGTTAAATTTAAGGAGTCTTGATTGATTAACTTCATAAAAAATATAATAATTTTAATGTGAAAAAAAAAACTTAAAAAGCTGGTTAGTAAATTTAAAAGTGCCATTTTAACAAATAATAAATTGTAATTTGGTTATAATTTAACATATTAAGTAAAAAAAGCAATCAAAAGTAAACTAAAGGCACTTTGTGGCAAATAGGGTAGTACAGCAAAATAATACATTTTCTAATCAGATCAGAATGGCACTAACATAGTAACCAGAGCTGAAAAATGTACAGAATTCGAGAAGATAAGCAAATATGCAGAAATGCCAACGTTACAAATCCTTGCCATTTTTCATAGAGAAGACGAGAAGAAAAACTAAGAAAACCAGGTTCAAATAAAAATAAAGCATAGAACCTTCCGAATATTGTGTATATGGATGCAAGTTAACCTTTTTCATTGTACATAATATGAAATAGAGGAAAGATACATTTTTAAAAATCTACAATTGTAATATTAGGGATTTCCAGAAATAATTAAAACAACAAATACTTTTTATTATGAATGAATTACAATAGATAATAAAAAGTCAAAATTGTCACTCATTCTTTTCTAATAGGAAGAGAGTGGGGGGGGGGGAATAACTGATTTAAAAAATTATGAACCCTTAAAAAATATTAACTTCATGTTTTGAAGTCCTTTTTCATGAAGTTCTTGTTTTAATACTAAGTTAAAGTATATTAAGTTTTCAAATATAATTCACTAATATGTTTTAAAATGTATAAAAATATTTATAATCTTCTGCATTAAATATCAAAAGAAAATTAAATCTAGTAGTAGTTGTGCAAAATCAAAAAACTTAATATGTAATTGGTCTTCACCATATAGCTTTGGCACGTTCAAAAAATTTTAAGATTAAGAGACAAATGAAAGTAAACTGTTTAAGTAGATTAAAAAATGTAAAAGATTAAGCAGATTTTAAACATGGTAAAACAGCACCATTATTATTATTTTGTACCTGACTGAGACAGAAATGAGGATTTGTTTGATAGTTGGCATCTCTGCATGCACACACATTTTGAGCACACAGGATGTTATCGACAGGAGAAGATGAATTTAAATTCATTAAATGTCCTTCAGCATTATGACTTTGCTGTTTTCTGAAAAGGCTTTATTAAGTATAGTTTGTCACCCCTAGGACTAGTGTAAATAGGAGCTCGTTTGTAATGTTCAACTAAATCATCCAGGGTATCAAACCTTCTCTGTCCAATGCAAAACACCCGTCCTTCAACATGGACTCGGAAATGCTTGTTTCTTGCTGGTGCTTTCAAAGATATTGAATAATCACCAACCTTAAAAGAGAGAAACACGAAAATGAAAAGGTAATTCATTTTGCAAAAGTTCAGCAAATAATAAATATGCTAACGTTTTTAGATGAATTAAATATGACAGATTATAATTAAAAAATTAATATCAATAATAAGACAGTCAAAAATATAGTTTCATGAAAGGAAATATTTATAAAAAATATTATGACTTTAAAAAATACACTGTGAACAGAATATATTTGTTAACACTTTCAAAACTACCGGTGAGATAGCTTGTCCTTCAAATACTTCTAATTACAAATTCCTGTGGTCTAAAATGCGTCTTTTATACCAGTTTATTTTGAACTTTCTAGCACATATCTGAAAAAGGCCTTTATTTTTTTAAAAAATGCATACGAGACAAATCTGAGGCCACAGAAAGGTGTAACTGTAAATATCTGAAAGGCAAGATATCTCACCAGTTGCAGTGAGAGTATTCAGCCAGATTTTAAACTGGATAGAACTATTGATACATTCTGAAAAACATGTCTGAGACAAATTGTCAATCATTCCCCACCACCACAGTATCTCAAGCAACTTTAAACAGATGCTTCAAGAAATCAGGATGTCGGAAAACAATCAAGAAATCAATCTTTACATATGAAAATAAAATCTGATATCAGTTCTTTAGATAAGAATTTTCAAAGAGGGGAAAATCCCCCCTACCCCATTTTTTCATGTTATTGGAAAGAATGAAACTTTAAATTTTATACAGGTTTACTTATTCTTGAATCCCCAAAATAATAATTACCAACAAACATGTTAAGATGCAATAAGACATTATGGTTCATTCTTTCCAAAAATGGTTATTACTTAGAAAGTTAAAAGAAAAATAAGTTAAGAATAAAAATCAGATTAGAAAGTTAATAGATTAAAGAAAGTATTTTAATGCCTAATAGCACAGTTTTCATAACAGTACATTATTTGAACAACCCAACTAAAAGTTCTGCTAACAACAAACATCTTAATATCCTAAGATTTTTTTTAACAATATTTTTATGGTTATATGTAAAAGCAGATTTCACAGGTTAAATATTAAATATTTCAAAGCTTATTAAAAAAATATTTTTAGATCTTGAATATATATATATATATATATATATATATATATATATATATATACACACACACACACACACACACACACATTGATAGAAAGGATGAATAGAGAAAGAGGGACTGAAATACAACATATTTTTTTAAATTCAGAATTTATAATTTTATTAAAAAATTGTTAAATATAATAATTTTCCAATTTTTATATGAAAACATGGTTTTAAATTCAATATCTGCTGTTTAATTGCCAAAAAAAAATTATCTACCTATTTCTATCAAAAACCAGATTTTATTATTATTTTTTTTAACTATTCACGCTTATATTATACAGAAGGAATTTTTTAAAAGCCTTTTTCTTTAAAAAGCAAATAATGATTAAAAATTATATGATAATTCTAAACTAAGTATTCTGTAAGATGCAGCATTTAAAAGGCAAAATTTTAAATACTAAAAAAAAGTTGCTTCATTTACAGTTATTTCAAATTTTAAAAGATTTTTAAACACCAAGAAAAAAAGTGAAATTCATACTATTGATCTAACAACTTTGTCCTTCACAATTATTGATCTAAATAACTAAAATTTCTAGTACATTTAATTCTATAAAAATTATCAAAATGTATTAAATTATTTACATGACATTTAGATATCCTACTGATCCTAGATATGCATTAATAGGCAATACACATTAGAAATTTAACATCTTTTTTCCAAAAATAATAATAATAATAATCTTGGCACAAGGATAGTAACTACCTATGTTTTAATTATTGATTTAATAATAAGATGAATTTAAATCTAGAAAAAAGGAGGAATGAAGAAAAAGAAATCAGCACAGGGCAGAGGAAGACTCAAAGGAAACAAATGACTGTTGCTAGATGCATCTTTCCTCATTTCCTAAACTTTCTTTAAAAATTCAAGATCTAGACTTAATGAGCAGTTCTATTCTAATGAAACTATTATTGAATTGTATAAATATCAAAGATAATGCCATTGTTATTTATTGTAAAATATAGGGGAGGGAGGAAGAGAAGAAACAATTTAAGCTCCGTTTTTATATACATGTCTTATATACATGTCATTTTTATTTGCATGATAGCATTCCAGAGGCTTCACTGTTAGACCTAGAATTACTAAAAATATATATACTTTGGAGGATAATATATGTACCTTAATAGAATTTAAAACTTGGTTAAAAATTGCAAAAAATATCACTTTGTTTAAATATTATAACAGAAAAATTATTTTCACACCTTTACAATAAAATCTATTATTTTGTCATTTTTGGTAACATTTTTTTAAGTTTTAAGTGTATCTTCTAAATAATATATTTGATACAAAATAAAAATAACATTTAATCTTATCCCAAATAAAATAATAAGTAATTTTATTTGTACTCATAGTTTTAAAAAAACATAGTTTAAGTAAAAAATGTTTTTGAATTAAATGAAGTTGTCCAAAATTTTTAAAAGGCTATTTTAATTTAAAACTGAAAGATTTCTCATGGGAATTCCAACTTTCCTTACATATTATACCGTTTTTGAATTTCTGGTTAATGAATAGATTTTTTTTAATGAAATTATATTATTAAAATCTTGGAAAGCAATGAAGGAATGAAAACATAGTCAGTATAACAAATATTTAAATATGTATAGCAGTCAAGAAATATCGATATTTGAAATCTGTGAAGTTTTTTCATTAGTCCTAATAAATAATTAGAATTAACTGCATCTTATTAAGCAGTGAATTCTGTGAAAAAAAAAACCATTATCGCTCATACAAATATGTCAGATGAGTACATTGTATTTTTTTTGGTGCTCTCAGAAAGTAAAATTGGAAACAAATCATAACCATTACAAATATATTAGCTTAAATAATGCAGTTTAAAGCACAAAATTGAATGACACTATAAGAGGGAAAGCTGATTAAAGGCGAAGAAAAGAACTGATAAAGGAGGATAGTTTATTTCTCACCGATTTAAAGCAATTTGTAAGAACAGATACTTACATTTGTCTCACTATCCCGTACAATAAAGTCGCCATCCTCGGCATATTCATTTAGCATTTGATCACAATCACTTCTTGTAATGCTGCCATAATACCAGCTTTTCCCAGTCAAATCTGGGCGTTCTTGCAAGCTGCCAAATTTATTCCGAAACAATGCTGGGGAGCCACCACTGGCACCCAGAGATAAGCTTGTTGTTTCTTTGCGGGGAATGCCATTATCCATTAGAATGTCTGCACTGCTAGAGAGTGGGAAGTTTTTACCAGGATAAGTTTCAACAGAATTGCCATGACAAACTACTTGCACATAATTCTTTGGCACCAACCCTACTTCATTCTTTTGATTTCGAGCTTTCCACCAATCAGGATCATTCTCCGGCCTATCGATGATCTCTAAATGTTCACCCCTCTGGAAGCTCAGTTCCTCTTCATTTTGGGAGGTAAAGGAATACAAAGCTAAAACCACATCAAGGCAACCACCACTCTGCAGAGTATTGTTAGCAGAACCAGCAGGTGTATAGTTATGACTACTATCATTAGCATCATCAGCTTCCTCTAAAACATAATTTGATGGAAACCATCCAATCACACCATCACATTCACCTTTCCACCAGCCATCATTTGATTTCTCCATGACCAAAACTCGTGCTCCTTTCGATAGAGATACCTCATCTGGCTGTTGAGCTTCATAATTGTATTTCACAATAGCAGAAGTACCAGTATAAGTACTGGTTTTATCAGAGGTATTCCTCGGAGAATCAACATTGACCTCTTTTGTTGCAACTGGTGAAGCAGTAGGGGACATTTTTGCTTCGGTCTTTTTCTTGACTTTCCGACGAATACTGTCAAATATCGATGGTTTTTCACGTTTCACGTAATTTGAAGGAACAAAACCAGATTGATGTTTCGCATTCTGCACTTTCCACCAGTGTTTACTATCATCTAAAAGAATAAGGCGTTCACCCTTCTTTATGTCCAATTCTTGACTTCCCTGTGCTGCATAATCATATTTAGCAATAACATATGTTTCTTCTGTTTTTCCTGTAAATAAAAAAGTTGCAAAATTAATTTAACTGAGCAGAATATTTTCATAAGGAATATATATAATAAAATATATTACATTTTGCAAATATAAAGGCAAAAATAAAAGGGCAGATTTAAAGCAAAATTTTAACGTAAAAAGTATTAAAAACTATTCTGAACTATTATTTTAAATATGAATTGAAAAGCATTAAATAAAATTAAAGGATTCAAAATTAAGAAATATAAGAGCTATCAATATAAAAATATTTAAAATAGATCATTTTTAAAACATAAATAGTGTTACACATACATAATTTCATAATGGCAAATTTGGGGGGGAAGACGAAGGAATCAATCAAAATGTCATATAAATAACAAAAATTATGCTTTATAATGATTTATGCTATGTAATAATTCTGTCACATATTTATCACCAAATGGCCCCGATTTAAAATAGTCATTATATAATAGCAATATTGCAAAATGATTCATTTTAAATATTATGGAAAAACACATTAAAATATTAAAATTTCAGCATACAACTGAAGTATCGAAAATTATACATATTAGAAATTTATTGACTTACTATCCCTACTAAATATTACGAAAGTTTTACTGAATATTCATATATAGGACATAGAAACTTCAATAAAAATTAAATGCCTTAGCCAAAATAATAATAAATAAATAAATAAATAAATAAACACCTATTTATATTCATGCATATATAAACCTGACTATTTTCTAAGCATTAGATACTTTTTTTCCTGTTTTATAATACTGCATTGTAATTATGGGCAATAATGTTTAAATTTAAACATGTAAAAAGTTCATTTCAAATGTTATTAAATTTTAATATTTACTTTTGAAACATTGCAGAACAACAACTTCTATAGTAAAACAAATTTTCAGTTTTGAAAAAGGATAAAAATCATCATAAAAATTAAGTGAACTGTTATAAGATAACAATAAAAATCTGGGATATTTTTTTACATTTCTTAAAATAAAAGAAAATATTAGTTGATTTATATTGATAATTCTTTTCAGGAAATGTTGAAATTAATGAAGAAAGATATAATGACAAATGTATTGGTATTGCATTTTTATATTCATAAACAATAAATAAAATTGACATATTTGGTAAAGAAAAGATGTCCTTTTCTAGATTATCTCACAATATTAAGCAATTTAGAAGAAATGTAAAGTTTATTTATAGAAACCTAATTTTTTTTTACTTTAGCTTTTTAAAAAATTAAGGAAAATGTGATTACATTATTTCATGAAAAAATGAAAAAGATTCCATGATCCTTAGTTTTCACAAGAAATAGAAATAAATTAATAAAATTAAACAATATCAGCTCTGTAGCTAGAAGTAAAATAAAATTAAAAAACAGTTAATACATTTAAAAATTTTTAAGATAGAGCAAGATAATATATACCATTGTCTTAACATTTTACAAAAATATTTGAAGAATCTTATTCAGTGAAATGATTTAAAGTTTTGAATTTTAAATTATAGTACCCCCCCCCCTTTTTTTTAATCTCAATGTTAACCCATTTCGCATGACTCAACAATCCAATGAAGTAATGGCATAGTTTAAATTTCATTACAATAAAATCATAGTTACCAACTGTGTACAAATCTAATTTTCAAAAAATTATTAAAATACAATAAAAACAATTTATTTAAAAGTCACTCTTTTAAAATTTTAAAACAGTATGAAAATAATTTGAGTGATAATGGGCTTTCATGTTGTGACAGAAACATATTAAAATTCTGTTTTCAGATTTTAATCATGCTTCTGACAAAAATTTTGAAACCTCCATTCTTAGTACACCCAATACCCAACTTTCTGTCAAATTCCAAGTTTATCAAGATTGGTCAAACAAATAAAAATTTTCAAATGAATGGGAACATTTATATTTTACACAACTGACATGTAATTACACACAACAATAAATTGGAATGCAATATATTACAGTAAAATTGCTTTAACAGGTTATTCAAAAGATTTTAAAAAAAGACATTGATTGAAAGAGTAATACATAATAGAGGTTTCACTGAATGTTTTTAGAACACCTTTTCCTATTTTCAATATCTCACTTAGACACATCAAAATTCATCTTCAGTATTCTTACTTCCCCCTCACTGAATCAATTTGTATATTTTTCTTAAACACATGTAATAGCTCCACATATATTTATCAAGAATAATAAAAGCAAATTCTTCACCATCTTTGAATTCATTGGAAGTTCAAACATTTTTTCAAGTCATTAGAATCGTCACATAGTATGTCTTCCTAGTATTTCCATAAACAAAATGCACATGGTTGAAGAAGAAAGGGAGGAGGATCATTGTTAGCTTAAAATATATAATCAACCCACTTTTTTTTTTTGTACTTACGTATTAGTCTGTCAATGTGGCAATGGTCACCAACCACCTTGAGCTAATTTACTTAGGTGGCCAGAACTCATTGATACATTACACAGCCATTGTATATCTGTTTTTATGTATAAACTCATCCCATGTCCTTTCAAGCACATATTTTTAGATGGAATAATTCCATAATTTTGCAAATACCTCACTGCATTTTATTCGTTTGCAGGCAAATCCCGAATTTTATTCATTTTAACGAATCAAAAAATAAGAACACAAAAAGCTCTTAATGGTCATCTGCGAAACTAACAAAATGGCACATGACAGTTAAGGTTTGTACTATTTTTTAAATAATGATGGTTGTTTGCCATTATTGTTTTGTTCAGCAACTCATTGGTGATGCCTTCAAATTTAGTGATAAAGATCGACAGTTAAATAAGCAAGTATTTTTTTTTTCACTTCTTGAATATTTAAAAAATTTTTGAGAGCCATTTTTCATGGCGCTACACACCTTGTTATAAAATATATGCTGGAATAGTTAAAATTATCCAAATTAGTTACTTTTATCCAAATTATAAAGTATTGTAGTTTTTATAGTGGTACAAATCATTGCATTAAGTGATTGACTACATTAGTTACAATGCATAAAGACTTTAATAGTATACACTGTAAACCCCAAAAGTCAAAGCTTATGCAAGAAAGTAAGAGGAAAAAAACAGACTGCTCTGTGAAAGGAAGAATAGAAACATATTAGAATTGCATCAGTTGGGTGCAACAAGTAGTATAAACAAAGCATTGGATATAAAAATGCATGATTCAAGGAAAACCCATAATGTTTTATATTATGATAATTCTGTAATTGCTTTCAAACTCTATGTAATGAATCTATCCATTTTGTCACAGCAGAAGAAATTTTTTTTCTTTTGAATAGATATCATTCATCCAACTGAATACAATGAAAATGCTTTATAAAAAGCTCTGGATTTTCCCTAATATTATGAAAACTTTCCAAATAATTCATAATTTAGCAAATGCTCAATTAAAAATTCATTTTCAAAATAAAGAATTAGAATGTATCAACTCGCACATCAACACCTACATATAAAGAAAAACTTGAACATTTTAATCATTGTCTTCTAAAGAACTAAGGTTTAAATAAAAATTATTTGACAACTTACTAATTTCTCAGAAGTGGGCATCATCAACTGTACTTGAAATTATTTCTTAAAATGTATATTTCACTACAGAATCTATTTTGTTCTTTACGAGATATTAAAATTAATTTTGAAGAGATGACCATAAGAAAAATGAAATAAAAGAATCCAATCAGTATTGCAATAAATGAAATACTTAATTTCAGAAACATGAATCAAAATGCAAGACAACCAGATTTCCTAAGAAAATGAGCATCTATAACACACAATACCAACCTTTTACTTTTAAGTTATTCTCTAGTATAATATAGTGTATTAGAAATATTAGCTAAGTACATATGCAATATAAAGAAATTGTATTTTATTTGTGCAATAAACAATCTTTTCAAATGAAATGTAATCTGCAAATGTAGTAAGAAATAAAATATAATTGCATTAAATAATTTAACTTCCATAACGACTTAGTTATCAAAATACTTTAAAAGTATTATAAAGTAAGCATTTAATATTTCATAAGTGAATAAAAGAAAATTATATTCATGCAAAATAAATCCTTTTCAAAATCTGAACCGAATACTTTCAGCCAACAGAATAAAATATCTGACACAAATTCAACATCAAATAATTTAGGTTTTGATGTTCTTAAATCAAATAATTTAGGTAAATTTCAAATTAGATGTAGATAAAGCTTTTTGACAGCTATAATTCTTTTAAATAAAATAAAATGTATCCTGCAAATAAATAAGTATATATTTCTTCATATAAAAAAAGTTATCTAAATTAATTTTATGTAAGATGGATGTAATCACATCCACTTAAATTTATATCTAAAAGTACCTTTTTTATATTATTATTATTTTAGCTAAAATACTAAACAAACAATTTTTGAGTTTGCAAAAGTTATTACAAAATCCAAATAAATAAATCTTTTATATTTTGAAAGGGGGAAGCATTTATGTCAACAACATGTACACAGGTAGAAAATTTTAGTTACAAATGACTTTAATAGGGAAGTATTATGTGCTGGTATGCGATTAATGTGGAAGTACTAAAAAAATCGGTTGATGTGTAGTTTAACCCCCTCCTTCGCCAAGTTGGCGATAATACTCCAATGAATTTATTTTTATTAAGACAACCTTATTTTATCTTTCTTCTTAACCGGAAGAACTCCAAAAAACATGGTTGGTGAATTGGCGATTTTTGAAAATCGCGCCAATCAGGGGGTTGAACTACAATCACACCAAAAAATCTTTAGTGTGCAATTTCAAAGGAATAATGCTTAAAAAAATTTTTTAATGCAGTGACTCCTAAACGTTCAAGAATGATGTGTATCACTTTAATTGTGGACAAATATGATCAAAGTGATTACCAGAGTAAGACATTGATTGTATAATATAATAAATTTACAAAATACATTTAAGATTAGGTGCGAATAATATTTAAAAAGTGAGATTCCCAAATCTTGAAATTCTCACACAATATTATATGTACTATATTATACATATGTAAATGCAAAAATTTCTTTTAAAAACAGGATTGCCATTAATATTTATAAAGGAAATATATAAGCACTATTAAAGGCATATGCAAATAGCTCTCATATTTCAGTTATAATAGAATAATAAAAATACTCTACATTTTAAATTAGGGGAAAAATAAGAAATAATATATTATTTTAATAAATTTTTATGTCGAGTAATGCTTAAACATACGGAGAAAAAAAAATATTTTTTGCTCAGATTTCAGCAAGACACAATTTAAATACCAAAGAGGTGGTAATATTGATCATATCCTGGAAATTCACATGCATGTCTATAAGTCACAAAAGCACAGACTAGGATCTTTTAAATTAGAGCATTTAAAACGCCTACATAAAACTTTATGATAAATTTGTCATTTCTTTTAGATACTAAGTTTAAAATCAATGATGATTCTTTAGAATTGTATGCAATCTTGAATGTTTTGCTCTTTTAGCATGACATGTAAGTGTTGTTTTCCCATATTACTACAGCTTATTATTATATTACAAAACAAGCAATACACAACAAATTGATTTTGTGAAATTTTTCAAGACCATTCAGCAATATCAAGGGGGTTTTATCATCCCAATTTAAATTATAAATTTGAGCAACTCATTTTCTTTTAATTATTTAATTTACTCTGAATAAGATTACACTTTCCCAAATAATAAGCAAGCCATTCAATAAACTCAAGTGTGACTAAAAGTGAAGTGCAATAATTTTGTAGATTGAATGTGGAGATTCCCACTAGAGAAATTTATTCTGTTCTCTCATGCAGTTATAGCAGTCTTGGCCGTTCTCATTAATTGCAATTTGAGAATCCCAGGTAAAGTGAACATCAGTCTTTGAAATAGAAATTAGATTGATCTATTTTTTAAAAAAATGTGGTTGGGTATCCTTTGTTACATATGGTATAGTATTGTTTTGGTTTTAGCACACTGGCTATGATCTTTCATTCTTGCAAGGTTGAGAGATCATAATTTTTTTAGATAGAAAAAAAAAAAACAGAAATTTAAAATACCTTGTACTTTTCCGAGTTTTATACTTTTCAAAATAATTTAAACAGTAATTTTTCCCTTCCTAATAAAATTTAATGAATAGTATTTCAAAAACCATATGCCAAAAAACATATCAGGGAGAATAATCAGTTTAGAAGATTTTGATACCAGAATATTTATATAGCCTAAAAATCTTATAAATAACAACTAGTAAGAAACAGCAAAATATAGAATTCTATACAATAAGTAAATAGCACAAAAGAATATTGTAAAATATTGTTGAAAAATATAATTTTTAATAATCTGAATTAACACAGAATTAAAACTAAATATATATATATACGGTAAAATTTTAATTATTATTAAATGCAATATTTGGAAATAATGCATATAGATGCAATCTAATTTGGTTTTGTCACAATTTTACATTTTGATAAAATATTCTTGTATTACTATTTAATATTAAATTAAAAAAGTGCAAGAGCAAAAGTGTTTGAATTTTTTAAAATATAATTTACAAATATGCTAAAATTGATTTTATCATAGAAAATGTTTAGACAGTAATTTAAACTATATCGTACTTCCAATATTAAAGAGAGATTTCAATTAATTGAGTTTTAGAGATTAATTTTATTTTCTTATAAATATATTTTCAAGGTAACATGCACATATTATATATATATATATATATATATATATATATATATATATATATATATACACTTTAAAATTTTATTAAATAATTTAAACATTTCATAATTTTTATTTTTTTCTCACTAAATATGTATATTACACATGATTAGTGATAAAATAGTTTTGAAGTAAACTTCAAATTGATTAAAATATAAAATAATAAATATAAATTTAATATTTGTGAAATAATTAATAATTGCTTAAAGAAGTAAGTTAATAACTGCTTCAATTAATAAGTTTTCCAGTTCATAAACATTTTAACTGCATAATAATTTGCCCAAAAGCTTGAATGTCTAATTTTACTTTAACAGCCATCAATCTTTATTTTAGTAGATCTAATTTTAAAACTCTCATGATTTTTGTCTAGTTATAAGTAAAAATCTTACAAATAAATTAGTTATTAAGAAAAATCTTACAAATAATTATTATTATATAGATTATAAATATCACATGCATGTTGAATACTAACAAAATTTAAACCTCGCGAGTTTGTTTACTTTTCAGACTTTCCAAATCTATTTTTGTTTTTTAACAAAGAATTACTATTTTATAAAAATTTCATTGTCTAATTTACAGATGATTGACTGGTTACAAAAAATAACTTTACCTTAATATATGATTACTATTTTCTTTAGTTTTAAGATAAATAAGTACATAAAATACTAATTTTTAGTTTCTTTCAAGTTCTTTTAGTTCCTTTTAGTTTGTAAAAAATTAAAATATTTCATATTAATAATAAATATACAAAAAAAAAAATTATTTTGTGTTCCAATACATCTATGCCAATATATATAGCTATATAAAACTAATATAAGGAAATTAAGCACACACAGTAAATAAATAAATGAATATACGCATTTTCAATTCCTTTTCAGCGGTTTCAAAATGAAAATGTGCAATAGTTATCAGGCTCAAATAAAATTACTTATTCCTTAATTCGACAATATTTTTTAAAAAATATACTTTAATATATGCTGTAAGAAATAACAGATAGAATGGCAGTAAAAAACAATTTATATATTTAATTAAATTTTTTAAATAATTCTCTTAAAGAATATTGATAATGAATGGAATAACCAAATCGCTTTATAATGATTAAACATATGTCGAGCAACTTGAAGGACTTAAGAAATTTACTAAATTCTAAAAATCACATTAAAAATCATAAATAAACTACAAAATTACAGTACTCGCTTTCAAATAATGATAACTATGCATAAAATAAAACAATATTTCTATTTACATAACCACTGGTTTGATAGGTATGATTTTCATGTAATTTAAGTAATCCCAGAAAATTTCACTTATGATATTACTGAGATTGAATTTTCATAATAATTTATAATACTCACCCATCTTATGGTGGGACATGATACAGGAAAACGCCTTTTTAATAATTATTATTAAGAGAGAAGTAGTAATTTCACATTGCAATAGTCCGGGAAGAACATCTTTTAAACGATAATCATTATTTCATTATTTTTATAATAAATTCTGTTCGAAACAACAGAATTAAACACACACTGCGAAGCTTCATTGATTAATTTCGCTGAAATTCTGATACATACGGCAATTTATAAATTAAAACCATTAATTTTTACTTGCATTGCTTTGATTGATTTTCGGTCAGAAGAAATTCTGTTGCCAGATATGAAATAATATACTTAGTTTTCCATACCAAAACTTTCTCCAAACCAATCTATTTTAGCAAAAATAAATAAATAAGTAAATAAGTCCTCAAAAATTATTAAGAATTTTGTAAAAGGAAAATAGAATTTTGAAATAATAATTTAGAGAATACGTCAACATTTCTAGAAATGGAAATTACAAAGATTATATCAAAATTTAAAAAATGGTGAACAAAAGCAGACGAGGCCTTAAGGTGGGTTCACACGAGGCCAATAATTGCATCGCAATCGTTGTCCTCTGCTATTGTCCCTTTATTGTCCCCGTGTGAACAGTTGAGACAACGTTCTTGGGACAATGGCAAACGGTTGTCCCGACGGGACAATTATTTGCCATTGTCCCAACATTTTCTCTATTTGCGCATGCGTTTGTAGATATTGGCGTAAAAAATTACATTTTTTGGCGGGAAAACAAAATGTGTTTGGCGTAAAAAGTACGAAGGACCGGAACCTCCAAACAGCGTGTTTTTTTACGCCATTTTGTACACTTTCATTATTTTTAAACATTTTAATTTACACCGTTACATTTTCATTTTTAAAATTTATATTTTTTACCTTTCATTTTAACTATTTTGTTTCTTTATCAAGTATATTTTATTTGGGTTTAATTTTTATAAAAAAATATTCGAATATTATTAAAAATATTTTTGTTATAAAATATATATTTGAAATATTTACTCAGATGTGGTAAGGCATGAAACAGCCCTTCAGTCAATATTTCTAGATTTGTTTGAGATTCTTATTTGCTTGTTAATACTCATTTTATCATTTGTCAATTAATATAACATTCAAAAAATCAAATATTAATTGCTTGCTAAAGTTACTATTTACAGCTGTTTTGAGATGGACTGAATTGTGCTAAACTATTTAGATTTTGAAAGACAAATAATTTTCATAAACTAATGCTTCTCTATTCTTATAAAACAGTTTTATGAAATGCGAGCTTTATACATTTGGTTATTTGCAATAATTGTGGATTTATATTTTGCTAATGAAAGTAGGAGAAGGGTTTTGAGTGTGTAACTCTTTCTTTAAACCCTTTTTATACAATGACAGTGATTTTTATATATAGGTATTTAGTTATATTCCTTTTGAATTGTTTCTTAAATACATTTATAAAAGTAGCAGTGATACCCATAAAAGCTTGTACAATCATTCAACCCATATGTTCATTTATTATTTGGTATAATGTATATATTTTTATTGTGATGTAAATTAGTTTTGAGGACCAACAAACTGAATGTTGAGTCAGATGATGAAATTGATGCCTTTGGAAGGTCTATTGCACTCAATATATATATATATATATATATATATATATATATATAACTAAAGCCAGACTCAGCAATATGAGCACAGTTGGAAATACAACAAATTATAACTAAATACAGATTATTAGACATGATCACAGAGTCTGGCCAAAGTTCTATGCCAGCAACAAACGACATTTCAGCTACAGCCATAACTGTACAATTTTTAATCATGAATTTTAAAAAATTATAATTCTAAAGTATTTTTTTGTGTGTTTCATATCAGAATTTTGTTTATTGGCTATTTCAAATAAAAAATATTAATTTTTATTTGAAAAATATAATAAAATAATGTTAATTTTTATTTGAAAAATATAATAAAATATTAATTTTAATATATTAATAATATTAATTTTAATATAATAATAATATTAATTTTAGTATATAATTTTATTAAAATATAATTCAATTTGTAAAAGTTGAATCATTTAATATCTATTTAAATATAGGTAGTTGTTTAATAACAATATATATACTATAATATAAAATACTACTAAATATATACTACTAGGAAATCTTTAAAAGTTAAGGGTAGTAATAATGACTTTAAATCTAGGGAGGATTTGGAAACGTTCCATTTAGTGTAATTTCTTTTTGCCACTTTCCGGTTTAAAAAAAAAAATCTTGGTACTGTTTAAAATTTTAAAACAAATGCAGTTGGTGAAAGGAGATTTTGCTGTAGTAAATATTTACTAAAGCAAAGGAATTAACATCTAGAATAAGTTTTAAATCAATATATTTATTTGATAAGACAAATAGAGTTTGTTTGTTGTGTTAATTACTTTTGCAAAAAATAAATAAATAAATAAATAACGACAAAGTATTAGGATCTCTCTTAGGGTTCTATAACAGCATATCAATAACATTGAGTGTATACTTTTTTTTCCTCATGATACTTCTTTATTTCTAACGAGAGCAATTGATTTGTAAAGCTTTAAAATCAATTTTTAAAAAAATCACATTAGTAAATAAAGCATTCATAATAAAAGGGGTTTATAAATAAATTAACAGCAAAACACATAGTATCCAAAATATGAAGCATTTTAAGTCAAAATATAAATAACATTTAATGTGGGTGTTTTTACTATTTTCGAACATTTATATGTGTTATTGTTATGCCTTAAAATTTCGCACGTTTCAGAGGTTTTAATTTCCAAGAGATTTTTTTCAATAAAACTTTTTGATTCCGAGATTAATGTCTCCTTCGGATACTTCGTTCACCCATGTTGACGGTACACCGATGTCGAGAGCTCAAAATACTTCCAGAGACTAGAGCACGGAGCTATGCGCGAAATTGAAATGAAAGTGAGCGCCAAAAGACGATTCATGAAGAGATCTGGAATACCCTCCAGAAATATGCCAACCTGTTTCAGAATTGGTCATGTGATCATCCTATAGTAGGCGTGGTCTTCTATTGCGACGCAATTGTTAGCCTCGTGTGAACCCACCTTTACGTCTCGAATTGTCGTCGGCGAGATTACCAGTGACATAGAAAAAAAATTACTTTTTTTGCTTATAAAAATATATAACTATAATATCTGTTTGAAAATGACAACTAATTCAAAATAAATGATTGGCTCTGAAGTAGAGATGCATAATCCACCTTTTTTTGAGTAACAAATAATTTTGCTATTGCTATTTTTAAATATTTGTTCCAAATATCTGTTATTTCAATCATATTATTAATTAAAATTATTAATTATAATTAAATTTATTAATTATAATTAATAATTAATTTATTAATTATAATTAATAATTTATTTATTAATGTAAGAAACACGTGGTTGAATTAATTAATTTATTTCAGCTTAATTTTTAAATTTTTTTCATTAATATTATTTAATTATTTATTGGATTATTCTAAAAAAGTTGAATTAAAAATAAATGTCATTCCTTTAAAATGTTTACATTAGTTCTAAATTCTACCAATAGATGGCTCTAGTACCGTCTCAGGAACTCATGTTACAGGCAGTTGAAAATGATTCTTATCGGAGAGCGCATTGTTAAATGCGAATATTCAAAAGTCAAGGTCACTATCAGTGTGTGGCCCGCTGTGATTTATAACTTTGCAGCGACTTCACTGAAAAGTGAGAAGTCGCTGTTCCGATAGATTTCAGTGATATGCAATTCAGTGTTACGATTATTCCGAGAATAACCAGTTAGGTCACTTCTCAATCCATTCACATGTTTCTCCTTTTATCTTTATTCCCGTTAAGGAAACGGAACCCTGAGGACACAAGGGGAGAATGCTTTGTGTTTCTAGGATTTCCTTTCCTCCCCCTGGAGGGTCGGGGACCGCCCGATAGCTTTCTTTTCTTTCAGAAGTGTCGGCTCGGGCCGTTTTGAGATAGCATATTGTGAATACGGAGAGTTGTAACAATTTTAGGTTGAAAGGAATTAGGAGCGATTTTAGGTTGAAAGGAATCTACTACTATTTTTATTTCTCTTCCACAACACATTTGCCTATAGCCAACTTTAAGATTTTATATTACTATCGTACATAAAATATAAATCGACTGACTCCTTCAATGTCTTTTTGATCCATTCATTAAAAAAAAGGACTATCGTGTATTAATTTTTAAGAATTAGGAATACACTCAATACATTGTTCATTATTTCAAAGTAGAATTATCATTAATGAGTTATCAATACAATATTGAGATTTATTTTACTTGAATTTGAAATTGCAGTTTTTTACAATTCACTCATTTCTGCTGTTTTTGATAACGAAACATTGTCTAGTGATTATCATGAGGTTTCATAGTGCATTAACCGGGGAATAATTAATTTTATAATTATAATTTTTTATATACATGTATATGTGCTTTGTGTGTGTGTGTGTGTGTGTGTGTGTGTGTGTGTGTGTGTGTG
>JAOUZG010034993.1:0-18662 GCA_026289955.1 Argiope argentata
TAAAATCTGTATTTGAACCTATTTAAAAATAATAAGAGTGAACTAGATATCTTCTATTATGCATACTCTGAATTTTTAGCAAAATCCTTTAAACCTATATGATTTAATAATTATTATGAAAAGATATGTGATAAATTTTAATTTCAGAATAAAAAAGGATACAACAATTCCATGGTACATATTTACTATAATGAGTATGCACGAAAATCAAAGCGTGCCATTCGTTTTCACCATAAATAAAAATAACAGCGAAGTCTTTTTTCCCATTCTCATCTATATCCTGAATTAATAAACATTATAAGACCCCAATGAAACTCAGCAGAAAGATTAGTGTAATTTAAATATTAACCAGAATATATTACAAACACAGTAAAGCTTGTGATGTGGTCCTCAAAGTGTAAATATAAGAAATTGACATGATTGAGTCAAAAAAAGGTTGACATGAGTGAGGAATCGCCACACTCATGTCAACCTTATAGGAGTCCAATCACAGTAAAGTTCACATTAGCTCACTGATGCTTTTATAAGATGCGCTGTGATTGTACTGATTTTGGGTTGCTTTGGTCCGGGCGATCTCTAGATTGTGTTTCGTTCCTGGATATTCTTGCCTGGAAAGAGATTGCAGTTACAGCGTAAAAAATCGACAAGAATTAAGACATTTATTGAATATGCATGGAAAGGACTTCGTTTTTAATGATTTGGAATTCTGCAACTACGACGAATTTATGAAATGGAAATTATTATTTAAAAAACAAAATCAAATTCAGTTCATCAAAGAGGCGTAAAAAAAAACGAAGTTTGGCGATGTACATAATTTCTATGGTTTTAGAAGTGGACGTTGTCGCAAAAAAGGCAAGGGGTAAGAGAAGCCGAAAGATGCATAAAAATAGATAGTCTTTGTACCTCAGAAACAAAAGTAATTGCGTTTAAAGAGTCTTTAAAATTTTGTAACAATCCTTACGGCCACGAATGATCTATGCCTTATTTACGCTTGGCAGGATCAGAAAAAAAAATGCAAATTTATTGAAAATGAAAATTGACATTTTTGTAATCTTAGGGGATATACGAGAACATGTTTGCATCGGAAAAAATCGAAAGATTTTTTCTGAGCAACAGGCAGGACATTAAAAATATAAAGGGAAGTTTTAGCTTAAATATAGAAAAAACATCAAGACGATACAACTGGCGTTCGCTTGATGATTAAGGAAATGGAAAATTATGAATCAAATCCCATTTTAGGATTTAAATTCCAAGGGTCAGTTCTCACAGATTATCCAAACTTCAAAGAAGATTTCTTTCTTGTATTTCAAAATCCCATACAGAAAGAAAAGCTTCAAAAATACGGTCATAGAGTTTCTTTGGATTCCACTCATGGGATCAACATCTACGACTTTGAACTCATAACCAATTTTAATTGTAGATGATTTAGGTGAAGGCTTTCCTACAGCATGGTGTATTTCAAACAGAGAAGATTTTTATTTTTTAAGAACATTTTAAAAAATTATTGAAAAAAATTTATGGCAAAAATTGAATCCAATTTTTTTTTATGAGCGATGATGTCCCGCCACTTTATCATGCATTTGTCAATATTTTCGGATCTACCCGTAAATTATTATGTGCATTTCATTTAGACAAATAAATGAGGAAGGAAGTAAAACAATCAATAAGTAACAAATTGAAAGAATGCGAAATTTATAAGGTAATAGCAACAATATTTTCAAAAACAAACGAAAATCTACTTCTATAAATGTATAGAAATTTTAAAAACGATTTATTAGACGACGGAGAAATCAAAATATTCTATAATTATTTTGTTCATAACTATGATCACTGGCTTAAAGAAATGGCATCATGCTATAGTTTAGATTCGGTAGTAACGACTAATAATCGTTTAGAATCATTCCATAAAGATTTTAAATAAAGTTATCTTAATGACAAATGTAAAAAAAGGTTGGACTACTGCCTGTACAAGCTATCGGAACATGTCAAAGATAAAGGACATCCAAGAATTATTAAAATAGAAAGAGGGAAAATTTCCTATCAAATATAAAAATTAATACTGAGGCATAAGCCGAGTTTTACTCTAGATTTTGATCCAGTTGTCCAAGAATCAAATAACTCGTATATGGTAAAAACTGACAACCATGAATTATAATGTAGAAAACTGCGCTGAAAATTGTAAAATACGATGCACTGACTGTTCAGTATGCATACACGAGACAAAATGTTCTTGCCTAGATAGTGTGCGAAATAATACCATTTGCAAACATTCACACCTTGAATGCCGAAAAAACCTCAGAAAAGAAAATAATGCAACTTCTTCAAAAAGTAATTCAACTGCTATTAATGAATTAATTGTACATCATGCTCCAAACCAGTAATCACGGACAACAGAAACCCCACAATTTATTTACGAATACAGAAGAATTACTTAAAGGAATTACAGAAAATGTAAAAAAATTGGTTCCTGTGACGAACAAATTTAGAAGTAAATTCAATGCTGCAAATAATTATAAATTACATGAAAATGGATTCGAAACCAAATAAATTACCGCCCTCAGGTCGAATTGGTTATATATGTCAAGCTGTTAAAAAGGGTCCAAGACAACGTTCTTGAAAGCAGTTACTCTTTCAGTGGAAGTAGTTTCAACAGTGAACTAAAATTACTATAACTTGTATAGAAGATAATATATTATAACCAATTTTTTCCCCTTTACCTTTTTAAATCGTTAACTGCATTTTATGTTATCCAGAAAATATTATATTCGACGAATTTCAAATTTATTAAAGTTTTTGTTTTGAATAAAGGATTTAAAAAGTCTTTAACCAAATTTATAGTTTTTGATCTAATTAAATTTAAACTTGGCGTTGGGAAAAACGAAGTATTATTTTAGAACAAAGGTAAATTAAATACATAATTCTGTGTTATAAAATTTTAAGATACTAACTTTGAAAATCTTAAATTACCATAAATTATTCACAACGATAATGCATTTTTTTTTTCGTTGAAGGACCTAACTAATGTTTATAGCATTTAGTTGCACAGCAACTCTAAGGAAGCAAATATGCAATAACAAGTACTATAGTAAAATTGTAGATAGAATTAATGAAACATACTGCAATTGCAACAACGGAAGATAGTTTACCTAGATGTTAAGAAAGATCATATTATAACGCGTAACTAAAAAAATAGAATCCAACGCACTAAGAGACTTAATGGAAAGAGGGACAAAATTCAGATTAAGAGAAAAATAAAGAATAATAAAATCTATTCTATTTCAAGAGATTTGGATATTTTTATCGCGAAACTATCTAGGAAAATTCCATTGGCAAGCTGAGGGTTTTTTTGAATGGAAAGTGTGGTTACTAGAGGAAATTAAAATATATATGAAAGAAAATAAAAAGGGAACTAGAGAAAAAAGTTTTTATTTTAACAAAACATTCAAAAGAGAAATATGCTATTACAATAATAGATAAATCAGCTAATAATTTCTGTCTAACTCGCAAATATTTCTATAAAGAGCTTGTAATTAATGAATATAAATCTAATGCAACTTATGTTTTAATAAATCAGGGCAAAAAAGTATTGAATAAAAGAATGCTAGCTTTTGCTAAAAAAAACTAAAATGAAAACATGTTCGCTTCATTACCCTTATTTGTTCCTTACAGTTAAATTTCATTAAAAAAAAACCCTTTAAAATTCAGATTTGTGACTTGTAGCACGGGCAGTAAGAATTATTATTCGGGCAAACATTTCTTCAAATACTTGAAAATTATCCTTAATAAAATTAACAAAGAAATTTTTAATTTTCTAAAAAAATAAAAATTTTAACTTTAAAACATATGATTTTGAAAACTTACACTAATTTTCCTCATGTAAAATTAATAAACGTCTGTATGTCTATATTTAAGGAATATTTAAATGAAAATATTATAATTAAAATAACTGGCAGAAATTATGCAAATTTAATATTGCTGAAAATTACATTTAAAGTGGGATTATAAGCAAAAAAAAAAAAAAAGAAATACCTCAGGGAACAGCTTTATCAAGTGCTCTAAGCAAACATTTTTTTAACGTTACATGAGAAAGAAAAATCATTAAAGATAACTTAATTAACGGACGGAGGTACATAGATTTACTGCTAAAGGCCTAATTGACGTAGAGAATACGAGTATTGTAACCAACGGCTACCCAAAGGAGTTAATTCTAAATAAAACGAATGAAAATCTATCCGAAGCTCATTATCATGATTTAAAAGTTAAAATTGCCAACAGTAAAACACTAGTGGGTATATCTATGACAAAAGAGACGAATTTAATCTTAAAATAATTAAACCTTGCAATTTTTAATTCTAATTTAAACAAAAATTTTCGAAAATCTGATCTTTTCGCAATTGAACAGGATAAAAAATATTTTTAATTAAATATTTACTGCCCTGAGTTTTTAGATGTCGAATACCATCACTTTTGGTATTAAATTAACCACAGCGGTGACACTTATAAAAATAATGTTTCATATCTCCATATTCTTCTGCTCCTCTTTCTACAATATATTTAAATTTAATATCCTTTTCTATAATTTTTTTACATTTCGAAATTTCTTCAAATGTTGAAAAGTTGAGTATTTCTTCATCCATGTCAACTTTATATTAATAGGGGCTCTTCAACCTCCATAGAACATATAAAACAGCAATGCAGCTTACGAACAGCTCAAGTTAGATGATGTTCTACTCTTTGATGATATCCGAGGTTTCGTTCATTATTGAATTTTCTATCACAATCCTTACAAGGGAATTTGTATTCCTTCGCAGGCTTCAAAGCTCTTTTTTTCGGATTTTTTTTTTTTAAATATGGCGCTTGAAATTCTGCTTGCTGGCATAGTGTTTCTTACATTCCAAACATTCAAAATTAGAGATATATTTAGAATTTATATTATTAGAATTACTTTCAACATCACTCTTGGAACTGCCATTTTCCAGCAGTGGTTTTTGGCTCTGAAAAGGCCCGTGGTCTGGATATTCCAGGAAAGGCATTTAACTCTTTCAAAACTCGACGTGTCTCTTGAAGACATGGTCTCTTCCAAGCTGAGGGACAGTTACTTCAAGTAATAAATCTGTAACCGCTCTACTTTGAGCATCTGCTTTGTGGTTTTCCGAAAACGAGTAGCATTTTATATCGGTCGAAGTATTCTAATGTATTGACACTTTTCAGTGTGAAGCGTTTCGTTCATCGACTTTATTCGGTATTTTTTTTCATCAAATATTTGATATTTACTTTATAATATAATTTAGAAAAGAGTTTGTTTCATATATTTATATTAGATTCCAAACCATTGAAATTAAAACTAGCATTAATATCAATTTCAAAAAAAAGGCTTAATTTTTTCCAATGTACTTTTAAATATAAATTCAATTTTTTTTTTGGAAAAATTAAATAATACGTCATATATAACAATGTAATTTCTTTTACATTATAATAGTATATGACATGTATATTGTATATATGAATTCAATTATATTTTCCTCTGGTATAGATGTCAATGCAATTCATAAACGTAATGTTCATTGACATAAAAACACCTTAGAATTAAAAAAAATTGTGAAAAACAGCCCCTTTTGAAAGACATTTCGAAAATAATCCGTTTTTTTAACACTCAGCTAAGAATTCTTTTATTTATTGCCTTCAATCTTAAATTTTTGAATATTTTTGAACATAATACAAAGAAATTTTTTTACTTTTAATTAAATTAACACCAAAATTTTGCTTTATTGATTCTCAGGTACAATTCGAAGCTAAAAGTAAAATATGCAAGGAAAAAAAATTACGTTTTTAGGGTTGATCAACTTGAGAAGTTCGGGCTACTTCATTATCCCAAAATTCATTTGCGTCAGAAGACAGAGTATGCCCGGTTTCACCTAAAATTGAATTAGTAGGAACGGGTTTTCCAATCTCTCTATCCACAAGTCGTTGCATTAGATTTCCAACTTGAATTTTTCGAAGTCGGAAAAACAATTGGAAACCAAAATTTTTAAAGTTTTCACCCGTTCCTTTTCAAAAGAAATGAATTCCAATTGTCAAAAATTGCTTAATACATAAAATTCCTATACCAGCATCATCTGTAGTTAGTGTAAATTGATTGCTTTTCCACACTGTAGGAGGAGTTGGAGAGCCTACTGACTCGTTCATAAATGACCATACGTACTGATAATTGATGTATGGGTGAAACATTACATCAAAGCGTTTATCCGCATTTTCGACATCTGTGTGTTTACGAATCATTTCTGGTGCCTTGTCTGCTGCCTCAAACTTGCCCATTATGATACCATCATGATGAAATGCATATTCATAAAAATAAGGACTTTTAGCTTTATTAGATGTTGGTCTTCTATACGGATCAGAAGCATATAGCTCCCAGACCCAAAATGCGTCTTTATTAATGACGCACTTGTTTTCTTCGGCGACGGAATTTGCGCTTGGCAGCACTAGATTTCTTACTAACACGTTTTTGTCTTTTCCCCCTATCCAAACCTTTTTTTAGAACATTTGCTTCGTCGTTTATTGCTTCTTAAACATTCAAACCCAATCTTTCCACTGATTTCTTGCAATGTTTCGTGGATGACATCTTGCGTCAGAAGTGGAGAATTAATGGGTTTTCTTGAATCAATATTTGCCCAAAAGTTTCAAGACTTTGTTTTTTCTAAAATATTAGTAACAAGCACTGATCCTTCATTAATTGTGGCGTTAAGAGCACTTTTTGTCATTAATTTTACAAAACCTCCCGCTAAATTACTTGAAAATGTTGCGCTGGCTGCGAATCCTGCTTCTGCGTAATTTCCGTTAGTTATGACATACACTGAAGTCTCAGTTAATGGAATTAAATTATTATCAGCTCCTACGTTAAAACCTATTTCTGACCACACTTCAACTAATCCTAAATCGATTAATGTATCTACCATAAGTTCTTCCCCCGATACAAGAGCAATTGCGGGAAGTGCAACCATACGTTTACAAGCATCCTTCGCCAATTACTACTTTAAAAGAATAAAATAAATATTATTTTTAAGAATAAACAAATTATAAACTAATATACCTATTTACACTTTCTCCGTTCCGAAGAGTATTTTATACATCTTATTGCCTTTTCTTCCGACACGTTTGCAATTGATTGAATTACATTTCTTAAAAGCAATTAAAGATTTACAATCAGAACAATATTAGCGCTCGCACATGTTAAAAATATATACATTCCAGTCTACGTGTAACCGCACGCTTCGCGACAGCGTCACTACTGAGATCTGTTGCTAGGCAACAATGTAACCTTGAAACGATCTCAGCGCCACACAAAAGTTTCAATTCATTCATGACGGGGAATTCCCGCCAGTAAACACACCGAAACAAGATAATACGAACCTAAAGCAAAAAACAGGAAGTAAACCAAGCCCAAACAGGAAGTGGACCGCGCCGCGCGCTTCAAACCGGAAACTGTTCTCTCCTCAAAAAGTAATTAAAAGATTTTTTTAAAAAAGCGACAGCACCTCCCCCCTCCCTTTCTGGTTTGAAAACGTGAGATAGGTTACATCCACAAGTTGCATTGTTACCCTCTACGCATAGAAAAATATATACACCACACCCGTCACTTTTTACCTAGCGCGCAGCGCGTTCATTTCGGCTCTCTTACTTTCGGAGGACCATACATAATGGATTTAATTGACGCTAAAGCTGTTTTATGCAGACTATTGTCAGTTTAGAAACCTTTGATTTCCAAACTTACACCGAAAGTGAACCTGATTTATTCTGTTCGGAATCTCCATCCCCAACTGCCAGTTATGCTCTCGATCTAGAGCCGGATCCTGATGACCATAGTTCGGATAAATGGGAACGCAGACAGCGAAAAAAAAAAGAATTACCGCCAACAAGAGGATGCAAAGCAAAGAGCAGAAAGGGAAAAACCACTTGAATTTAATGATTCCCCATTTGACGAAGAACTTTTTATTCCTTCTCCCCAAATTTTTTTTGCCGTGCCGGAAGATATGCGCAATTATTTCAGATCAGCTTCTAATCGTCGAGCTGGTAAGTTTTTTATTCTTTTCTCTCTTGAAAGCAATATGCATAGTGCTTTAAAATTGCATACTAGATTTGACGGTCAACTTTCTTATTTTGGCTTGTACAGCCCAAGAACTAATAAGGATTTAATTTGTGTATTATTACAATTTAATTCCGACTATCATTGGCTGATATAAAAAAAAGAATGCCTCAAACTTTGCCTTGACCCTTTGCAATTTTTTTATGCAACTAAAATCGCGAAATGTATTGCATTTTGCAAAGAAAAGTATGGTCCTCCGAAAGAAGAGCCTGTAAAATTTGAAATAAAATGTTCCACACCAGATGGAAGTAAAAAAATGAATTATTAAATGTTGGCTGATTTTGCATTAGCCAATGAAATTAACGATCCATATGAGCTGATGTACGAGTACTCCCATCTTATTTCTGGCTGCGATAGAAGTCCTTCCAAAATAAAAAATGAACATGAAAATGATCACGTGGAACATTTGGAAAATGCTAAAATATTTGAACATATATCCGATAAAAAAAAGTGTAGCTAAAATTGCAGTTGAAAGTGTATTTGCCAAACTTTTGATTCAAAGCCGATGTGAAACAAATTGCCTATATATATAAACAGACGGTGTAAAGAGATTGGAGATGATATTGCTCAGAAGTTATACCTAATTTTAAAGGAATTGCTAGAATCTTAAGCACCTTTATCAAGAGAAAGCCTAGAAAAAGGTACATACGTCGTATTACATGGTGACTATAAAAGTGGGAAAACGACATTCGCAAACGCATTTTGTAGGAACGAATATAAATGTGAAATGTTGACAAATTACCGCTTACCATTTAATTTCGGTCGGGCAATTGGTAAAAGGTTCATCTTGTTCGATGATGTTAAAGGTATGAGCTATGGTAATTCAGGCTTAATGTCAGGGCAAGGTTTTTCTAATTTGGATTATCTACGTGATCATATTGATGGTCACGTAGAGGTACAACTTGAAAAAAAATCAGCAACCCATTTCTCAAATATTTCCATGCCGAATTATAACATGCAACAGTTATCACATTCCCCGCAGTTAAAAGGAAAGAATTTTAGAGTCTTATGAAATGAAAACAAGCCCACTGTATAAATACACATGCAAGATGTAGTTTCAAAAGAGACTGTATTCATTGGTTGCGTACTGTACAATTTACTACCGTGTGAGCCCCATGTTACTGAAGTGATTTGCCAAAAAAAAGACCAAATGGGAAACTAAACATCACTTGAGTAACTGTGAATGTCTACACCTAACGGTTTGTATCTTTTTCAATACAATTTTAAAGTTTTATTTAATCCATTTTCAATGACATTTCATACTATTAATCAACATTATTTTATTGCAGGACAACATTGATACTCAGACAACTGCTGCGGTAGAAAGTGATGTTGTTGTTGCTGCTTAGCCGCTGATCTTTAATTATTCTTTTTGTTTAATTATATGTTTTCTTTCATTATTCTCTTTATGTTTAATTATATGTATTCTTTAATTATTCTCTTTATGTTTAATTATATGTAATAAGAAATAACAATAAAGGGAAAAATCCCAATAGTTATTCTCTTTGATTGTCCGTGGAAAGCTTCTTTATAAATAGCCATAAAACCTTTTCTATATTGAGATAACAACACGTGAAAATAGAAACTAGAACCCTTTCAAAACACAACATATGTGCATACAACCTATTTTGTGAATCCCTCCCCAAACCATACGGCTGGAATTTAGAGAGTTAAAAACTACGACTTGAATATAAATAGTGAAGGAGTTTAGCGACAAAGGCTGTTAACCCAAAAAGAAACGCCTTTCAACAGTAAAAAATAAGGTTAACAAAAAAGTAAAAGGGCGTGTTTGCTGCCCGAAATGACAGCGCTATATTCTGGAGCATACGAAGTTTTATCTTTGACAAATTGTTACAGGTGCCGACTAAGGTCTAGTGTAGACTACAGTGTGAACGTCGAGACATAAAGCCTCAGTGCTGCTTCGTGACGTCATTATCACTCACAACGATTCCGGAATGGCGAATTCTAGCACAAATTGTTTTATTTCCCTTTTATGTTTAAAAGTTGCAGGGAATTTCATTTTAAATTCAAAGGAGGTATTCTATAATCATATTTCCCTTTTGTTGATATGAAAAATGCTAACTAAAAAAAATATAAACTAACGTTAAACTTTACCAAACATGGGTCTACCTTTAATATTTTGCAAAAATATATGATAAAAGTGGCATTTTAAAATGCATGAAAAAACTTTGCCGGTTTTCTTCAGGAGGAAAGATAATAAATTTATTCCATACCAATTACTTGATTTGAAAACTAAAAATTATTATATATATTTGTTCTATTTTATTATTAAAATTTTATTTGATTTCAAGTTTATTTTTCTTGAGAGAATATTTACAAATATGATAAACATTCTACTGGTGGATTAGAATCGAAAATGTGTGACATTAGAATCAAACTAGGTGATTAAGAATCAAAAAATAAATAAAAGAACAAGATCTTGAAGAAAAATATGTGTTTAATTACATCCCCCCTCAGATGTTAGTTTACAAATGATAAGATCATGACATCCATGCAAACTATCCCTCCCTATGTCAAATGCCATGCCTGAAATAAAGCGAAGAGGAAAAATTTTACAGCCTAATTTTACTATCGCCAACATTTCTAAAGTCAACATTCTTTTATTTCTCATTAGCACGAGTTCTACAGTAACAATCACTTGGTATGGTCTTTTTGCTTACCTCTTTAAAACATAAAAATAAATTAAATAATTTAATTAAATTTCTCAGAAAAAGTAAGTTCAGACGTAATACACAAAGATTTATTTTAAATATAATCATTTAGAAAGTGTCTCTACACTTCACATAAGTCTATATATTATCATAAAAAAAATAAAAATTCAATCACCTTTCAAAAAGTCAGAAATTTCTGCTTAGTACTTAAAGATAATGGAAATGATAATATCCTAAAAGACTAGAGCTCAAGTGAAGGCCAGATATGCCTGGTCTATCACTTAAGCCAGACCATTGGGACAACATTTCTTTCAGCAGCATATAATATGAAAAATAGAATATGTAACTAAAAGTATCAAGAAAAATTAACATAAAAGTTATATTGTAATTTCTTACAAAATAGACACAAGTCTTCTGCATATGAAATAATGTTTAAACAATGAGTTTACAAAAATCAGATTAATATGTCAGGAATACTAAATTTTGCTTGAAAGAAAATTATTAAAACCAAGGACAATCTCTTAAAGTATGGGGAATTTTAATTCCCTTATTGTAACTTTAAAATTTAAACTAAGCAAACGAAATGATTTTTTTAGAAACCATTTATAAAAGAAAATTACTTTAGAGTATGAAGTTTGCGAATTTTTTTTTGTTGTTTCGTAGGTTTTTTTTCTACATTGACTTTTTTCTTTACAGTAATTATTTAAAAACATATGACCACAGTAACATTTTGAGAATATTTTTTTCACTATGGTTATTATCACAATAATGTTCAAATAATTTTTCAGATGCAATAAAATCATCTTCAAAATTAAAACAATATTTTTAAATAATAATATAATTGTGCACAAAAGCATTACCTATATTTGGTGTACGACAAAAAAGCTGGCCCCTGTCTAATTTAAAAATAAGTACATAACTTTCATCAATTTCAATGGTCTAAACTACTGTTAAATTAATTTTGCAATGATAGCATTTCAATTTCTTAACAGCATTACGCACACAATATCCTGTTATGTAGGTTAATGGACCTAAAATCTCTCTAACTTCTATAGCCTTATCAATATTTGAATATTTGGCTACAACACTTTCTTCATTTACATCACCACAATCTTGCAAATCATTATTTGTAATTAAAACTTGACCAAAAGTTTTGGTAGATACATCTAATTTCAATTAAGAACGTAGCCTAATCTTTTTTTCTGTTTCAAAAAGCTGCCTTACAGATGCATGATGATTGCCACCTGGCATTTGTCGATGAAGACCTAACCTACTTTCTAAGTTATATGCTTGAAATTTTCCTGTAAAAATAATATATAAGCCATACTCTTCTTTACAGTAAATGACTGTTTCTGTAATAGCATTTGTAGTTACTTTCAAGGCAACATTGGTTTTTTTCGACAACCCATCAGTTTGTACAACTGGCAGTTTGCCCATTTTCCCACCAATTTAAAAACTTAATAAGAAGCTGAACTTTTTCATCCTCAGCCATGTGTGATAGAGGCTGCTTAAATTTATCCTTTTCCCTTAAACCTACACTAGGAGATTTTACATTCATAATCTTCCACCAAGTGCCAACATTATTTTAATAAACTCAGCAATACCAGCAAAATGCTGAATTTCATATTTATTTTCAACTTCCTGCAGTGTCCCAACTGTATGATCATTAAAAACCTGCAAGACAAGACTGACATTTTGTCTCTCAAGACTTGAATGAGATAAAGCTTTTAATGTTAATTTATAGATATGTTTATCTAAGTTATTAGTATCAACATCATTTAATTTTCTAAGTGATCCAAAAGAAACTTGGTTAGAACTTTTCACTTAATGTCAAAATATGGGAGATAAAATGAATTAATATTGTTCCGACACCAACGCCATCCAGTGAATTTTTTGTAACGATCGGAGTGTTCAATATTAATGACGCTTTAAAATTCTTTGGTTTCATCTGTTTTTTTTTTTCTGGAGAAAAGGACTTCTGATATGTACTATGGATGACAATATGGATCGTTCTGCAAGGGAGAGTAACAATCAAGTTGGGGTTCCATCAGCTTCATCTGGTATTGTTTGCTATGAGTTTTTTCAGCAAGAAAAAATTTGTACCTAGAAAATGAATAAAGCGAAAGAAAGAAAGAAAGAAAATTACACCTAGAAAATGAGAACAATTGTAGACTTACATAAACATCTGGCAGAAAATCACGATGGTATAAAATTAAAATTTGAAACCATAACTTTTATACATATTATGAAATGGAAACAAAGTTTTGAAAAAAATAATTTCTTCTTTTACCTTAAAAGGCTCATTTAAGGAAATGGCTGGGACTGTATCTTACTATCAATACCAAAGAAGTGGAGCATTAGTTCTCAAGGATGATTCAGAAAGAATTAAACTTTCCAAATGTTCAGGATCAATTAAAATGAATAAAACTTGCCCTGCAACAAGTGAAGAGACAAAACGGACAATACATGAGGCAACAGAAATTATTTTGAATACCAGGCAACTCATGTATGTCATATACATAAAGTATCAAAATTAAGACTGACGAATGAAAAGAGAAAATGATTAGTTGAAAGGCTTACAAAATGGAATATCATCCAGCTTTGTGCTTGACAAAGTGCAAAAAGAATATTCTCCAACCAAACGATATGGTTTGACTAGCAAAAAGGATGTAAATAATATTCGAAGAGATTTTTGCATGGAAAAACCAATAACCCATAAAGAAGATGCAATATCTGCGGACATTCTAGTGCATAAAGTGATTACAGATAATTATAACCCCATCCTTGTTCATAAACCTATGGGTGAAAGTATTTCTGATCATCCGCAGGTTGGAGCTGAGGAATCTTTACTTGGCTTTGCCAAAGAGGCACAAATGAAACTTCTAGAACTGAACGGGGAAAAATTCATCATCTTAGAATCGATCCATGATACAAACCAATATGGATTTCAGCTAACAACTCTTTTAGTAAATGATGAAAACAATGATGGTATATTTGTGGCAACTTTATTTTCAACAAGAGTAGCCTGTGTAACTTTTGAGCCATTTTTCAAAGCTATAAAATTGAAACTGGAAGAAGGATTTAAAACAAAGCCGATTTTAATAGATAATATAAACTTTTATAATGTATTTGCCAAGCGTATTATAAGAAACTGGCATTCCAATTTAAAGGGGAAAGTTAAAAATGAAATTTTAAGACCGAAACGAAAAATGATATGGAATTACTGTTACATGAATTAGATGTTGCAACTTTAGAAACATATTTAAAGGAATTTACAATAAAATATGAAGAATACTTTTTTTAAATATTTTGAGGACCATTAGATGAATAGAAAAAAGGCCATACTGTCATAGAGTACAATGCGGTGTAAATACTAATATGAAGCTTGAGAGATGGCACAGACAGTTTAAGTATGAGGAAACAGGTGGAATAATATCGAAACGCTTGGATAAAACCATTCATGTTGTTCTGAAAGCTGTTTCAAAGAAACTCCTGGGGAGAATTATAGAATTGAAAGGGGCAAACAAACACATAGAGTTAGCTTAATTAGAAAATGGCATCTTGTTGGTCAAAAAAATTAGATGAAAATACGAGGCGTGTTTTTAAAGCACCGTTTTTAAATTATGCCGCCGCAGCGCTGCGGTCACTGTTTAGCGCATGCGCGCCGGATAGCTACATCTGCTTGCGTGATTTTAAAATGCCGCCTCCGATCGAGAATCCCGCCGACTGCAAAGTGCGTGCTGTATTACGTTTTCTCAGAGCTGAGGCTTCAAAGCAGCTGAAATTCATCGCCAAATCAGTGATGTTTATGATGAAAACATTATGAGTGATGGAATGGTGCGGAAAATCGCCTCACAAACATTCATGATGAAGAACGAATTGAGCGACCTACAGTCATTACCGATGACTTGATTTAAAAAGTGGACAGTAAAGTGAAAGAGAACAGACGATTCGCGATTTCGTCCTTATCTGAAGAATTTACTGCTGTCTCAAGAAGTGTTCTTAATAAAATTGTGCCCGAACGTTTAACTTATCGGAAATTTTGTTCACGCTGTGTGCCAAAAATGTTGACCGAGGAGCACAAAACCTAACGATTGGCCAGTGCATTGAGTTTTCTCGAGCAATACAGTAACGAGGGAGATAATTTTTAAGCCATATTGTCACAGGCGACGAAACGTGGGTAGCCCTACGTTACACCGGAATCGAAACAGCAATCATTGGAATGGGGGGATTCATCATCCTCTAGGAAAGTAAAATTCAAACAAACAATATCTGCTCAGAAAATCATGTGGACTGTGTTTTGGGACAGAAAGGGTGTGTTGCTGGTCAATTTTTTGCCTCGCGGAAACACAACCAATGCATCCGAGTACTGAGACTTTAAAAAACTGCGCCGTACAGTTTAGAACAAAAGGCTTGACATGCTGAGTGCGGGTGCCGTTTTGCTCAACGATAATGCCAGTCCACATACGGCAAATCGAATACAAAACCTTATCACTTCTTTTGGCTGGGAACAATTGGACCATCCCCCATACAGTCTCGATCTAGCACCTAGCGACTACCATGTATTTCTACACTCTAAGACGCATCTGGCGGGGCAGCGCCATACCGATGATGACGAAGTAAAAACGACTGTAATGCAATGGTTATCTAGTCAGGCGGCAAGCTTCTTTGACGATGGAATACAAAAGCTGGTCCCACGATATGATAAGTGCCTTAATATTAATTGGAATTATGTAGAAAAGTCAAGTAAAGTATGTTCTTTCAAGTGAATAAATTATTTGTGGACAATGTTTACTTGTTTTTTTATTTCAAAACGGTACTTTAAAAAACGCCTCGTATATAATTTACGAATATCAATGGGCAGAGGCCAAAGTGGATGGGTCATCTATATTCACTTGATATCAACATCAGCAACGAAAATAGCAAATGTGATATGATATGTTCTCGCTGTGAGATATGTATACATGCATTAACTTGCATCTGTGTGGTTTACAATATCAGGTATCTTATAAAGCATATTCATTATTTTTTTGTAAAAAAGTTAACTTTTCCAATAAGACTGATGTTGGCAGTATCTGCTCAAATACAGATGATGTTAATGAAGGAGAACTTGTCATAGCTGTAAAGGAGCTGAAATCAGTTGAAAAATCTGCCATAGCCAGTCAACTATTAAGAAAATCAAGAATTGATATTAGTGTTTAAAAGGCTTCATTAGTGTTAAATTTACAAAATATTAGTAATCAAATACAGTCACTGGAAACTTTGGAAGACTTAAATGGCGCAGCTGAGCTTACAAAGAATTTAGAAATGTACTTGCAAACAATTTCATCTAAGCGTACATTACCATCTATATCTGATGAAGTAAAAAATACACCTATTAATAAGGTAATTGATCTGCAAAGGAAATTTACCAATAAAAAAAGATACATATAAATAATCCTTAGGCAATTTATATTTTTAAAAAATTATGTAACAGAAACAGTTTTTTGTTTTTTTTATTTTTTAAAACAAGTTCTCATTTGAAATTTAGTTATCTCAATTCAGTGTACAAATAAGCAAAAGGTAATTTGTGTTTATTGGCTTTTAAAATATATAATTTATAATGTAAGAAATATTTCTGTCATTAGGAAAGTTGATTGATTTGGTTCTATGGCGCAAAAGCTACATCTAGCCATTCTGCGCCAAGAACATGATTTGAAAAAATCAAATTTTCAATATTACAAAGCATTAAAAAAAAAAACTTTGGAAGAACTTAAAAAACTCAAATAACATTATTAATGCCAATATCACGTACAAAATGATATAAGTTTTCATGTGGATTATCTCTCAAAAAGTCCTTTAGCTGAGTTTTATCATTGCCAAAATAATTTCGTCGTTATTATAAAATTTGGGCATTACATAAAAATATGCTTATTTGAAAGAGAACAGTGACAATGTGAGCAAAGAGGAGCTAATTCTGAATTTAATAGATATTCATGTGTCAATCTAGTGTGGCCAATTCGAAGACGATTTAAAAGGCCTGAATGCGTCCGGCTTAAATTACAAGATTTAAATTATTTATCTATAGCTGAATTTCATATAACTTATTTTGCTTTTGTTCAAAAGCTCTGTCACTTTTCCAGTAGTTGGCGTTTTACAACTTGAAAGGCGTCGTTTAATAGGACAAAATTTTCGATCGTTACTAAAGTGATCATTGTTGAATTTCTGCTGCTTTATCTACTTTCATCAGGAATGATCCGATGAAGAAGCATTCCTTAATGATTCAATGGTGCTTTTGGAATCTCTAAATAGAATGTTTTTTATAATCTTTTTCTGCTATTCTTACCAAAGCCCGGTATATAGCATAAATTTCTGATGTATGAACATCCACTAATTTAACTGAATGCCACATGCATTTGTCTTTTATTTATATAGGAATAATTTTTTTACCATTTTAAACTGAAGAAATTACGTGACACCAAGAAGATTGTCATATTTCAATAAAGAATGAATTGAGAATTCAAATGATAAATAATTATTGTTTCAACCTAAAAATATTTTATACGACATAATTTGCCCTTAATCTTTTTTTTAAATAAATCCATTCTCATAAAACACAATGTGGAAATTATTCAGATTGTATCATAAATAATGAATTTTATTAAAAGTCGTGTTATTAAATATACGAAACTGAATCGGAATTATTGCCAAATTTCAATCTGGTTGGCATGTAGAAAATGAAAATAAGCACTTTAAAAAATCATTGGTAAACCGAAAAACCCCCAAATTTTTGTCACAGTACATGGCTCTTCACTATTATAATAGAACGAGGATGGGAGACAGAAGAACCGACATTACTGGGAAGCTTTCGGTTATTGAAGGACACAGCTGCTGTCTCTGAGTGAATAATGTTTCTAAGTTTGTTATTGACAAACATCTTAAAATAAAAAAATAGAATCTGAATTCAAATTTAAAAAAACATTGTTTTGTAATTAAAATAAGTTGATATATAATTTAGTAGATAGTAATGAAAAATTGTGATTAATGTTTAAAATGATCTCTTAAAATTTCATGAAAAACAATACTTCTAGACGAAACCTTCCTAAAGAAAAGAAAATACAACCGAGGACGGATTAATAAAGGAACGACGCAAGTTGTTTTTGGAATTTTTTGTCGGTAACAACAACAGAATTGAAAATTAGCGGAATAATAATTTTTTTTCAGCAATTAAGCCTGTAGAACAATGACTGCTTAGTTAACCAACTAATTTGTTTTAATTTTTTCAGAGAGGATAAAGACTTTTTTCCTTGTTAAGAAGGAAAAAAAGTAGATTTATGGCCATTTGTCAAACGGCGATGAAACCCTGAAATAGTAGGTGTCTGCAATCATTCTGCAACGCAATATTGCAAAGTGGACGGTTTATTTACAAATGCCGTCCACAAACAAACTAACCACAAGAAAGGTCAGTTTGTGGATCTGAATGATCGAAAAAACACGATAAATGACCTAGAAAATGAAAATAAGCACTTTAAAAAATCATTGGTGAACCGAAAAACCGGCAGGATGCCCTAATTTACAAACTAATACATTATAACTTCCCAAACTATCTTGTACAAATAATTATTTCCTACCTTAAAAACAGAAAATTCAAAGTTAAAATTAATAACGAATACTCCAACGAAAAAACAATCTTAGCCGGTGTTGCACAGGGTTCAAAAATAGGACCAATACTGTTTTCCATCTACATAAATGATATACCGAAGCAGTTTAATACAATGATATGCATTTTCGCTGACGATACAGCAATTTTAGCAAAAAATCACAACCCAAATTATATACAAATTGCATTGAACAGGCACCTTAAAAAA
>JAOUZG010034993.1:18672-186065 GCA_026289955.1 Argiope argentata
TTTGTGGATATAATGATCGCACAAACACGATAAATGACCTAGAAAATAAAAATAAACATTTTAAAAAATCATTGGTGAACCGAAAGCCCCCCCCCTAAATTTTTGTCACAGTACAAGGCTCTTCACTATTATAATAGAACGAGGATGGGAGACAGAAGAACCGACATTACGGTGAAGCTTTCGGTTCTTGAAGGACACAGCTGCTGTCTCTGAGTGACTTAATGTTTCTAAGTTTGTTGTTGACAAACATCTTGAAATAAAAAAATGGAATCTGAATTCAAATTAAAAAACATAGTTGAGTAATTAAAATAAGTTGACTTAAATTTTTAAAATGATTTCTTTAAATTTCAGGAAAAAAAAATACTTCTAAACGAAACCTTCCTAATGAAAAGAAAATACAACAGGGGACGGATTAGTAAAGGAATGACGTAGGTTGTTCTTGGAATTTTTTTTGTCCGAAAGAACACCAGAAATGAAATCCATGAGCGGAATAATAAATTTTTTTTAGCTACTAGGCCTGTAGAACAACGACTGCTTACGTATCCAACTGATTTATTTTTAATTTTTTAAGAGTGGATAAAGAAACTTTTCCTTGTTAAGGGGGAAAAAAGGTAGATTTAAGGCCATTTGTCAAACGGCTCTGAAACTCTGAAATAGCAGTTGTCTGCACGGATTCTGCAAAACAGTATTGCCAAGTAGACTATTTATAAATGCTACCCATAAAAAAACTAATCACTAAAAAGGTCACATTGTTGATCTAAATAATCGCACAAATAAAATTAATGACTTGGAAAATGAAAACAAACATTTCAAGAAATCACTTGTGAACCGAAAATCTTCCAAATTTTTATCACAATACATGGTTCTTCATTATTACAATAGAATGAGGATGGGGGATAGAAGAGCCGACATTAGGGGGACGCTGTTTCGGTTATTGAAGGGCACAGCTGCTGTCTCTTAGTGAGTTAATGTTTCTATGTTTGTTGTTGACAAACATCTTAAAATAAAAAAAATAGAATCTGAATTCAAATAAAAAACATTGTTTTGTAATTAAAATAAGTTGACATATAATTTAGTAGATAGCAATGAAAAATTGTTATTAATGTTTAAAATGATTTCTTAAAATTTCATGAAAAACAATACTTCTAGACGAAACCTTCCGAACAATAAGAAAATACAACAGAGGACGGATTAATAAAGGAACGAAGCAAGTGGTTTTTGGAATTTTTTGAAGATAACCCCAGAATTGAAAATTTGCGGAATAATAATTTTTTTTTCAGCAATTAAGTCTGTAGAACTATGACTGCTTAGTTAACCAACTAATTTGTTTTAATTTTTTCAGAGAGGATAAAGACTTATACGAAGACGAGACGAATATATTCTTATCAAATTTTGTAGAACTGCTTAATATATAATTTTTATTGCTCCGAACTAAAAGCTAAGATATAAATGCAGTAGTGGACATTAGTTATTCACAGACAAATTGGGTATTTTTTCCAAAAAATACTAGTTTATATCAACGTTTGGCCTATATATCAGCATGCATTCAGTATATTCAAAATATTTTACTCCATAGTGTGCTTATTGATATCACAATGTTCCTCTAAAATATTTTTTATATCTGCTTGCAATTTTTTTCTCAACGACAGTTGGCATAGTAGTTAATTATCTCTTCAATTATCCTCGCCGCAAAAGTACAACCTGAAGGTCCTGTTTCTGACACTGAACAACCAAGATGAGGAGGATCCCTCTTTTGACTCCCCATCCCCGGCCATGAGCAAATTCTCCAGTCCTGCCTCCTCTAGTTGAGAGTTGTGTAGTAGAACCCTCTTCGCAAGATGGTTTTTTTCCTTCCACTTGAGCCCCACCCAAATGCCTCACTCTCATGAACTGGATTCCCTATCTGCTTCCGTAAGTTTTTGGGATAACTATAAAGAAAATGATGTCCCCATCATCTCTCCTGATGACTCTGCATACGAGACTCCGGTAGTTGGAGATCTTAACCTTTGCCCACGATATCTGAATGGAAACCTTTTCTCCCCATTAGCTTCTCCTGACAAAGCTTTGGAAACATCACTAGTCCCCCTGTCCGTCCCTCTGCGTCACGACTTATCCGCCAATTCTGAGACTTGGTATCATCTTCATCAATCTTCTGGAGGAAGTATATGCAGAAAAGCCACCTCTTATCCCATCTATCCATCTTGAAGACCGTGGAAGAGGGTATATCTCTGATCCGCAAATTTAACTATACCATATGCCATGAGGACTTCTTCGAGCACTGGCCTAGATGGATGTTTCTAATGCATTTGCTGCTATCCACCACCATGCGATATTTGAAGCCATAGAAGCTGCTGGTGTCGGCCCAGCATTTTCTAACACCATTAAAGATATCCACTTGGGTTCGATCTTGGAGGCTTCAAGTGGGAATTAAATATCCTAAGCGGAGTCAAGCAGAGCCGTCCCGCTAAGTGGCCACCTCTTTGATCACATATATGTGTTGATCCAGTCATCCGTCAGATTCAGGGAAACCAGCACCAACATCGGATCATCGCTTTTGCTGATGGCACGTGTCCATCGCAGATTCCTCAGCGTAGCGACAGGAAATACTTTATCTGATTGAAAGACAGCTCCTCCGCATCGGTCTTTACCTGAACCCCTACCATCTTAGAAGTAGAACACCTGTAGGCCTCATTCCTTAATCATTCAATATTGGCGGCCATCGGCTTAAGATGGTGGGTGAGGGAGAGTTCCACAAGATCTTGGGGAGACCGATGGGATCTAATGCCTGTCCTGACTTCCCCAAGTTGAACGAGCTATCACTACTTGGGGCCAATATATTGTCCTTGGCACTCGCTCCGAGCCCTGAAGTGCTTCTGCTTCCCGGCATTGCAGTTCCCAATGCACACCTCCCAGTTCAATAAAACGGATCGTGAGGAGGTCGACAGGGCAATGTGCAAGAAAATGAAGAACACTTTAGGTTAGCCTGAAAATGCTTCGGACGAGTATTTGTACGGACACAGAAAAAGTGGCTCATGTGGCCTGCCCATTGCCGCCGAAGAATCTCACCAGATCCGAATAGACACGACTTTCAAGCTCCAACGAGTTAACGAGATTGCCAGGCCCGACCTCACAGCCACAGTATGCTCAGGAATTAGGAAAATAATCGGCGACTGATCAGGATCATGATGTCTTTCTCCTTGGAAGAAGCTGAGATCAGGTATTTGACACACCTGCCATCTGGATTTGTGCAAGGAAAAGCGTCAAAAAGGCTTCAAGCCGCGTGGAGTGTGCGGATGGAGTCGAGCACATCCCCTATGAAGACCTCAACCTGAAGCCCAATGACAAAAGAAAGATAATCCACTCTATCCGGTATAGATTCAGGACAGCAAGGTTTGCGAAGCTTCTCTCAAAGCCGGATCAGTGGAGGGCAGCCAGTTTCCACTTTATCACTAAAAGTGCATATACTCGGTTTGCTGAATGGAGGTTCATTCATAAGGCCCGCCTTAATCTCCTTCCTTTGAACGGCACGCAATCCTGGAATATCGGGAATGACCGTGCCTATAGAAGATGCGACGAAGCTGACCTTGAGACTCTCCCTCACATCCTTAACCATTGCAAGGGGATATCCAGGTGATAGCAGCTTCGCCACTTGCTCGAATCAAACGGTCCTCCTTCCGAGAAAGTCTTCCATCGAGGAATCAGAATATCGGTCCTGACAGCCTGCTCCCGGATTTTATGTTCAAGAGTGGAAAGAAGATTTTCACTTTTGACGTGATTTGTCCGTTCGAGAACCGGCTGAGCGCATTTCAGGAGGCAAGGCAAATGAAGATTAGTAAAAAAATGCCTCTTGTCTCTCAATTCGCCAGTCAAGGTTTCTCAGCGGTCGTCAACCCCATTCTTGCAGGTTCAATGGGTGCGTGGGATCCAAGAAATGATTATTCGCTTAAGAATTCATGTCTATAAGTTATCCGACAAAATTCAAAAAGCTATAGGAAAGCTTCAGAAAGCTATAAGATTAGCAAAGCCGTAAGATGTTCAAGGAATATAGTATATGTCGAACATATAACTGGCCACTGTCAATTTGAAGATAACACCGGGGCGATTGAGGATCTCATCCTTCGGTTAACCCGTAAATGATTTAGACTTTGACAACTATCAACGTTAAGTCCTCTCTCCAACGGAGAGCCACTTTGTAAAAGTTTGTCGCGTTTTGCGAGCATGTCTTCTCGTCGTGTGCGTTTGTGCTGACTACTGGACAAACTTATTTCAAAGAAGCATCTATTAGTGAGATAAATTTTCCCGGTTTTTTTAAATTATTATTTTAAGGAGCTGGTTCCTAACATTTATGTATTGTATGTTATATTTAAAAATTATGACTTAAAAAAGAGAGCGATGGTTTGTCTCAGGATAAACGTGTAGCATGAAAGAATATGCAACATGTTCATTACCAAATTTTAACCAATAAATGTCAGACGTCAAACAGTCACAAGAGTGCATAGTACAGGACCGTATTTTTATATATCTTTCACTTAATGGTCATTACACTGTTTAAATAACCAGTTGGTTATAGCTGCACGGGTATGAAGTGGTGTGCGTTCTAACTGCAGAAAATTCTCTCCTCAGTTCAGTCTCCAAGTAGGAATAAGAAAGTTTTTCATACAAATTTCAAATAAAAATTTCCTTGCCGTAAATGTAAAAGTGTTTTTTATTAAAATTCATCTGCATACGAATTTTTAAAAAATCACCCAAATTTATTTAAAACAAATAAAATATTAACTTTCAACTCTTGAAATAATTTCGAGAACTAAGACAAACTGAAAAGATGCTTCAACATCTGATATAAGAATCTGAAAGCTATATTCTTCCTACACTACCGTGCATATATGTCCTCGTAGTGGATATTTCAACTCTAAGAGCAAAGGTCTTAGCCATTTAAAATTGGATGGATCATGTAAAACTAATTCTTATTGCCCAGCTTTCTGCTAAAAGCTGTAAAGAGACAGATCAGTGGCATGTTAAATATTTCCTGCTCATATAGGCCATATCTTTGAAGTAAAACATTTATATGTAAAAGAGAAAAGGAAAAGATAGCTGGTCAATTGATTACAGGTGTCCCAATTTCAAATATTTTAAATAATATTACAGACATCTTCTCCAACTAAACTTTTGTCACAAATTTATGAAAATTTTATTATTGCCTAACTCGTAAAGCTTTGTGGCCAACATCTTCGGAGAGGAAAAATGTAAATTTAACGTCAAAGCTTTTAAACACTTCTTCATGCATTAAATAAGCTTCGGGGGAAAACACCAACTTGAAAACTATGAGGAAACGTCTCAGTTCATAGATGTTATTTGTACTTGGTTGGATATCGTTAACGTTAAGACTCCCAACAGGGGAAAGTTAAAGCGCAATCCTATGTGTGAACCCATAACAAATGACCCATCAGAAAAAAAAAAGATTTTTTGAAACATAATGGGCAAGCACATGGGGAAAACTTGATTCCGATAATGGTAGACTTTCCAAGGAAACATTTCTTGCCCTTCACCATACAACACAAGCTTTTATTGAAAAAATTGATTATTGTACCAAGAGATTAAATAAAAAATATATGGTCTTAGGTAAAATTCAAACAGATAAGATCTGAGCAGTATAGAAGTAAATATATGGTTTTAGGTAAAATTCAAACAGATAAGCTGAATATAGATCTGAGCAGTATAGAAGTATCCTGGATATCAATACAATGTTTCCGTACGACAAATTTAAGAGAGAGAAAGTAAATTAAGATTATCCCACGAGTTAAAAATTGCCTCACATAGTAAAGGTATTATAACTTAACATATTTGGTAAAGGTATTATAACTTAACATATTAACATATAACAAAGGTATTATAACATAACATACTATAACTTAACATATAACAATAATAGTGATGATGGAAAGGAACCAATAGATTTAGTTTTTTGTGACATGTCTGTCGAAGAATTCGACATACGAGGCATATTCGGAAAGTAAGTACCGTTTCATTATACTGCCGCTGCAGCACTGCGATCGGCGTTCTGCGCATGCGCACTAGTCTTCCTTGTTCACTGACTCTCAACTGACGCCATTTTGGACGCTGTAGGTTGTGTTTCCAGTTCGCTGTGCTTGTTTAAAATGTTTAAGACAATTACTGATCCCGCCGACTGTGAGATTCGTTCTGTTATCCGTTTTTTAAACGCAAAAAATGTGAAACCGGCTGAAATTTACCGTGAAATTAAAGAAGAGTATGGTGAAAACACGATGAGTGATGGAATGGTGCGGAAGTGGGTTAGAATGTTTAATGAAGGTCGAAAAAATGTTCACGATGAGGCTCGGAGTGGTCGGCGTTCTCTTGTCAATGACGATCTGATACGGAAAGTTGATGAAAAAATCAAAGAGAACAGACGATTCACAATAACGATACTTTCAGACGAATTTCCACAAATTTTCAGCAATTCAGAACAAACGCAGAGGAATGCTGAGTAAAGGAATCGTGTTGCTCCATGACAATGCTCGGCCCCATACTGCTGGAGCCACTCAAACACTGATCCAACAGTTTGGTTGGGAGCAGTTTGACCACCCGCCGTACAGCCCGGACTTGGCACCATCTGACTACCACCTGTTTTTGCATTTGAAGCGTGAGTTAGGTGGTAAGCGCTATGGATCCGACGAGGAAGTTAAAAATGCCGTGCAGTCGTGTTTATCATCGTTGGCGGCAAGTTTCTACGAGGAAGGCATAGGAAAACTCGTCACTCGCTACGACAAGTGTTTGAACATTGGTGGAAACTACGTAGAAAAATAGTTTAAGGTTTGGTCTTTCATGTAATAATAAAATTTGTTTGAAAAAAATGTTTTTTTCTATTTATTAAAAAACGGTACTTACTTTCCGAATATGCCTCGTACATGAAATAAAAGATACCTCGCCTGTAATAGCCTATTTCGCTGGTTACTGTTCTCATGAAGCTTTAAAAAAACTAAGTGTTTACACTTTTGTCAAAAATTAATAACACATACAAATTCTAATCCTCCTAATTTTCAACTACAATACAAATAATGTGTCGAGTGCACTATTGATCGAAATTAACTTTTTTATTTCTGTAGAGCAATAATATTCAGATTCCTTCCCCTTGTAACAATAGGAAATTAATATCTAAAATATTACAATTTTATTTATTAAAATCCATTTTACCTAGTTCCTGTAAATTTTGTTTCTGCTGCAAAACGAAAGTGAGCATTATTATGAATATGACATTCATTTTATAATTATAGAGTCAAGACTAAATGTAAATTGGTAAATAAGGAAATCAAATATTATCAATTCAATTTATTAGTTTGAAAAGCTCCCAATTATTTTACAAGAGTTATATCTGTCTTAGCATATCTTAATTTCATTCATGTAATTTGCATATAATGCAGTTATGTCAGAATGAAAAGTAATTTATTTCTTAGCTATTGCTGTATTATTTGTTTTTTTTATTATAATCTATCTTGCTAGTTTCTATTTACCTGCAAAGTTTCATTTTACCTGCAAAGTAAAACAAAAGTAAACAATGAATTATAGTTTTAATTTGTACTTACTATGTTTGTTTTTGTTATTGTAACTTTTCAAGACTGATTTTGCATTTACTAAAATAATAAAGTTAATGGTAGCTAGCATAAAAATTATTTTAAATTGCAGGTATGTAAGCTGCATTTTGTAGATGATTTTGTGAAAGTAGCTCAATGGGTTCGATATAAAAACAGGTAAAGTGCTAACTGCACCATTGGATATTAATAAAGGAAACCAGTCCTACATTTTTTATGGATATCCAAATTATTATCAAGCTCTTAAATTCCAGAGATTGTCCTGCAGAAAAGAGAGCAATCTGCTCCTATTCAAGCTATTGAGGATAGTATTAAAGAAAGAGAAAGATATGAAAAATCCATGTCATTTGGCTTTTTGGAAGAACTTGATGTGAAGGTAAGTAATTTAGAGTTATCTGGTTTATAGACTGTAATTAGAAATGATTCATATTTACTTTTTGTTCGACTAATCAATCCTCCTTGTCCTCAAATAAAATATTCTGTACTAATAAATGAAGCATTGGAGGTAATTATATTTTTCAAGAATATGAAACAATTAAAAGTTGGATTGTATTCTTTCCCTCTTCAGTGTTATAATAATAATTTACTTTCTGATATTCTTTCAACTTGTGTTAAACTGTTTGAAGAAGAATCAAAAGATGATGTTCTGAATTGTGTTGAAGATATTGGTAAAACCCACTAACATATAGAGGGCGCTGTGAACGCCCGAAAGAAGAAGGCTTGTAGCCATTGAAGAGAGTAGAAGTTATTGATAATTGCATTCGGTTTGTTATTGTTTTGTTATTAAAATTTTGTTATTGTTGTAAAAATACGGACTTGATTTGAATAAATGAACCACCCTTTGGATTAAATACACTGAACCACACCATTCGGATTATGACTGATAAACCAGATATACTTCAGATCATGATGTATAGTGAAAAGAATCCCTTTTTACAATTCATAAGTGAACAGTTATGTTTAAAAGATAAGCGGAAGTTAACATATTTTCCAGAGATGGTGTTTTGAACACTTTTCTTTTGGCACCTAATGCATATCAGTTTATCAGAAGTAGTATACTTATTTTGCCCCAAACCACAATTCAAAATCTATGCTCATCACCTGTTATTAAACCCTCAGAGCAAAATGAAAAATACTTCTTAAATTATTTGAATAAGAGGGTTACATATTTATCTGATTTGGATAAAAAAAAGTTATATTACAATTTGATGGGATTCATATGAAACCATATGCTGATTATAAATCAGGAAATATTGTTTGTCTCAAATATTAATGGCGAGTTGGCTACTTCGGCGCATGTAATTATGATTTCAAGTATCACCTCTTCTTACAAAGACGTTGTACATGTGTGGCCAGTTAAAAACATGAAATATGTTGATTTGCATTGCATGATAAGGAAAATAATCAATAAACTAGAAAACATTGGCCTTTTTGTCTTTGCAGTTGTTAGTGATAACAATTCCATTAACAGAAGTGTAATGTCCCAATTAGACACCTCAGGTCGATTCAAAAAAAGAAATAACAATTTCGAATGGTTTATCTTCATCCACAGAATAAAAAGGCCTTTGTTCTATATGATTGATTCAGTGCATTTACTTAAAAGTGTACGAAACAATTGGTTGGACCAAAAAACTGGTAATCCCCCCCCCCCAAATTTTGAAGGACATGAAAGGAAAAGTTTTCAGCAAGCTTCTCTTGCATCACTTAGTTAAGCATAACTGTAAATTAACATGAAAGGCTTTATCTCCTTCAAGAGGCAAAATGTCAATCTTGCTTTGCAGGCCACACAGAAGGGGCATTGCAGGAACATGGCAATATATATGAAATTCTACATTTTGCTGATACAGCTGAATTCATTAGAATAATGTTGACTTGAATGTAAAATCCCCTAGTGGGGGTTTAAGGGATAATGATAAATTTAAGCAGCCACAATCATACATGGCTAATGTTGAAAATGTTCAATTTCTTGAAAAGTTTTCAAATTGGTTGAATAAATGAGAAGACGTGCCTGATAAATGAAATGGTTGATAAATGGAAGACGTACAAATGGTGGGTTGTCGAATGAAACACATGCTGCCTTGAAAGTAACTACAAAAGCTATTACAGAAATAGCCATTAACTGTAAAGAAAGAGTTGGATTTTATTTTACCAGGAAAATTTCAGAGACAACTGAGAAAGTAGGTTTGGTCTTTATCAACAAATGCCAGATGGCAATTATCATGCATCTATAAGGCAGCTTTTTGGAACAGAAAAAAAGATTAGGCTACGTTCTTTGTTAAAATGAAGTGTATCTTCCAAAACTTTTAGTCAAGTTTTAATTACAAATAATGATTTGCAAGGTTTTGGTGATGTAGATGAAGAAAGTGTAGTTCTTACATTTTGGCCAAATATTCAAATCAGTGATGAGGATATAGAAGAAGATAGAGAGGTTTCAAGTCCATTAACCTACATAGCAGGATATTGTGTGTTTATTGCTGTTAAGAAATTAAAATGTGATACCTGCAAAAGTAATTTAACAGTAGATAAAACAATTGAAACTGATGAAAATTATGGGGTTGTTATTATATTAGATAGAGGCAAACTTTGTCCAACAACAAATGTAGTTAAAGCTGTTGTACACAATTATATTATTTTAAAACTTCATTTTAATTTTGAAAATGATTTTATGGCATCTGACAATCCAAGAAAGATTGCTTTGGGACTATCTGAAAATAATTAAAAATCTGAAAACTAATTTGAGCATTATTAACGTGTGGGCCGGCATACTCGGGGATTGCCTGCTTGGACCATATCTGTTGCCTGAACGGCTCTCGGGACAGTCGTATTTGGTGTTTCTTAATGAGGTCTTAACCGAGTTCCTCGATGACATACCATTGGCGGCAACTTTGGTTCCAGCATGATGGGGCTCCAGCGCATTTCTGTGCTCCTGTACGGGGTTGGCTGGATATGGAATACCCCGACTGCTGGATCGGACGTGGGGGTCCGGTTTATGGCCGCCACGTTCGCCAGATCTTACACTGTTGGATTTTTTTCCTATGGGGCCATCTCAAGGAACTAGTGTATGGAGACGTAGTGATAACACAAATGGACTTAGTTGCTCGTCTGCATGCTGCTTGTTCTTCGGTAGACACCGCAATGCTGCAACGCGTGATGACAGCCATTCCACGGCGTGCTCAAGCCTGCCTCGATATGCACATGCCTAAGCCATTAGAATATACTAGTGACTCTGATACAGCTTCTAGCGAAGATGAGGATATAAATTTACTTGGGCCTTCTCAAGTGACTCATCTGAAATGGCAATGGAAAAAAGTAACGAAAGAGATACCTGCATTCCTTGAAGAAACTGGTCCATCCGAGGAGGTAATTTTGATGGAAAAAAAGTCTATTGACATTATTTTTATCATTATTTACCGTTGTATTTATTGAAAAAATTGTTTTCCAAACAAATACTGTATGCTACACAATTAGAAGTATTTTTCAATACGATGGACCTACAAGAAATGTATAAATTTCTTGCATTAAATTTTATGATGGAGATAAAAGAACTCCCAAGTTATCGTGATTATTGATGCACTTCAGAATATCTCCATGATAGCTGTATTTCACAGCAAATGTCTGTCAAGAGGTTTTCCTGGATTTTGTCACATTTGCATCAAAATTATAATTCTCTCTATCCATAAAAAAGGGATGCTAAGTATGACAAACTATTCAAAATTCGTCCACTAATATCACATCTATCAGATTAGATTTCTTTCATCCTTCAGAAAATCAGGCAATTGATGAATCTATGATTCGATCCAAGGGTCGTAGTTCCTTGAAGCATTGTAAGCCCCCAAAGCCTATCAAGCGAGAGTAGAAAGTCTGGATGCGCTGCGACCAAAGTGGATTTGCATGTCAATTTCACATTTATACTGGGAAATGTGAAAAATATTCTGAGCATTCTTTAGGTAAGCGTGTTGTAAAGCAGTTGAGCCCAAAAATTTTAAGAAAAAATCATAAACTGTAAATGGATTTTTTTAATCTCGTACAATTTATTTAAATATTTGGACGAGTATTTTCATGCGGGACAGCAAATATATCTCGAAAAAAATTTACCCCAAAATTTTATGAATGAAAAAAAATGAAACACGGTGAATATGATTGGTTCGTAAGCAATGATGGATTTACTTTACTCAAATGGAAAAACAAGAGATGTGTGACTGTTTTGTCTAATACAGAAAATCCCGTAGGAACGAAAAAGATTGAGAGAATAGAAAAAGACGGTAAAAAAGGTCGAATTAGAATGCCCCAAAGCTGTGCAATATGGGATTTGTGGACCATTTTGACCACCTGAAAAGTATGTATGAAATAGACAGAAAGAGAAAATGGTGGAACAGAATCTTCTTTCCCTTTTTAGATGTTTCTGTCGTCAATGCATTCATTTTGCACACTCTTTTGCCAGACTTTGAAAAAGATCCTAAAAATTTAAAAAACCTTTCGAAGGGAAACAGTAATGGGGCTAATAGCTATGAGAAACGAAGGAAAAACTATAAAAAAAGAAATCAACACCCACTCAACATAAAAAGAAACTGAAATACCGAATTTCTGATGAAACTCGATTGAAAAATGCTGACCATCTTCCAGTAAAATGCAAACCGAAGAGGTGCGCGTTTTGTAACACTAAAGCTAAGCCACATTTTACAAGAATTATGTGCCAGACATGAAACGTAGGAATATGTCTAAGCAAACAGAATCCCGAATGTTTTGAAAAATTTCACTCAAAATAACTAAAACAATTTTGTGAAATAATTTACAATTTTATATTCATTTTCTGTCTCTAATTATCGGTAAGCATGATCTTCAATACAATTAATTTTTGTCACCATATATATATTAACTATTCACATATATTCAACATAGTGATTTTCTTATTGTTTTATTGCATTAGCATTTCATATTCTTAGAATAGTGAAAATTTAAATATTATTATCTTCATTTGCTGTCATGAACCTTTTTATCACATAATCCTAAGTATTATTTCCTTTTATCTATAAAAATTAATAAAGCATTATATATATATATATATATACAAGGTGGCCAGAAATAAAACACCCCTACTCTGACCTCCATGGATATCGAACTACTCAGTGTAAAGGCTCAAAATTTTGTACACATACTATTCAAAATATGGGGAAACGGATTTCACGAAAAAAAAAATTAGTTCCTGAAATCACCGATAGGTGGCGCTGCACAACTGGAACTATGATCAAAAGACACAAATAATAATAAAAATTAAAATGTTTATGCGGAATGGAATGCTTCCATGCTTCCTTTTTAATTTTTCTGCCCCTTATGGAAAATAAAAATAGTAAAGAAGCTAGAACTCCCGTTGTAACTGCAATTTCATACTGTAACCAGAAAAATTTGCATAAAGCATGGTTAGAAGCCATGTTAAAAGGTGGGGAATGTCATTCTTATTAGTGATGGCTGTCACGCTGCCAGAACGCGCTTTGCTTGTGAAGTTGTTTTACGAGAATAAAGGAAATGCTCCAGCAGCACTTCGAGAGTTTCGCCGACTTAAGGATTTGCGTAAGGGACCATTGCTTCCACAAGCTCTCAGGAGAATGATCGCTCGATTCGAGGAAACTGGACATCTTGGAGTTCAGCCTGGTCGAGGACGCAAACCGGTTCGTTCAGATGTCGTTGAAGATGTTGCCACCGGTATTGTTGAACAGTCAATGGATAATGTTTTAGGCTGCAGTAGTGCACGTGCAGTGTCACGACACTTGGGTGTTCCCTATAGCACAGTGTGGAACGTACTCAGAAAAATGGTGCATTGTTTCCCGTACAAAATCCGCCCTAATCAACAATTGCTGGCCACAGACAGGGAGATGCGACTGACCTTTGCATTGACATTTCTTGCTAGAGTTGAAGTGGATGCATCGTGGCCGTGGCAGATTCTGTGGAGCGATGAGGCCCATTTCCACCTCAGTGGAACAGTGAACACCCATAACTGTCGCATATGGGACACGACAAACCCCCGTACCTTCCAAGAGATTCCACTCCACTCACCGAAAGTTACAGTCTGGTGTGGATTCACAGCCACATTCATCCTTGGACCGTTCTTTTTCGAAGAGGTTACTTCCAATGGCCTTGAGACATGTACCGTGACGGCCAACAGGTACAAAAGGATGCTCGAAACATTTGTTGTACCCCATTTGCAGCAGCGCCAATGCCTTGACAACATTACTTTTATGCAAGATGGAGCACCTCCACACATTGGACTCCCTGTGCAACAGTTTCTTCGCCAACATTTCACCACTGACAGAATAATCAGTCGCGCGTTTCCGACAACTTGGCCATCTCGTTCACCGGATCTTAATCCGTGTGATTTTTGGCTTTGGGGACACTTAAAAAACCTTGTTTATCGAGAACGTCTGATAACCTTGGCAGATTTGAAAGAGAGTATCAGTCTGCATGTGAGAAGCATCTCAGATGACCAGTTACGATCCGCAGTTGAACAAGCTGTCCACAGACTTCACATTTTACATCTTCAGGAAGGGAACCATATTGAGCAGCATTCCCTGCATCGATAACGTCCTTGTTTCATGTATGCTTGATACTTTCAAATAAAATGTGTTTAAAACGTGTTTTTGTGTCTTTTCAGCATACGTCCATTGGTACGGCGCCACCTATCGGTGATTTCTGGAACTAAATTTTTTTTTCGTGAAATCCGTTTCCCCATTTTTTGAATAGTATGTCCACAAATTTTCAAGCCTTTACACTGAGTAGTTCGATATCCAGGGAGGTCAGAGTAGGGGTGTTTTATTTCTGGCCACCCGGTATATATATATATATATATATATATATATATATATATATATATATAGTGAATATCTAGCATATCTTATTTATAATTGTACGTTTTACCATTTATTTCTATCATTTTTTATATTTAGAGAAAGTATTGTTTTAAACAACATCTAAAGCTCTAGTGGGGCAGGGTTGGCAATTGCTAACACCACCCCCACAAATATGCAATGATTTGAAAATTAGTTCGAATGCATAATGTATTTTTAGACCCTTATGGTAAGATAAAGACAATTTTTATACTAGTGAATGATAAATTTCTTATAGCGCCCCTCAAAGGGTTAAATAGAACTCTCTAGAATATAGTAAAAAAGGAGATAGAAAAAAATCAACGATTTTTCGGATTTAATTTTAAAATTTTAAATAAAATACATGGAGTGTAGCACAAAAGACTAACGAAATAATTTCTATTTGTATAGACACTTCTGAAGCTCCTAAAGTAAGTCATTCTTTGTTAATTTCTTTCGAATTAGAAACTCAAGCATATGTTGCAGATCATATGGTTAGAAATCTAGACAAGTTTTCTTCTCCACTAGTTGTAAGCAAATCGGGTACAATTATAGAAATCCTAGATCATTTAGAAAATTTTACGTACGATTTAAAAGGGAAAGTTGAAGTTAAAAACACAGTCCTGTTAATATGTGACTTATTAAAGGCCCTTTCTGAAAATTCTGAAATTAACTCACAAGCAATTAATTTTGTGTTGGACCAAGTTTCTTTTCTAGACAATAATTAATATTCAAGCAGGTATTCATCTCACATAATGATATTTTCATCTTTACTTTATACTACAGCACCATGTGCATATAAATTCCTATGACAAAATGGATAGTTGGTGCTGCCTCATCCAAATACAATAAATCATCTGTGTTCAAAATATAGCATAAGCCCACAATAGTATGTATCAACAATATAGTGTAAGCTACAACAAGACTCGTATTTTTTGTTGTACTCAAAAGAGAAATTTAAATAACTGCAGGAGAAAGACAATATTATGACTTTATTGCTAGATGAAGTGCACATAAAAGAATATTTTGAATATAAAGGTAGTTGTGCAACTGGTTAGCATATGATTTCTGAGAATTCTGCTTCTAGTGCCCAAGTTTTTATGATCGAAAGTATTACATCCCAGTATAAAGATGTTGTACGTGTTCTCCCAGTGCGGGAGAATTTTTATATCCCAGAATTTTCTATATCGGGGGAATTTTTATATGAATTTATTGAAAGTCAGTGTTGGCGTTTGGTTTTACCGATATTGGTATTATTACTGGTAATAATTCAGTTAGTAAGAAAGCTGTTGGATTTTTTATTGATCCACCAGAATTATCTTATCGTCATCTTCATCCAGTTAATAAATTATGACCACTGTTCACTGTTGTATACCCTGCTCATTTGTTCAAATGTATGAGAAACAACTGGTTAAATCAAAAAAATGATGGCAAATGTTTCTTCTATCCTAATATTGATTTGGTTCATGAAGTAAAAGATATAACCAACTTTAAAACAGCTCGATTTTCAAAGTATAAGAGATTTGTATAATTTAGAATCTGCAAGCTTAGTGAAATATAGTTTTAAATTAAGCCATAAAGAACTTGCTCCATCGTTAATGAAAGCCATCTGTTTAATTCTATTATCTGGAAAGTTGTCTGATGCTCCAAATATTTTTTTTGAATAATTATGTTCAAAAAATGATAATTTAGCTTAAGCTTCAGTTCAGAAAAAAAAAAACCTTGCTGTAAAGAAAGCAGAAAAAAGGAAAGTCTAGTGAAACCGCAGGGTTCACCCTCAGAAAAGTGGTTGCGGAAAAAGTTCGAGATTATCAAGGAGTCAAAGTAGTAGAAAGAAGGTGTCATGTAGTGGCCTCCTAATTTGGAATATCGCTGCGAACTCGTTGCTAAATGAATCGCTCCCTAATCAGACGTGTGTTCAAGCATACGCTGACGACTAAATCCTAGTCGTCTGGGGCCCTTTTAAGGGCCATATTGAAACACTAGGAAACCAGGCGACGAATGTCATAGAACGATTGGGAAAACTTAATAAACTAGAATTCACCACTAGTTAGACCTTATTGATGCCGATAACATACCGATGAAAGCTGAGTTTGTAGGATCCCCCTGATATCAGGATTTACGGTCATAGGGTGGTGGTGGTTCCTGAAATTACCTACTTGGGGGTGAAGATAGATAGCGGGCTCGTTTTCTTTCCCATTTTAAGAGTAGTAAAACGGAGGAGTCCTTCACATATCGAATTAGCAATATTGCTGGAAGGAGGTTTAGCAGACAACCACAGCTGGTAATGAGAATTTAAAGAGTAACTATTTAGCAGAATCTATTATTTGGGCATTGTGTATGGGGGCACAGGTTGAAGTTTAAGACCTTTTGTAACTACTTGAATGTGGTTAAGAGGCGGTTCCTGTTGACAATTGATTGCTCGGGCGTATCGTAAGGTTTCCATGAAAGCCCTACAGATCCTTACTGGACTGCGGCCACTGGACTTGAGGACTGTAGAAACATACTCTAAGTTCCTAGAATTAAGAGCAAATGAGCGTGTAACCGTCCACTTAAAGACTTTTGAACCTGACGAATACGTCAGATATGTGTCGCTCTATGAAACCCATCCGGTGCAAAATGCGGTTCTGGTGTATTTATCGCTCTTGACTCATTCACTACTAATACTTATTGAATATCTGCAATTTTCTCATTTCATAATTCATGGGATTCCAGACCATACGTTGCTTGAATTTCCTACTAGAACAAAATGGATTTTACTGAGACTGCGCATTTATACATCATTCTTGGGACAGTATTGAAAGAGAGAAATCGAAAAGAAAATTGTGGTCGCGGAAATGGTTACTTAGACGCAGATAGAAAAGCTGCTATGAAAATTTAATGAGAGCATTGGCTTCGGAGGTAAGCAAAAAATTTGCATATATTTCTTATATAAATTGTTTTAGAATTTTACGGAATGATACAGCGACAAAATCAATTATCTTCGCTTAGAAAAAGAAATGTCCTAGCTCAATTGTGTAATTTTTATCACCTCAAATATTCCTTAATATTGATTACCTCAAATATTCATACCATATTTGTTTATTGTTTATTTACTTTTAAAGAATTTAAATAATTAATAGTACATTATGTATCAATGAACAGAATTAATATAGTTTGAATGTTCAAACCATTCAGTTATTAAGAATAATGCTACATTTAATAAATCTGTACATGGATAAGTTGTTCAGTTTTAAAAATAAGAATTACATTTTTCAATTTAGGATGCTGAAGGTTATAGAAGATGGTTAAGGATGAATAGAGCATCATTCGTGTATCTTCTGTCCTTGGTATCTCCATATATTTCTGGAATAGATACTAATATGAGAACAGTCATCACTCCTGAAGAAAAACTTGCCGTGAATCTGAAATACCTTGAATCTGGTGAGATTTTTTTTTCACTTATTAACATTAAAAACCCAAAAAGTATTTTAATATTTAAATAAAAAATATTTGGTTTGTAGTCTTTTTATTTTCTTTTAATTAAATAATACAAATTAGCGGCATAAATTTTACACACACAAAGCTCCCTATCTTTCCAGTTTCGAATTGCCCAAAACAGTATATCAGGTTATGTATAATTTTTTTGTATTTCCCTATATCATTTGTTATAGCATAAAATGATAAATATTTCAAATTCTCTTTTGAATTCCCTCGGGCATTATTAAATTGATATGCAATGCACTTGTACGAGTATTAAGCAAAAATCATCTGCATGTACCATCATCAAGGACTGAATGGAAAGATGCGAGGGCTGATTTTTACGCTATGTGACAATATCCTCAGTGCATTGGTGCTCTGGATGGGAAACATATAAAAATTCCTCCACCTCCAAATTCTGGCCCACTGTACTACAATTACAAAGGGGACTTTAGTATTGTATTAATGGCTTTAGTTGATGCCAATTTTAAATATTTTTTAGATGTCGGGACAAACGGTAGAATTAGTGATGGGGTATGTGCGGAAAATGCAAATTAAAGTCAACTTTGGATAAAAAAGGCATTGAATATACCTGAAGCTAATACTTTGCCACTGACTAATACTTAAGTGTCTTAAGTAATTGTTGCTGATGATGCTTTTCCTCTGTCATTTAATTTCATGAAACCTTATCCCGGCTGAGGCTTGAATGAAGAGGAAAGAATTTTCAATTATTGTTTGTCTCGAGCACAGAATGTTTTAGAAAATGCATTCGGAATTCTTGCTGCTCGATTCCAAATTTTCAAGCAGAGAATTCTCACAATTCCATGAATGCTACAAATATAGTTTTGTCATGTCGTGCTCTACACAATTTCTTAATTTCTAATAATTCTAATATTCATATACCACCTTAGAAATCGTAAATCTGAAGCCTCTATTCCATTATTAAAAAAGAAAAGGTAAACCTGGGCATATGGCTTAAGATATACGCAAAATGTTTTTTACATATTTTAATGGAGTTGCTGCTGTAAAATGGCAAAAAGATGTGTGTCTTTTACATTATTTTTTATTGTGTATATAAGATATTCATTTTCATTCTGAGTAGTATCAATTGTATTTTTGTCTATTTTAAATACTGTACTATTCAATTAGCATTTTTTTTAACTGTAAAACAAATTGCTGATTTTACTTGCTATGCCCATATTCTGTGAAGTTTTGTATTTGTAACTGGATCTGGGATTAAGTGTTTTTTAGTGATTCCATTGTCTTGTAATGTATGGAAAAGTCATTGAAACACAAAGCAATGCAATACTTAAGTAATAAATTTTTATGTGTTGCATATAGTAATTTTATATTTTGTTAATGAACATATTTTTTATATTCATTTACCTCTCTAGATGAAACACAAAACTCTATCTTTCGTATGTGGGAGAGAATTCAACATACCTGATATTTTTTAGCATAAAAGTATATATTTAAAATTCTATTTTGGGGATTTCGTTAGGGATTATTAAATTTGTATGCAATGCACTTGTAAGAGTATTAAGCCCAAATCACCTACATGTACCATCAACTAAGAAGAGAAGTTTTGTGCGCCAATTTTTACACTATGCGACAATTTCCTAGGAGTGTTGGTGCTCTGGACGGGAAACAAAAAAAAAAATTTCCCTCTAAACTCTGGCTCACTCAACGACTACAAAGTGGTCTTCAGTATTGAATTAATGAATCTAGTGGATGACAATTTAAAATTTCATTTCGTAGATGTAGGGACCAACGGTAGAATTAGTGATGGAAGTGAGTGGGAAAAATTTAGATTTTTTTTTAAATCCAAAACTGACTAAATATTCCTGTGGCTAATACTTAGCCAATGACTAACACTAAAGTGCCTTGCAGCTCATGCTTTTCTACCGTCAATCTCATGAAACCTTAGCCTGGCAGAGGCTTGAATGAAGAAGAATGTTCAGTTATCGTTTGCCTCGAGCACGGAAGATTTCAGAAAATGCATTCGTGATTCCTGCTGTTCGAATTTTAAAGCAGAGAATTCTAACAACTGTAATGAATGATACAAAAATAGTATTATCATCTCATGCTCAACACAATTTCTTAATATCCAATATTTCTAATATCTACTCACCACCCTCTAGAATTGGTATAGAATTAATTGATGAAGAAATTCAAAGAGGTGACTGGAGGAATTACGCATCAGAAGATTTTGATCCATTATTAAAAAGAAGAGGTATCCCTGCGCATATAACTAAAGATATGCATAAAAAGTTTTATAGATATTTTAACAGCTTCTTATGCTGTATTGGTAAGAATTTAAAAATATTTCAAGATTTTCCACACCTTTTAGGTTAAAGTTTTATTTGAGATTCAAAGGCGTGCTCTTAAAGATCATGCCCAAAAATCAAATTCCATTTAAGAACGGTATTGTCTCATCATCCAGTTTCAGATGAGGACCAGAATGTAGGATGTGTTTCCTACAGAAGTGGACATCAGCCATTTCCATTGCTGAGATGGTAAAACCACTAGTATTAGCCCGTTGGGTAATATCATTGATTGCAGTCTGTAATTGTGTTTGTATTAAGCTCATACGCATACCTGTACAAGAAATGTACAAGTCGCTAACATATAAAAAAACTTCCTACAAATTGGAAGTTATTTTAAAATGTTATTTATTTTTGAAATAAACAGTCACGCTTAAAGCGTTCCGTTGTATCGCCTTCCTCTTGAACAAAAGAATCTAAAAGTTCGGATTCCACCTTAACACAGAATTGGCTCAGCTTTACTGTACGGTCACCCTTGGCGACTTTTTCAGAAGTTGGCGATAATTTTTTTGGCAACCTTGGCGATAAATAATTTTTTTGGCAACCTGCCGAAAACTGGAATTTCCCCAGAAATTGAGTTTCCCCATTTCGAACTTCGGTGATATATGGTGAAGTTGATTTTGTCTTAGCTCCCACGTTCTTTGAATTTTATTGTGAAGGCTGCATGGGGAATGTCTGAGGTAAGTGCAAGAATGTTTGGAGAGAATGATGTTTGGTATGATGAGCATGTGAATTTAAGGTATTTGTATGGATTGGATGAAACGAAAGAGACGTTTGATTTTTGTATGAAAGCGGGGTTGATTGCGAATAGGTATGAATGTCCGAAATGTAATAAAGATATGAAATTGGTTGCAAGGAAGGATGTTAGTGATGGTTATGAACGGAGGTGTAAATCTAAGGTGAAAGGAGAGGAACATGATATTAAAAGGAGTGTGCGAAAGGGTTCTTTTTTTGAAATGAGTAGACTGACGATGAATGAAGTTTTGGTTCAGGTGTATATGTGGGCGACTGATTGTAAGAGTGCGTTTAATATAAAAGAGAGTAGTTGTTCTTCGAAGACTGTGTCTGATTTCCGTTCTTTTTGCCGCGAGATTTGTGTGGAAGAGATGTTTGAGAGTAGCACGCAAGTGGGTGGAAGTGGTGTGATTGTGGAGATTGATGAATCAAAGTTTGGGAAACGTAAATTTAACAGGGGTAAACGTGTGGATGGCAAATGGGTGTTTGGGGGAATTGGGCGCGAGACGGGTAAATGTTTTATGCAAGTTGTGGATAATAGGACTTCTTTTTCCTTATTAGGTGTGATAAGTGAGTTTATTCTTCCGGGTACCACAATCTATTCAGACTGCTGGAAGAGCTACGATTGCCTTGAAGATGAAGGCTTCATGCATCTGAAAGTGAATCATAGTCTGAATTTTAAGGACCCGGATACAGGTTTCCACACAAATAAAATTGAAGGAACTTGGGGAGCTGTAAAAAGAAACCTCCCCGTTTCGAAGGCCAAAAACGGGTTATTATCTCGCTGAATATGTGTGGCGAAAAAAAAATCGTCACATGTGCAACCCGTTTATGGCTTTTGTAGACTTAATTATACGAATTTATCCACCGATGCAAAAAGATGCTGAAGTACCATCCACAACGGCCACAAAATCGGCGGCGAAGAAGTAGTTCGAACGGCGCAAAATGGCGGAGGGGGGCCCGGGAAGTAGGAGCAGCCAAACAGAAAAGAGGTATGTTTCTTCTTATGGAATTATACGTACAGTAAATTTCTACCCACAGAATTTTCCAAGCTTTAAAAAATTTGATAAAAACAGGAGGATCTCTTAATCTCAGATCATATAAATATATTATAATACCATATCTCCAAATACGGTGGTATGTCTATTCGATACCGAAAAAAAAAATGGCAAACCAGAACTTCATGCCTAAAAATGCTGGGCGACATAGTTTTGAGAGCAAGATTATCAAGAATGCTAATGAATTGATCATACTAAAATTTTAAATTAAGGACATCTGAAATAAATTATATAAATTATTATGACACTGATTTCGAAGCTAATAAAGATTGTGGGATTTCAATTGGCGGTCTTTCATGGATTATATTCACCAGTCAAGTACTTTAAAAAAAATATTAGTTTGTTAATTATAGCAAGTGAATATTTACCATTCTGTGAATCAGCAAAAGAAACTGTGGATCATACATGTATTAAAGAAATTCGAAAATAATATAATAAAAGCAAATTTAACTGGGTATCATCAGTGCGATAATCAAGTTACAGCCGAGTTACCACATTGATATAAAATAAGATTATTTCAGAAATTTAATTTTTTTTAACTTGACTTTAAAAACAACATATAAATACCAAAATGAATGGCAAACGACTGATTATAAATTTTTTGGAATTGCTAGTCCTTAAATAACAATGGCAACCTCTATGGGTAGTATGAAGCTAAGATCGAGAAAAAAAAAGAACAGAAACAGCGTAAAAACATCTAAGGATGGTTTAGATGCAAATGAAACGCGTCATGCCTCAAAACAGCATTCTTTCCTTCTCACTAGAGAAAGCTGTTAAGAAGCGTGTCGATACCCAAATGATAGGCGGCTAACCAATTACAACACAGCCTCGACAAAACCTATATTCACCACAATCCGAACAATGGAAATTCCAAAACTACTTCGATATGAAGTTGGATTCCGAAAAAAAGAATTGCCCCATTAAAAGAAGCTTACATTTCCCGAAAAATCATTCGCTCACACAAATCACGAATATTTTCTTATACTTCAATAATGATGCTATTTCAATATTCAGAATTGTGCAAATATTACGTAAACAAGTATCCCGTACTTCTTTTTAAACCACAAAGTTGAAACACTGTTTTCGGACCAAATAATTTAGATGAAATATTTAAATAATTTTTGCCTAATAACTGCAGAAAAAAACACAAATGCAAAATTATGACCTAATGCGTGAATCAAATGTTTTTATAGTTGCAAGAAACGATTTATATTTGTTAAATATAATTGCTTCTGGTAAATTTCGACGAGGCTATTCCTGCGTGCCATCCTATCGTAAAGAATTAAGGCTTGGAACTTGTTACTGCATCATTACAAATATTGATAGCCAGAAATTAACAAACACTGTCCTGACAGATAATGGCCCGGTGATTTCAGAAGCATTTAAGAATTTTTAGTAATGATATTAAACACTTAATTTGTAAATGGTATATTTCACAAGCAAAGAACTGAACGCAAAACTAACAGCCGAAAAAAAAAAGAAAAGAAAATGTATACTGATTACTTTATTGAAATAAATATACGAGGATGCATTTGAGAAAAGGGTTTAGGAAGTTTTTACTTTCTTCTGTGGATGGAACAAAATTTGAAAAATTTTAGGCAAATCTACCTAAATAAAAAAAAATTACGGCCACCTTGCTATAGGAATTTTTTATACCTTAACACATACTTAGTGAGAATTGTTGCACAGCCAATTAAAAACAGTTTATTTTGAAAGAAAATATAATCGGGGATAATGCAACAGGAAAGACAGGCATCTATCACACGCTTATAAATCATATATGGATTTTGCATTCAAAATTCTTTTATCCATAATGATTGAAGCAAATCAGAAAAAAGAAATCAGAATTGATACAGAAGACTTATCAAGATTCAGAAAATATTTGGAACATTTTACCAAAAGTCGACAAAAATAAAGAATAAAAAGTTGTAAAAATGCATGAAAATTGTCCAATACCAGAGCATTGCTTGGAGAAATGTGAGAATAAATCATGCAACTCATTATGCGACCTCATTTATAAATGTTCTTGCCCAGATTACAATATGTGCTAACATATCCATACAATTCATTCGACCTTTCTTAAAAATAATTCCATTTTGAAGTCTTAAGTCAAAATGTTCGTTCAAAATTTAAAACAATCAAAAGCTAATCCATATCTTCAAGGACTAATGATATACGTTATATCAACATTGAAATCTTGAGAAGGATGCCGTGACGCCTTAACTGGTGATGTGTTAAGAGAAAGAAAAAAATGAGTGGTGTTTCAAACAATATTAAACTACCTTTTATTGAAGAGGATTAAAAAAAATCATGTGAAACCGTTATCAAAATAAACGATGTACATATTTACATTTATATATTGAAACTGCTTGACTTAAGTGTAACAACAGATGAGGCATATTTGTAATCTATCTTCCTCAACCCATTCGAACCATACAAAGCAATACTCAATTCATTCATTTTAAATCTTTTATAATGACTGTCGCGACAGGTTCCGTTTCATCAAGGTCTACGAAGTCATGTATGGATTTTATATTCAACTCTTTAATCCATAAAGTTAATCTTGAATGAGAAACAATCAACGCCTCGCCTAGTGAACAAATTATAAGAGTGGATCTAATGGACATAACCTCTGGGGATATGAAATCAACGACACCAGGGGAAACCAAACCCTCGACTTTGCTCTAGCCAATAGCCTATATATGATAAATCATCAAAACGCTCGTCCCGCATTCACCCTCTGCGGCACCAAAGGCTGGCCAAATCTTATACTGTGCAGCCAAAATCTCATCTCAACAACAGCCATCCATATGGGAAGTCCTGGAAGAACCGTCCCTCAGTGAATATCAATTTATAGAAACTAAGATAGAAATCTAACTCCAAAGCTCAACAACAAGACTCAAAACCAAATATGAAAACCATAAAGTGCTCTTGAATTTCCAACCTAACCGGCACAAAATTCAAACAGCAAAAGCCTATAATCTCACCCACCCCCAACAACTTAGTGAAGCAACTACTCTTTTGGAAAGATAGCATTGTGTCTGTTTTCAAGAGAAACTACAAAATCAAAAAAATCACCCTAAATCCGCCATCCTAACTGGTACAACGCCGAATTAGAAATTCTGAAAAACAGGCTGAAAGCACTAAGGAACTGGGCTGAACGATTTCTCCCGCTCAAGGAGCAGAACATCCTCCAGGCCAGTTCCTACTCTTCAAAAAGAAAACAGCCTCCTAAATGAAAAAAGTAAGGCAAGCCAGGAACTAGGGATGGAAAGGTTTCTGCTGCTGGAAAGGTTTCGCTTGTAGTGTTGGCTGTATGTAAACAAACCATACGGCCAACACTACAAAGAAGAATCTTTCTAAGCATAATAGAAAGAATGATCTTCTAGAACATATCTAGAAAGATTCTTGGTGTGGCGAGATGTGGTTAGGCTCTGCTGAGGTGCAGATGTTAGATGCTGTTATGGTCTAGGACTATATATGGAATTGACTTGGAATTTAACAGAGCATGATTATGGAATGAGTAATGGCAGAGGAATGAAGCATGGTAACAATTAAAATGATTTGGGAAACTGAACTAAGTTGGGGGCTTGATACCTGATGGTGAAATGGACTGATTTAAGAACTGTTTGCTGATAAAGGAAATGATCGTCGATCGGAGAGAACAATCACGTCCGATCTCTTCACAGGGCATGATGACTATGGAGTTACAAGTGTCTCGTTATAGCTTCTCCCTGGGTTCTGGTGATTAAGGACTAGGTCCCTTTGGGCTTCTCTGTCAGCCTGACCGAATTTCTATGATGGAGATTTCGCTGTAAGCCTCTACAGTTGAACAGCAGCGAGGGAATGCCCCACTATTTTTGTCCCTACAGCCTTTGTTACTTCTGTATGGCCAAAGTAGGAATTTGCAATACCATTTTCTCCGTTGATTCAAGTCTGCAAAGTCAGAAAATCAGCTCCCTCTCTTATCTCCTCTAACAAGTAATATTTAATTTACCTGTGATGTGATGCATTTCATTTTTTCTTACCTACTTTTGCACCACTCCTTTCACTACCTTCCTCAAATCTTACAACTCTCGGATCCTACAACTCCACATGTTCCTAAACCTCTACATCATTCAGTTTCTTCATACCTTCTTGCTACACTATCCATCCCTCAAACAGTTACATCCTTTTTTACAGCTCAAATGCAGAGAAACGTTAAATACAAATAATTCGCCCAAAATGACGTTAAATACAAATAATTCACCCAAAATTAAATAATTCAATGTTTCAAATAACATTCTCATATCAAATAAATTTGAAATTTCTTTAACAAATTGTGTCTTATTAAATGAAATAAATGGTGGAAGTCCTGAAAATTATTATCGCATGGCTAACAATCCAATGAAAAAAAAAACATAATTTTATAATACTTAAATAAGTATATTGATTTAATGCTTTAACAGACCTTAGTGAAAGAAGTTGTGGGAATAGGAAATTCATAAGAAATTTAAATACAAATTAAAAAATAGAAATCCTGACAGAATGGATATTTGCTTAACATAGTCACCAGATATTGGAAAAATTATATAAAAAATTAATAAATATGTACATAAGAAAAGACTACTGTCCTTTGTAACTTGGTTACAAGAACAAAAAAATATCTTTAAAAGTAATATTTGTAATGGATCTCTAATCACTTGATGGAACTTCCTTAGAGTCCTGGAAGTTCTTATTGATTTTTTTAAAATAATATTAAGTCAGTAAACATTACTGTACCTTAATAAAGCTTATCATGCAACTGCACCTAAATACATACATAGATAATTTAAAATTTACTAAGTTGCAGTCTCCTCATATTCAGTGTAAAAATGAAATGCTAAATAGCACATGAATGCGGGTTTTAAAATATGCAACACTACTATTGAAGATATACAGCCGTTTGCCTGAAGATAATCTGAATAAATTAATATAAATTAAACAATCAATTACTTGTGTTCAAAAACACATGAGGAGAATTTAGTTTCTTTACAAGCAATATGCAAAAGAAGATACAAAGGAGAGGTAGTAACAAAAATTTAATTTTAAGTGAGAATGTACTACCTGATTAGTTTAGCGGGAAAAAAAAGCATGTTCTATCAAATGGTCTGTGCTAAAACAGGAACACTAATAACAATGTATTATAGAATCAATGGTATTAGAAATTATATTCTTTCTTCATAAGTAAATATAAAAATGCCTCCTTCAAATACCATACCCTTCAAGTAAACATAAAAGATGCATTATTAAAATATAGAATACCAAGTTTTATTTAATAACAAATTCAGAATTATTCTGGAAAGATTCCATAAAGCTTATCAAATACAAGAAATAAAAGTTAAGAAAATTACTTCTATAACTTTTCTCAACGCATTAAAAAGTAATGATACGAATTTACTTTCTGCCTTAATTCCAACCAAACATTTCGCCCAAGTTTGTATATAAGCTTAATAAGAAATATAATGCAGCCAATATATATGATTTTCTGAGCTAAATTATAGATATGTAATGTATGGAGCTAATATAGTAAAGTTCTACATTTTTTCAGATTTTATTTGTAACAAAAATATCTAGCAATCTTTTTAAAAATAATAGTAGAAATACTGAGTTATGATTTTAAGTTTCAACTGATATTAAATATTGATTATCAGTAAAATATATATGCAAAAAATGCAAATATTTCAGAAGATGGAATAAGCAAGGAATTTGCAAAAAGAATTGCCAATTCCAAATTTAAATGACCAAGCACTCCAAATAATGATATTGCTGTCATTGATGAATAACAAATTGGAATTAATTTGCTTTTTCAGCCCTTTTTCTAGCACAAAACTAAAGACTACTGTAACAATAAATAAATTTACAACACTGTATTTTATTGATAATTCTCTATAATAATAAATGGCAAAATATACTCATGCTGTTGATTATATACTCCTCACAAATATTCTTTGAAACAGAAATTTGTTAAATAAAACAGAATGAAAAATGACCAAAAATTTCTTAGCTAATTTTAAAGGGAAATGCCAAAATTTGCTTTTTAATTTTTAATACAATTTTTTTTTCAAATGCAATTTAAAAAGGGCTTTAATTATTCCTATTCTCTAATAAATATAAAAAAAGGAAGATAAGGATGAAGAAAATTAATCTATGAAGCTTTCCCTAAAATTCATTTAAATCGTATTCATTTACAATATTCTAAAAAAAAAAAACAGTAATCATCAACAAATAAAATACAAAAAAAAATTGATTCTGGTAAATGTAGATTTTTGAAACAAAACGTAAGCATGCAAAACAGAATTAACATTAACCTTCATGATTTAGATCTTCCAATCACAGCAGTAATATTCTAAATATTTTAAATTTCATAGCAATTATTTACAGTATTACAGAATAAACTGACATTAGCAGTGTAGCATTTAAATGTATAGTTTAATTAATTTCTAATTTAATTCAAATAAAATGTAAATAAATAGGTAGTTTCATATTAAATACTGATAGTACAGTTTAAAAAATTCCTATTCAATTTAGAAGGGAATCAAATTTTCAAGCCACTTTATTTTTTAATCAAGAATCAATTCAAATAAGAAAAATTGTTATATTTTCCTTAAACTTTCTAATAAAATATTTATTTTCACATGTGATTATAATTCACAAAATTAGGTACCTTATATCTTGATTAATATAAAAATAAAAGAATTAAATAAATGCAAAAATTTAGTTGAAATATTAATATAAAATTTTGTTTCATCTATAAAGATAATCATATCGCAAAAACCTTTCAAATTAACAGAAAAAAGCAACAAATAAACTTAATGTTTTTCAGGCACAAATATATATATATATATATATATATATATATATATATATATATATATAAAGAACGATTCATCAAAATGTCAAGTTATTGACAATAATGCAAATGAAAACTAATGTATTTTTCAAACAAATTGCATACACATCAAATCCTGCTCCTTTGTCACTGACACAAAATAATAAAATCTTTTTAAGGGAAAAACTTTTTTAAAAAAATTTACACATATTTATTTAAATTCTTGCTAATAAATAAGAAATGTATTTAAATAATTGTCAAGCCATATTAAACAACTAATATTTTAAACAATCCTTAAAATTAATCTGTTAAATCTGCAAAATAAAACTCAACATAAAAAAATAGCTCACAATATTGTAAGATATCAAATTTATTTAATGCCTTCTGTTAACTATGTATGCATTTGATTATTGTTGATGTCTATAAACAAATAAGAATGGATAATTTCACTCTAACCCAACTTAGTATTTGCAGATTCATAAAATAATTTAGAATATTTAGTAATATATGAATGAGCACAGTGTTCTTATCTTAAATGACAATTTATACAATTTAATTATGTAACTAAAATATTAGATTTTGGCATTTTTAGAATTATTTTCAACCGAAACAATCCACAGCTTGGTCAGACATATTCAATCTCTGTTGAATCTCAAGCATATACATCTATGATGATTCATGGCTCATTTCTAGCATCTGGTCAATAAAAGTATAAATAGTGGAACAAGCCATAATAATAAGCATTCTTTCATCTCATAGAGCTGTCTTTTTTTTAAATTTCCAGTTAAATCAACTGTTTTAAACAATTGACAGCAGAAGTAGAGCTAGATACCTAGTAGAAGCAAATACAAAATACTGTCTAAAATTACAATTCAAGCAAGTTAACAAAATATTTCCAGAAGTTACAATTCAAAAAGCCAATAGGTGGCAACAAGGAAACAATGTTCACCTCAGGACAAAGATCCCTTAACACTCTTTGCTACAATCACCACACAAGAGAATTATTTCTGTTGTAAAAGGTCATTTTGTTGCATAGTGAATTCACTATACAACAAAATATCCAACAATATTCAGAAATTTCTTATCTCTTACAATAAAATAACGTAAAAACAGTTTTAAATATAATTTATTAAAAACCAAACTTCGGCTTTTACTGAATGGTGACAGCAATCGGCTTTTAGACGAATCATTCTGTTAGATTACTTTCAGTTATAGCAATACAAAACTGTATTTTTAAATTAAATTTAGCATACATTTTTCTTTTATAATTATTTTGTTTTAAAGTATCATTCATTTCATACTTTTTCTTTATTCTCAGCCTTTTCATTTTAAAGAAAAATTCATCCCTTTCTAAACTGGGAAGCAAACTTTTGACACCCGAATGAAGATGTAAGAAGTGCAATGTGATAGTTATTTATAGCAAGCTTCAATCTTTAATAATAAAATCAAAATTATTTTGTGGAGAATTCCATAAAGGCTTTTAATGAAAGGACAATTAAAAAATGTTAGATAATCAGCATATAGACTAGGATAAGTAATATAACAACAGAAATGAGAAATTTAAAATCATTTCAATTCAAAAAAATTCATAAAGCTCTACGCAGCAACATATTACTTTCAACATCTAACTTCAAGCATTAATAAACTTCATAACTACTACAGAAAGAAAAAATATTCCAGCTACAATTCACTAACATTTTAGAGAAAGATCAAAATATCACAACCTTTCTGAAATACTCAAAAAATTATAATCTGAAATTATTTTTAAATAAGGTAGGATAAAATTCCCATTCCTATATCCGCTGTTCCTATAACTGTCATAGAAGATACAAAATCCATGTCTTAAGCTACTATCCAGATTTTTAGCTACTTTAATAATGCAGAATTATAATAAATACCACCTGGATAAACAAAAAGCTAAAAAAAAATTAGTACAGAAAATCAACATAGAAGTGTAGTTTAAGAGGACAAACTTGAAAAAATACAAACTGTTAAAATTACACAATTAAGTATTTGGAGAAAAGTTTCTACCATAAGAGACAATAAATCAAAGCAAAAATTCCTAAAAGAAAACTTTTAAAAGTAACGAGTTATTAATAAAATATAAAAACTAGAATGATTAAATTATATCTATTATTCTAAAACTTATATATGCTTTGTGTGCCAAGATACATAATTTAGAAAATAAACAAAAGAATTTCTTCATAATAACAAAGATAACCAATGCAAAAATGATTATCATGTTATTTTTTTTTCTTTCTGTCAAATACTTATGACAAAAATAAAACAATATTTTTAGAGAAACAGAACATGCCTATTGCAGATGTAAACCAATAATCATTCAGATGATTATTCAACAAAAAGACTAATTTCTCACAATTACATCCTAACAATGTTTCATTATAACCTAAACTGTACTCAATATCCTATTGATGTCACTTTGTTTCAACAATATAATATTGATAGAAAAATAAAACTTATTTTTAAGTTATCTATTGGAAGATAAAAAAAAATACCATTTTTTTCACATATAATTTTAGATTGCATTCAATTGGACAACTTACTACAAACATACTTTTCGTTAAGTAGTTAAAATATATTTTTTCACATACTCTAATTAAAGAAAATTGGAGCCTAAATAGTTTCTAAGAGACAGTATTAAACAACTTATAAAAATAAATAATAAATCTTTTTATAAAAATGCCTTGAATATTGAATTGTTAACACCGATAGATGTCAGTTTGAAAAACAAGCAGAAATTCCATATGAACAATTGCATATGAACATTTTAAGCAACACAAATGATTTTGCTTAACACAAAAACATTTAAAGTTAGATTTCCTGAAAGAATAACCAATGCCTCAATTTTAATATTTTCAGCTTATGCGACAGATTTATTTAGCTATCATGAATGTTTTAGGACTAATTCGTTTAGCAGCACATTGACAATGAACAAACCAAACATACAATGCTTTTTCAAAGATTACTAATTAAACCGACACGAGTTCATGATGGCATCGAATTATGATATGAAATACTGAAGATTTCAGTCCAAATACAGACAATTGTACAATGTAAAATAAGCAGAGAAGCTAAATAGGATCTTCAATGGGCAGTAGTAGAGAATTTTGTAAAAAAAAAAAACGTTGTAATGCCGGCAAAATTATTCGAAATCAATTCATTTCACTTGCTTCCTCTTTCAAGTTTTAAATATTTTTACTTCTCTTCACGTACAGTTTTTTTTTTAATCGAAAAACTAAAAACACACTAAGTACTCCTTGAAAGGAGATAAAAAAGCAAGATCTCTATATAAAAAAATTCTAACTGTTCACCATGTGGAATAATAACTAATCTAATATTTTCATAATTTTCAAAAAAAAATCATTATTTATGAAAAAGTTCTGATGAAATTCGGAGTCACAGGACAAAGATATGCTTTTGCAACACGAATACATCAACTAAAGTTTAAAATTAATAGCAATGAAAATATATCTTTTCAATTTTAATTAATACTAATAGTACATGCTAAAATACTATACAACTACTAGTTCTGCAACTATAATAATAAATTCGCTAATTTAGTTGCACATACTAATTTCTATCACAGCTTTATATATATATTTATTTATATTTAAATAAACGTACATAACACTTTATGAAAAAAATAAAATAGTTTTTTTAAGTTATTTTTCTTTTATTATTATATTCTTACAAAATTTCTGTGCTAAGTTCTAAACTTTCTCAATAAGTAAATTCAGTAAAATCTATTTTTAGACTCAGTATTTGTAGATGAAGTCCTCGGAACTATTTGATGCCTGGTATTTTATATTTTCAAATAATATTCATCCTTATTATAGCGGAAGATGCAATATTTACACAATGTTGTTTTGGGGATCAGAGCATTAACTAAACAAAAAGAGACATTGAATATGGTTTCATAATTGAGATTTCTGGTGCTTTAGATATTTTATGATATCTTCTGAAGTAATTAAAATTCATGCTTTAATTTTAAATATCATGCTCTAGAATCAATTTTTAAACTGTTACATTTTCTTGAACGAGTCTAATTTTTAAGTTTTATATCTTGATATCTTATAACAAAATAAAATGTTTTATTTAAAAAATACCTTCTATAGATACTAATCGCCTCGAGCAACAAGCTTGTTCACAAAGAACATTGATAGTATTTGCTTTCATATAAATTGTTTATTTATAAATTTATATTCATGATTTTTTCAAATTGTTTAGCATTAAATTCATGTTAAACTGTCTTCAGTTCTTTTATATGAACTTTTCTATATCATAATATCAAAGTTCTCTTTAAAATTTAAATATTTGGTTTATATATCTTCTAAATTTTTCTATATTTCAACTTCTTTTCTTTATTCGTCTTGTAAACTGCACAGATATTAAACGGTTATTTCTTAGCATTCAACAAGTGAAGAAAATCACGTGATCGATATTTGATTAAACAATTCAACATGCTTTAATTTCAGAACAATGTTATTTAAAATTAGGCAAAAAGTTTTTATGTATCAGAATTCAGCAAACATTTCCATTTCTATTTAATTAAAATAAAAAATAACTGGAATTCCTTTTTGTGCAGTAACATTTTCAGAAGTCATTATAGAAAAACGGAAACGTTTGAATTCGTAATGAAGTAATTCAAAAATTCATGTTGAGGTACAAATTCTTACCCCTTAAGCCACGTTTTATTTAGTATATAAATGCACCAAATATAATATAAAATCGCCAAGGATAAAAATTAATTTTTCATTGTCATAATGATATAAAATAAAGAGTTTCCATATTCATAACATTTTATTAAGAATAGTTGTTTCAAATGTGGAGAATAGTCTATGTCCTTGCGACAAACTAGAATTTTTATTCTTCGACTCATTTAATTCCACAGCAGAATGAAAAAAGTTACTAAATATTCCGATTATTATTTTCTAGTAAATACTTAGTAGGATTGTACTTAATTTTACAATCATATTAACGAAATTATTTCTTTTTATAATCAATTCATAATGAATTTAGTTTTTAAATTAATTGATATACGTTCATATTCTCAATATTATAAAAGTCAAAACTTTCATAAAATCAATCTGTAATATTGGGCATAGTCATAAATGAAATATTAAAAAAATCTGGGCATCAAAATATTATTCGATTTTTCAATTACTATTAAATTTTTGTATGCAAAATGCATCTTACATTTATCAATCGCGTATAGGTGAATTTTAAATAATTAAGCATGAGTTAATAGTTATTGTTAATCACTATCTTAGTCTGTATAAAATTACGAACTTTTTATTTAAGTTTCAGGATAGCACAAGGGAATCAAATGAAATTTTAAAATGATACATTTCAACTTACTTGAATGTCGAAATGAATAAACTTCTGAAAAATAAATTTTTCGAGAATTTTTCTTGATAAATAAAAATGCAAAATAAAAATTACACAAAATTTCGTTTTGAGTATTATTTTAAAGAATTACTTTTCATAAAAATGTGATATTTACTGATAAGAAATATTATAAGTGACATTATTGTAAAATATTTGCGATAATTTTTGTTATTTGACCTTGATAATTATAAACAATCGTGATTTGTCAGAATTATGTTTAAGTACATTAATTGAATGAACTCCTTGAGGATTGTCTTGAACTTTCGTAATAAAGGAATGAGTATAATTTTAAACTTTTAATAAGGAAAGATAAAATTAAACATACTTGCAATCAAACTTAAGCGTAATTATGTTGATTTTGATAAGTTATATTTAGATTTATTTTTTGAAAAATTGTCATTGATTTTATTATTCCTTTAATATATTTATAATAGTTTCATGTTATATTTTTCCTATCAAATTTAATTAAATTTTGTTTAATCGAAAAAGTTTTAATATAAATTTAATAATCAAAAACTGGATACTTCTTAAAATCTTTCTACGGAATAGTTATTCTCATAATTATATACATAATTATTTATTCTCATAATTATATACATGTATATTAAATTTTTATATTTGCTTTCAAATGTCTATTCATATTAGAAGCAGCAAAATATATGATGAATTGTTTTTTTTAAACATGTGATAATATTGGAAATTAAAGACAAGTAAATAAATGTTTAAAAATTTAAGACAATGCAGTTAGATTTTCACGTCTGGAACATTCATATATCTATAACCTTATAATTTCATATGATGAATTCTTCCACATTATTTGCACAGAACATAACATTGCCATTAAAGCATATAAGGAAACTAATTTATATTTATCAATCAGTAAAAAGGGTTTTTTTTTCTACTTTCTTTAAAATAAGGTGGTCCATCATTTTATATCTATTCATGAGCAATAAGCAATTATGATAAGCATAATATATACTGATAAGGAAATGGGAGGAATAAAATGTAAGTAAAGAAAAATTACAGAATTTTTTTTTCTGTGTTGGTAATATATTAATTTAAAATAAAATTAATATTTCTTTTAAACTTTGAGAATAAATGAATTCTATAAGAACAAATAAACCATAGCTGTTTCTAAAAAGAGCCGTCCATCTCAATTAATGAAATGCTTGGTTCCGCAATAGTCATTTTAATAGTAGATCAAAATACCGTACACGTCACTCTTGTTATTGAATCGACTTGATATTTGATCAAAAGTTTTAGAAGCAATAATTGCAAATATTTTCTAGAAGTAAGATAAAATACAATGAATGTTTAGATCGGTAAAATTGATTAAAAACCATGCACATCTAAACATTCCACCCTAGCATTAATCGGGATATCGAAATTGAACTCTGTCAGTAAATGCTATATTTTAATTTTCGCAGCATATTATTTGAAAAAATCGCCATTAAAGATATTAAATATTAAATTTCTGAATGAAAAATAAGCAGATGACAACATCGCATGATGCTATTGAAAAATTGTCGCAGTACACAAAGTAAAGCTGAAACAAAAATGTCCTTTTGTTGCATTGTAATTACCTCATAATTCGCACTTCGGACTATCTTAAAAAATAAAATTCTTATATGCATTCTGTTAAAAATTCTATTAGATTTCTAACATTTAAGGACCAAAACACTTTTTAATCATTCTTTAGAGTTATTTAGTTTTGTAATGTAAATTTATTACTCTAAATTTTCAAACTCTAACCATTACAATAATAATAATAATAAATTATTAAAACTGTACGCACCGAATTCACGAGGCTTGAATTGTCCCATGTCAAAATACTGAGCCATATTCAGATGTCCTTGTCTTACCAGTTATTTTGAATCATTAGAGCATCACCATTATTTCGGTAATTAAGATGTGGGAAAATATTTTCCCACTCGAAATGCAAACTCATGTTGAAGAGACGAAAGTGTAATACTTGCTTCCTTTACCATAAGTAGATTAGTTTTGATTGATTATTTGCTTTTGTTTTTGTTTTTACATTACATAATCCAATGTGTAATCAAAATATTGCTGAAATTTCTGCAGTGGAAATGAAAACCTAACAGATTTCTGGTTGGAAATTTATATACAACTTCTACCGTTTCCTCTACATAATAAACTGTTTATGTATTAATAAAATAAAGATTTCACAAAACATTAATTTCTTTGTAAAATAATCAATGCAAATTAGATTTGTGACGAAAATACTTTTCCCGAAAAATGATTCTAGGACAGTTTAAGCTTAATATTTTCTCTTAAATAAACCATTTGATTGTTATTCATATATCTTAAAAACAAATAGAAAACAGCAGATATAGCCCGGAAAATCTGAATTTTTAAATGTATTTTTCATTTTTCTTTATTAGTAGAGTCTCAGCGTCATTCTGGAAAAAGCACCAGGTCCGAAAATGAGATGTTCAATTCTATTTTGGTGTTCATTAAATCTAGAGTTAATAGGCAAACATTTTCTCGTTGTTGTGACTTAAAAGTTTGGATGAAACATGCAAAGTGTTGTTCTTGCCATCTGAATATAAAAAAGTTCCAATTACGAGATAACCTTCATTAGCTTCAACATTGATATTTTATTACAACTACAGTAGACAATACAAAAAACATCTATATGCGCTAAAGCTCTCTAAATCATTTGTTTTCCTTGTTTTATTTGTGCATCCAAACACTAGAAGCACTCTTCACGTTTTGTCATCTATTTTATTCTCCGCTGTTAACAGTTCTCAGCCTTTCTCTTATAAAATGATTTAAATCACAAGATACTTAGTGTATTGAATTCACATGAAGTCAGAAAATAGAAGAATAATTTGAAAATTGAATTTTGTAATTTGAAATCTGAATTCAAGCTGACTCATTACCTGCTATGATTCTTTCTTGTCCGATGAGCTTCAAAATGAAATTTTGGGAATATAAGCAACAAAAAATAAACAATTACCCTTTATAAGTAAGATATTTTTGGATGAATTTTATTCAAGATATTGAAAACTTTTCATCACTAACTTACGTTTCATCAATAATTTGGTGCTCAGTCCATATGAGAGAGGTATGTGTATTGTGTGGAATTACTCACAAGTTTATGAAAGACAGACTAGGTCAATCTAACTTATAGATTAAGCCTGCATCTTTTTTTTCAAAAAGATATTCTGTTCATAAATTTATACCAGAATCTGAGATAAATTTAAAAATAAACCAACAAGTCCAGAAATTATTGAAACTGCAATATATTTTATTTCATGAGAGACTAAAAAAGTCTTTTTTTAAACTGAGAGAAAGAATACTTCTTTTTCTTTTCAACATTAAATCAGGAACCACACGGGGCTAATTATTGATCACAATGGAAGGCCACGCCTACCTCTGGAACATCACATGACCCGGATGGCACATTGGAAAAGGATTGTTCTCATCGTGACAAATGTTTCTGGAGTAATAGTTGCTATCGCATGAAACCTGCTTAGGCTACTGACTATGAACTGGAATGAATACTTGTCAGAAATTGATAACGTCTGAAGTTTTGCTCACTTTTCCCTCTTGGATACATTTAGGACATAATTAATTCTGTAAGTACACGTTTAATATATGTAATAGCTTGCAATTAAATTGTAATTTAAAATAGCAAGCTTTCGCTATAAAAACTAAATTAATGGTTCTGCTTTGCTGTCTATTATGGCAGATAGCTTTGCCTAAATACATATATAGACGTTTTTATTTCTTGATATTGTTTGTGCTATATGTATGACAGAAATGCATTTTCTGAAATAAAATATTCCGGTAATTACATATTTTATTTTTGCCGAATGGATGACAATTTTGTAAATCAATTCTGTTACATTCTTATTAACTTCTGAATGATGATCGAAAATTGATTTTATAAAATCTTCAGAAAAGTGGATGTGAGTTTTTAATAAATATTATCTATTTAAATTCCTAACTTTCTGTTGTATGCATAACGTTCTTTTGCCCTAAACCTGCGTAAACTGAGTAAAGATACACAAAAAGGAAAGAAATTGAAGCGGAATGATTAAAGTCAGGTTAATGATACAATACATCTTTGTGGATGTCATGAAATGCATCGTTTTTCGCTTGTACGATATTTTAGGACTTGGATTTTTTTTCTTAAGCAAAACTCTCCTTATCAATTAGTTTCAGATATAAGTTTATGTTTAGAATTACATAACTATATGTAGTGATAACTGCACATCTGTGCTTGTGTTAGAATATCAAAGATAATTTAAGTTGCATTGCATGTTTAGGCCAATGTTGGATTATTTTGATCATCTGTTGGGAACAACGGTTGCGAATAAGTCTATTAACAAATTATTTTTATAAATTAATCTGGTTGCAAATTGTTTTTATACAAACCCCAATAATTGTGCATTTAAATATTCTAAATCCTCTAACGAAATTGTTCCTAATTTATACTCTATTTGTGTCCCGAAGTGTTAAAATTACAGATTCAATATAAATTGCTATGGCTTTTTATTCGTTTTTGAGACATCTGTTATGTGTTTGGTCCTTTATTTTTTAATTAAGAAAACATAATGAATCAATAAAAAAATTAGACTATAGGACTATACGACCTTACTGTTTAATGATTTTGCATTATATTATACTTCAAAAATAAAACAAAATTCAGAAAAACGATGAATGTAAAAATAAATCACTATTTAATTTGATTTTAATGATAAATTAATATAAATTAGGAATTTTAAGAACATTTTTACGAAGTGCACGAAACATTTATACATAGTCACAAAAATAATCTGCAAATTTGAGACAAAAACATTTAATATTTCGTGGGATATCGTTTGACTTCAATAATAGCCCCTAAACTTTTACTCATCTAAGGGAACAACTTTTCAGTGAATTAAGTTGTCCCCTATATTCTGATGTTCACTTTTATTGTATTTGTCACTTTCTTTTGTACTTCCCTCTGTTATAATTTTTTTTTCATAAGTGTTCTCAGGCCCTCTATACGATTAAAATCATAAATTCGAAGAGAAAACGGCTGTATTTTCTGTACATTATATAATTGTCACTTTCTCAATGCGGACTTTATAGTTAGGATCGTTTTTTAAAACCAAAGACTGTTTCCTGTTTAACACGTTCATGCAACGATGCGTAATCGCTCGAGATTCACCGTTCTACTTCCATACCTTCTGTACCGATTGAAGGGCGTGATACGAACCTGCGACACTAGGGTGAGTAGCCGAGTAAAATAACCATAATTCAAAAGTATCGTAGATGTTATCTGACTTATGAAGCTAGCGCTACGGTACTCCCCCACCAGTAAGTCGGCGGAGAGAGGAAATATTTTTATAGCACTAAGCGTTATGGCGAGTTGCTGCTTTTTTGTGTCAAGTGAGTCTGACGACTTTGTTTTGCTTACTTGCGTGAAGTGGGGCTTTGTTTTGCTTGCTTTCTTGCTTCAAATGAGTTTGACAGCTTTGTTTTTGCTTGATTTGTCAAGTCAATCTGATGACTTTGATTTTGCTGTGGGTAGATGGCGCCACGACTGGTGCAGGAGGTTGTGTTGCCAAGGTACCAATTTACCCATTGAAGGTCGCGATATGAACCTGTGACACTAGGGCGAGTAGCCGAGTAACATGACCATAATACAAAAGTCGACTTCGGCATCGTAGATGTGATCTGGCTTAGGAAGCTAGCACCACACTTCGCTTCGTTACACAAAGCGACGGCCTCAGGACCTCAACAAACTGAATTTCAACTTTTCAATAAAAACAAATCTTTCAGGAAGGTTCATGTTTTCGGATGCAGTATTTAGCATATTCAAGACTTTTATTCAGACATTCAATCTGTTTATTCTGACAGATTAGTATTTTTTTCTTTTGTAATGCATACACTCTACGTTTCTCAGAATGTAAAAAAAAATCTTTGTCTGTAGAGGCATATTAGACAATATTCTTCCTTCTATTCTTGCTGTCTTTACTGCTGAAATTTAAGGATTCTTAGTTTTGTCTGAGGTAAAGAAATCTTTTTGAACCGATCACTTCCATTAGATCTGTGCAAAAATCCTCACCTATTATATGAATTAATTACGTAATGCACTGTTGAAAGAGACTTTTTTTTTTACCATTTCTGCAATATCTCATACTTTTGATTTTCATAGTTTCATAATTAAGTCCTTTATACCTATCGAAGTTTGTCTTTTCTCTTTTTCTGAGCATTTAAATCAAACAAAAGAAATTAAAACAACTTGAACTTAAATCTTTCACTTGGGCTCATGTAAAAAAAAATACTCTGCGCTCCTTCAACATTTTCAATGCTACCGACGAAATATCTCAATTTTCTGATACTTCCAATTATATGTTTCTGTAGGCTAAAATTGCTCTTTTCACAGGTCTTTGTTGTTTAGATAGGTTGAACTTTCTAACAAATCTCTAAAGAATATAAATTTTTTTCATTTATTTTTTGTGTAAAAATATCAATAGTCAGAAGAATTAATATTTGCCTTTTCATGGAGTTTTTATCTAATTCATCCTAAGCGATGAATGTTTAAACTTTGCCGAAATAGTGAATATAGTAACGTAAATGCCTAATTGTTTTTTTTAAATTTTGGTAGTGGAAGCTTGAAAATTTCTTCTTTACATTTTTTAAAAAATGAAATGCAATATTTTATTGAATTACATTAAAGCCAACTTAATCAAAGGAAAAATCCCCCTTTTTTTACAAAAAAATTGAATATTTGACTTTGAAAGTAGAACTTGTTTTAAAAAATATTCAGAAAGAAAAATGGATTCTTTTGTTGGAAAACTTTATTTTTTGGATTCACTGTATATGTAAAAAAATAAATAACAATAGTAAAAATCTTGCTTTCGATGTTTTTTTAAATTTCCATTTTTCAGATTTTTTAAACCCAAACATATTTTAGCAGTTATAATTTCCGGTCTTCATATATGTTTATGTGGGAACACAAATCGTAAATGCATACAAAAAACATATACAGATGAATTTTTGTAAGTTTATTCTTGCATAAGTTTTTTATATATCAAATTTTGGTTAAAACTATTTTCAGAAAATGTGTCTCGCTCCAAACGTGAAAGAGTTCAATGATTTCAAAATGGTAAGAGCTAGATGAATAAAATTTGATTTAGTTTTTATTATCTAAAATATAAATGTTTCAAATTTCGAGTGAAATAGGTCAAGGAATTGACCATCTGCTTATCTGCATATTCCCATCCATGTAGTAGTAATACGGTAAATCAAAAATACAACAATTCAAAAATATGATATTTTGTAAGTGGTTTTATCACTAAATTTGTAGCTTCAATTGGACGACAAAAAGAATCCTAAAGTGCATGCACGTTTTTTATTAAATGGCAGAATGGCAATGACTCATATGCCGGGCTCTGAAAATAAAAGTATCGGTTCTCCAAGTGTTTATGGTTTTATCCCCCTCATTTGATAGGCTGAAGACAAGAATGTGCGAGAAATTCCATACAGTGACATACAAAAGTTTGAGGCATACTCTTTTTTCCAAATTATGAATTGAAGCGGTACATTCTAGTCATTAGTGGCCAGTTGATTGATGATTCGGAGAGATCGTTGTATTCATTCTCCACCTTGACATGTAGACAAATACGATTAGTGTGTAAAAGAAAGGCAGTGACATTTTACTTGTATTTTGAAACTTTGTGATACTTTAGACATAGAAAGAAAAATTAGTTGTTTGTTCGAAAGCAAAATTATAATTGTTTGTCTGAAAAAATACCGATTCAGTTAAATGTGAACTAAGATTTATCAAAACCAACTAGTAAATAGTAAATTGCAAAGTTTTATTCGAAATAGGTGATCGGATAATTTATATTACTTATTTATATTTTTCTCGATTCCTTTTAGAAGACATGTACAGGTTTTTGTGCGATAATTTGCAATGCGACTTTTTTCCACTATATGAATATCAATCGTGTTGGCATTTTAACACTGTTTTAATGTGTGCATATCCATACAATATATATGGTATAGATTGCCTTTATAATCAGCTTATTCAAATATGTTTATAGCTATTACACCAGGTAGTAAGATCAATTAATTACCAGCCTTCAAAGTAAAGGCATGCATATTTTTTGACTATGAAGAAATCATTTTATAGGAGGATTAAAAGTAAATTAATTTTTCCTTTTATATATAATTTTTATTATTTTTTATTTTGTGTCATTAATACACTCTTAAAATGAATAAATGTAGCCAAAACAAGTGAAAAGATAATTTCATTAGTAGTTAAAATTACAATATTAAACGAATGACGGTGGGGGCTTTACATCTATTTATAACGAATTTATATTAATCTATTTTCCTCCTAGCATATGCAAAAACTAATTGATAGCTTCAATCAACGAAAAGGGTTTTGAACCAGTTCATGAAGAAAGGAAAACTGTTTTGAACCAGTTCATTAAAAGGAAGAAAAGCGGTTTTGCACAGTTCATTACAAAAAGGAAAGCGGTTTTGCACAGTTCATTACAAAAAGGAAAGCGGTTTAGACTATTTTTGTAGTAATATGGATTTTATATGCATTTAAAAAAATATTTTTAAAAATAAGAAATTAAACTTTAAAAAAATTCCATACAATTCATTTGCAAAGCACTTACTCTCTATTTCCTAAATTCTTGATAAATTTTCTCAGTAAAAATTTATTTCTTCGTAAAATCCTCTTTTTCTGTAAAATTTGTTCCTTTAATTTGCCGAAAGAAATTATTTATTTACTTCTCGTTAAATCTAAAACTATTTCGAAAGGAAGTGCAAACTACCTAGTGACATCTGTAGAAATTAATCTCAAAAAGATGTGTGACGCTAATGAAAAGTAAAATTTTTTGAAGGCTAAATTTGTTCAAAAGAAAAATAGAAAATATTAATGGAATTTTAATCCAATTCCTCAGCAGTGTCGGAAAAAGCAAAATGCTTGATTGTTTGAAAAGACATAGGATTTCTCTTTCCATGATGACAACAAAATGGCCGTCACCAATTTCCACCGCAATATGACGTCGTTAAAATTAACTAAATTTTGTAAGGATTATTAAATTTTGAATTTTTTTTAATTATTATTATTAAAGTTTGAAATTATCTCTGAACTGATGCAGAAAACCTAGCCCAGCTACCTTCAAAATGTATACCCAACCACATCTTTCAGAGGTAACAAACGTAACAATATTTGAACTGGGTAATCAAGGGATGAAATATTAATTACCTTAAGATCATTTATACTATGCTGAAAAGATTTTTAAAAACATTTAAAAAGGCAAAAAAAAAAAAAAGTGTAGGAACTTCAATTTTTTTGGATCTCGACGTAAAGTATCGTTTTTTTGTGATTTTTAAATAATAAATATTTTCTTTGATATGGAGAGTCAATTGATGAGAAACAATGCTGGAAATATTCAGTCTTTTTTATTAATGGGCAAGGACATAGTAAAGACACAAGAACATACATTGGACGCATTCAAAGAGCGTTTGCGTAATTAGGTGCGCACCGCCATACAAAATGTTTCCACTCCTAATAATAGTCTACAACAGATACGAAGGGTACTTTTGATGACAATGAAATTATCCTAAAACTCTTTAAGCAAGCAATTACAAATCTGCTATACTTCGCTTGTTGTATATACATGTCATATACAGCTATATATATGAAACATTTCAACGTATACCATTTTGAAGATTATTGTAGAGGTTATAAATTATATTTAGGTATAGTTAAAAGCAGCAAAACTAAAAGACTACTTTTCAAGAAGATGGGAGAAAAGTTAGAATTCTGCTGATGCTGAGTAAGGCAGTTTTCCAAAATTTTTTAGAGAATGCATCACTGTGATAAGAGAAAAGACGATTCGTGTTACATTAAGAAAGTATTGTACCGCTTTCTTATATTCAAAAGCAGATTATATTGTCATGTTACAAACAATTAAAGAATTTCTGTGGATTAACAATATATATCGAATGAGTTACAAGCAACATTTTTAATTTAAGTGCCATAACAATTTTTCACCCATAACCAAGAAACGATATGCATTTGTCAAAACTACGTATCTTAGAAAATTAGCAAGGAGATCGACTTCAATTATTTCTTCCGAAATCTTGTGGAAAAAGGAACATTGATTTTTGCTGCATATCATCGCAAAAATGTCACTATGTTTACGGAGCAAACTTTGCGTCGATTCAAGTGTGATGGATTTGTATCTTTTTACTGAACCGGGTATCAGGGGGTGAAGTGTTATACAATTACTTTTCAGCTGTCATAAGTCTTACATCTTTTTTAAATGAAATGCCTACAGGCTTTTTATTTATTATTTTAATTTTTGCATTTTTGTTTCAGTGGGTATCAATAATTTCCCTAGCATGCATTGCATTGTCATCAATGCAATGCATGCCATCAAGCAGTTCCTCTTATTTATTTTAAATTAGTTTTTTCTTCTATATTTAACGGTTTAATGGATTTTAACATACAAATGAAACAAATTCATTCCTTATTTTCATAATGAATTCCGACGCTATTGAAACTTGTAAAAACTTTATAAATGACACCTGCTTTTAATGCAAAAGTGGATTTAATTGAAGATCAAATTTATGTAGAAATCTATGTATCCAAACTGAGGTATTAACTTTTGATGGTTCTTTGATCACATTTATTTCAATATATGCATCCTGCTGGCTAATACGGTCTTAATGTCTTATCATAGGGCAAGCCTGATTCTACTTCTGATCCAAGCAAATTTGTTTTCATTTAATAAAATATAATATTCAAAGAAATGGAAACACTTATAATAAATTGCATATTAGTCAAAAAATAAACATTTAATTTGAGAAAATTCCTTCTCTCAGATAAACTGTAAGAATTCATGAATAACTAATTCTTTATTGTGCGCATCTAGAAATTCCATGAAGTGAAACAAATTGATTATAAGTTTCTGAAGGCGCGGTATTGTTTCCATCTTAGCATGGAATCGTTTGAACTTATTGTGTGGATTGTTTGTTTATAAAGCATTGAGTTTCGTCAAATTACTTCTAACATTGATTTGGCTTTCTTTGTTAGAAGCTTTTGTGTATTATCTTAAATCACATTAAGTGGAGGACAACTTTTATGTGATGTGTGCTGTCGGTAGATCTTTTAGGTGCTTTTACAAAAAATGATTGCTCTGTGCATGGGATTTTGTATTCAAAGTGCATTTTTTATCTTATGAATTAGACTGATCAAGTGAAAAAAATACGTGTATGCGAAAACATTCAATAAGTACTGACGAATATTTGCTATTATTTGGAAGTTATTTTCTTGTTTCTGAACAACAACAAGCCTATTTTGTATAATTGTCAGTCAAAAGGGAAGATTTCAGAAGATCAAAATTAAAAGAAATATAAAACTAATAGCAATATTTTGAGTTTCTTGAAATCAGTTTATATTGATAATGCCATGGAACATATAGGAAGAATTCCTTCTAAATTTTGATATGTATAAAGGAAAGTAATATTTCTGAAAACAAGTGTTTTTGAATATCTTTCATAAACTTGTATAAAGTTATACAACACGATATAAACACTAATTTCTTTTTATATAATAAAGTATATTTCCAAGAAAATTGCAAAACTATATATTATATAGATTTATTTGGGAAATGTTCAGAAAATTGATAACCTACTAACTCTAGTTGCTAAAGTTATCAAAATGTTTGATAAAGGATTGACTGTATTCAGTAAAAGAGGAATTTTTAATTATTTTTGAAATTGTATGGGAAAAAACTCATTTGAAGAAATTTCCTTTAGAAGAAGGATTAATGTGTTATAAGAAACTGTTTGCTGGCTGATTGGAATGTGAAAACTAACGCTAATAGCTTGAAATTTAATTTGTAATTTTCTTTCTAATGTGTCTAATGTTTTCACTGTAGTGATTATGTTGTGGCAGCTGCTTAATTTTTCTGTTTAAGAATGGATGACAAACCTTTGTATGGGCACATTTGTGCCAGACATAGCAAGCACCTCAGGATTTTAATGTTTGTTCAAAAATCATCTTGAGAAAAAATATCAAAAAATCATCTTGAGAAATGTTTGGGACCAGCAAAATACAAATAAGTACTATGAGCTCCATATCTCAATTTGGAACCTGCACCTATGTGTTCCTTTTGTCAATCATTCATTAAACTTATTCTAGTGTAATGTTCTAGTTTGAGAACATTTTGATTTAAAATAATGAATTGAAGTGCTGTGAGAATCTCCACCAAAGCATTTTACATGACATTGAGATTGATAAGCTCATTTGAAATTGTTTTCTTTTTTTCTGAAATGAAAAAATTAAAAAGGGACAGTGGTATCGCAAGACTATTTGTGCATTTCGCACAACATGGCTAAATATGGTTTTTGCACCATTAAATCAAACCATTTTTAGTTTTGTATAACATTATTATCATTACTATTTTGCTTAAAGTTTTAAGTTTATAAGTAATATCTCTTATCTCACAATGAGTATATGAGATACGAAGTTCTTTGCATCTCTTATACTTGTTTATAATTTTCTTATTTGGCGAACATAGTTTTTAAATATTATTCAAATCATTTAGTTCAAGAGTCATTCCTACTCATTATTCATATTTATTTTAATATTTTATGAAATTGCATAGTCCAAATTTTGAGAACTTTTACTATTTGTTACTTTATAATTCTCAGTCAATATCTTTTTAGACATTTGTTCATGATTTTTTTTATTTGCTTCTATATGTTTGGATCAGTATAATCAATCAATTATTAAATTGAAGTTTTAAAATGAAGATTTTCTAAGCAGAAAGCATTTTGCTAATTCCATTATTTAAAAATTGACATGGTAGACACTGCTTAATGTGATCATTGTTAATGTTATTATTTTCTTTATATTATCAAAATTTCCATGCCCTCAACTGACATATTAAGAGGTACACAAAAATAATCATTTAAGTGATCATTTTGTCAATTAATGAAGTAGAAAATTAATTAATAGTAGAGAATGGACTTATCTACTTAACCAAGCTTAATTGTAATAGTATATGCTAGTGCTATTACCTGTAAAAATGTCAAATCATAGAAAGTTTATTTCTTGTAGTTACCTTTAACATTAATCTCTTCTTTGTTGCAACATTAATTCAATTTGTTATATTTCTTGCTCTATTTACTTTTTAAAAGAGAATACAAGTTATCTAATTATAATCCTTTGTAGCTTTTCAAACGCTTTTGTTTAAAATTGTGTCTGTAACAGTTTTTAAAAAATCAATTTGTATAGTTTCACATTTGTCACATTTTTTTCAGTGGCATTATTCTTTTATTAAATACTTAATTTTAGGTTAACTTAATGAGATAATAATATTTGCTGGCTGGCTACTTAAAAATTTTGTAATATTTCAGAACTAAATATATTTTTGAGCATATGTTTTATTTTTTTTATTTTGTAGACAAAACATACTGGTATGAATTAATTGTGAGTTAAAATTTTAGATATTTTCCTTTTTGGAAGCAAATGTTATTCAAATTGATAGATTAGTTGGAAGCTAGCATTTTGCCCATTACAAAGAATTGCAATATATGGCTAATGGTGATGGGTTGGAATTTTGTAAAATTCCTTTTATGCTGTTTTTTATTTAAAGAAAAGCTACGAAAGAATTATTGAAACTGGTGAATCAGTGATATTGCATGTAGTGTTTAATTTTATTATGTAGCATCTCCCAACAATAGCTCATTCCCCTGTTTATATAAGTTTATGAATATTTCTAAATAATTGCCTAGATTTATCTTTTAAAAATAGTATTCTTTAAAGTGAATTCTTTACTGTTAACTTTACTTTTAAAAAATTGAATTATGCCATGAACTTAACCATTGAACATATAAAGTAAATAATCTTTCAGTTTGGAACTTATTCTGTAATTAGCTAGACATAATATTTGGAAAACTAAACTTTATATCACTAGGGATATATGGTAATATTGTACCATTTATTTTCTGCTTTGATTTTATAGGCGATGCATAAGAGATTAAAAACTGGAATATGGTTTTGTAAGCTAAAAAGCTTGTTCTTTTTAAAGTTTTGCTTTGAAGTTTAGCATGTTGTACAGCTCTATAGTTATTCTTTATTTTGTTAATATTCTTTTTAAAAATAAGTGCTTCTCCATGGTATTGCTTTTTGAAATAATTTTGGTAGTTACATGAAGGCTTCTTATTCAGAGGATATGTAAGGCTTGTCGTTTGCTGATCCTAATTTGAATTTTTCTCTGGATAAGCAATTTTTTAATTAGTGTGAGATGCTTTAGTTGTTTATTTGAGAGGAATTGAGTTAACAATCTTAATGAGCCAAAAAAATATGCTAAAATGAGTGCCTTTTAATGAGGCTGTTGATGATCTTTTTTAAGTGATTGAATGCATGATATGATTTTATTTTGAGACGCTGGAATTTCGTGCTTTCTCTTCTCTTGTTGGATTCTTTCCAGTCTGTGTTGGATGTAAAATTCTATAGAGGGGGGAGGGGAGATCAAGTGATTCTTTTTCAAATTGTGTTTTAAAGTTTCTGGTAAAAGCATCAACTTTCTAATCACCAGATGTTAAGTGGGATTGATATTGATGATAGGAAGCATGTTATATTTCTTGTTAATTAGCTTTTGAAGCTGGGGTTTAAAAATTCTAGAATTGAATTTTATTATTCTTGATATTGAATAATTTTCTTCTATATATTAATTCTAGAATATTTGAATGTTTTTTAATTAATTTTTATTGTTAATTAATCTTGCAATTGGTGATTATACTTAGCACAATCCATAATTTTATAATATTTATCTATTTTCTTCCCAATCCTGGTCTTGTGTGCAATAAGCAAGTTCGTATAAATATTCACTTTTGAACTTGTCATATGACAAAATATACTTTTCTGGTTATTACATTGAATTTTTCTCTCATTATAAGGAAGTGAAGTTTCCATTTAAGTTTTTGGTATTGAGTTATGTCTAAAATATTTTTTCCTGAGATCAAAAAGAAAAAAAAAAAAAAAAAACTGCACAAATAAAGTAACAGTGCAGACCATATGTTATAAATTTTGATTAGGTGAAATGAGATTTTTCAGCTTTGTAAAACTATTTTATGTCTGGCATTGGATTTAGGTCAGAAGCTATTGATTGACTCTTTCTATAGGAATACATGATATGTTAGACTTGTGAATGGCTCGTATTTGTGGCGCCATCTATAGATAGAAATTGTCTTCAGTAATTTTCAATGTGGGATGAGATGTCTAGGTAAGCATGTAGACTAGTTGGTTTTTCAACTTCTACTTCATATCTATGGTAAGTTTCAGTAACATGAAAAATGCCTGCGTCTAAATTGGAAAATTCAATCTTGGCCTATTTAGCGTATATAATAAATATTACTATAACAGATCATGTTAAAATTAGAAAACAAAACTGCCTATTTAAGCTGTTCTAAAAAATTGTTGCTTATTTACTCTTCACATTTCAAGCAGTAATTCAATGGATTTTATTAAGGGGGGGGGTTCCCAAGAGGTATCCATTTAAAGAAGGCCATTCAGAAAGCTTTACCTTGTTTTTGTTGCTCCTAGGGTTATATGTTGGGATTTCCTTTTTTATGTATTTTGCTGTCCATTTTACAGAAAAATTTAGTAGCTAATTTTTGATTCATATCTGTTAGCGTAGTGAGTTTGAGCTCCTAAATAACTACTGAATTTCTGTTCCGTTTGTTGTTGCAACTATTCTAATTTTCCAGTAGTTTTTACAACCCCTACCCCTCCAAATAAAGAAAACGTGACTAATCAGTAGTCTGATGGGCGATTTGTTTAGCATTAATTGGTTTCCCAACGAAAGTTTAGAATTTTTTCTTTGGAGGTTTTAGTTTTATTTTTTAGCTTTCTTCTATTTCTTCACCGTATTACTGATATGGATTTTATAATTTTTTACAATTTAGTGATAAAGTTTTTTTAAAACCATATGCAACCCTGATATTTAATGTCTTCATTTCATTTATTTACTCGCTGGAAAATTATTCTTTGAGAGGTGGTCGATATTTTTGTCGCGTGTATAATGTCGATTCACATTTATCGGTATTTACACATTAAAGGCGGGGATCTTGATGAAAGAATGCTAGGTAACGCGGCGACCGCCCCGCCTCGTTTTTCGTCCTAGAGCGGGCGATACTTAGTGTAATCATTAAATTAACTTTTAAGTCTAAATTTTTTTAACTCTTAAAACCACAAGAAATATTAAAGAATTAAACACTAATTACAATTTAGCTGCAAACCTTACTAATGCGACTCTCACCTTTAAGCTACAGCAGAGATGTATCGTAGTACTACGACTCTCGCCTTTAATGTGTTACTACTCTGTTTGTTCTGCCACCTTGCCAGTGTTCAGTCAAGTGCACATTTAGGCGATCAGCCAGTTCCATTATATTTTGAGTATCGCAATATTATTCGCTTAGTGGCTATAGCAGGCAACATATGTCTGATTAATATATTGGGACATAAAACCCTTAATTGAACCACTTTAGTTTCACTTTTGCCATATTGGATCCGAAAATAAACACATATTTAATATACAGATTTGTATTTAAATTAATTATATAAAACGAAACCTGCATTAAAAACTTTTATATGCGTTGAATTTATTGATTTATAATTTTTAACTTTAGCGAAAAAAATTAATTTTAACTTTTAAGTGGGCGTTTTCCCGAACTCGCTGACTCAACTGAAAAGGCAAACTTACAGAGAGGAAAGACAAAACAGCATGTATTTTTTAGGACTTGCGTTTAATTTCAAAACTCAACTTTTGTTTGGTAAATTTTAAAATATAGAGACAAGCAGAGTCCTATATCACAGTCGGGACAAAAGTATCTAGTTTCTTTTCTTGTTCTTTTTCCATTATCATTTCATTTTGAGCAGCAAACAAAACACTGCCTCGTTGGTCTAGGTTTATTTTCGTTGGGAGGAATCATTTCTAAGAAGTGTCTCTCCGTTAATCGTAAGGGATTCAGTAAAGCTCCTGATCGGCTTTTTTTCTTGTTTACTGATCCATACCTTTCAATCAGACGATTAACCAAGTCTAGCCTAAAATTCAAATAATAGTATTCTCTCTTGTTCTTCTGGTATAGAACAAATGTATTCCGCACTGGAACATCAAAGCGGTGACTAAATATTTTGTTTATATTTTTTCCCTCTCTTGGTAATGGGATAAGTTGTGAGGTGTTGATAAATTCTATCAACCCCCTATCCATTGTGTTATTGTATTCCGTTAGTGTCATTACCACTTGAGATGACTTGTACAGATGCTGATAATTATAATCGAAGAGCATCCATCCCTTTTCCAGTATATATATATATATATATATATATATATATATATATATATATATATATATATATATACTGGAACCGCTATCTCTTAAGCGGTATATATTGTTTCCAGTGTAATCGCCCCTTAAAAAGAATCGAGCTCCCACCGATTTTTGCATCTCTTTCAGGAGTTATTAATTCTTGATAGCGCTAATTCAAATGCTTGATTACGGGTCAGAGTTTTTGTAATTTTGGACATTCATGTGTTTTAGGATCAAATTTAGAATCGTTAAAAAAATTAAATAGTTGAAAATAAGTTGATAGCGACGACAAGACATAATTTTTGAAAAAAAAAAAAGAGAAAAGGTTTAGATGTTGAATGCTTTTACTCAAATATTGCACAATATCAGATTTTTTCACTATTCCCTGTAAAATGTTCAAAGCAAGAAACACTTTAAAGTAGCCGACAACGTTGGAAGGAAAATTTTTGAAAAAAAATGAATTTGTTAAAAATTATTTATGGTTTTTAGATGTATTGTGAATTATAAATAGAAAATATATAATATTTGAAAATATAATATATTTTGAGAAATTGGAAAATTTATAGTGAAATTTGTAAGAAATTTAACCAAAACGGTTAACATTGCACTAAATTGAAATGCAGCAATCCTAATTTTTTTGTACGCTACTTAAAGAATAGAATGAAGGAAATGAACCGAAATCTAAAAAAATAAATAATTGAGATGTAAATAAGTTATAGGTAAAAGTATACATACACTAAGTGACAAAAGTCATGGGATGACTGTTAATATCGTGTCGGTCCTCCTTTTGCCCGGCGAAGTGCAACAACTCGACGTGTCATGGAGTCCACAAGTCGTTGGTCCTCTGCAGGAATATTGAGCCATGCTGTCTGTATAGAAGTCCATAATTGTGAAAGTGTGGATGGTTCAGGAGTTTGGGCACGAACGGACCTTTCGATGATGTCCCATAAATGCTCGATTCATATGGGTTGATCTAGGTGGCCAGATCATGCGCTGGAATTGTCCGGAATGTTCTTCAAACCAATCGCGAACAGTTCTGGCCCGGTGACATGGCGCCGTGTCATCCATAAAAATCTTATCGTTGTGTGGGTACGTGAAGTCCATGAATGGGTGCAAGTGATCTGCAAGCAGCTGAACATAACCATTTCCAGTCAATGATCGGTTCAGTTGCACCAGAGGACCGAGTCCATGCCATGTAAAAACAACCCACACCATTATGCAGCCACCACCAGCTTGAACAGTGCCTTGCTGACAGTTTGAGTCCATGGCTTCTTGGGGTCTGCGTCACACTCGAACTGTACCATCAGCTCTTAACAACTGAAATCGTGACTCATCTGACCACGCCACGGTTTTCCACTGGTCTAGGGATCAGTCGATATGCTCACGAGCCCAGGAGAGTCGCTGCAGGCGATGTCGTGCTGTCAGTAAAGGCACTCGAGTCGGTCTTCGGCTGTCGTAGCTCAAGGAAGACAAATTTCGCCGCTCAGTCCTATCGGACACGCCCCTCGTACGTCCCACATTGATTCCTGCAGTTATTTGACGAAGTGTTGCGTGTCTATTAACATTGACCATTCTACACAGACGTCGGCGGTCTCGGTCGTTAAGTGCAGGTGGTCGCCCACTGCCCTGTCCATGATGGGATGGGATGCCTGAAATTTCATACTCTCGGCACACTCTTGATACTGTGGATCTCGAAATGTTGAATTCACTAACGATATCCGCAATGGAATGATCCATGCATCTAGCTCCAACTAACATTCCACGTTCAAAGTCCGTTAATTCTCGTCGTGCCACCAGAAATCACGAAAAACCTGTTCACATGAATACTTTGAACACAAATGAAAGCTCTGGAAAACGAACTGCGCATTTATACTTTTTCGCTGCGATACTATTGCCATCTGTATATTTGCATATCGCTATCCCATCGCTTTTGTCATTTCTGTGTATATGTGCATTTTTCCCCGTAAATGAAAAAGTGTATCATAAACAATAAAACTTTTAGTTCATCTTATTGCCCATATAATTTATAACACATGCTGAAATTTTTTTGTTGATACCTCTATTAGTTTTTGAGATATGATGTTTACGGTGGATAATTTTTATAAAATATTGAAGTTAAAGACAAATTTTAGTTGAAAAATATTGTTTCTTTTATTAAAATTGTTAAAAATTCTCCTGTATGATAGTTCAAGCCTTCTTTTTCCTCTATAAGTAAGCCTATTTTTCTTTCTGAGAGCAGAAAGTTTTTATTTCTTTGAGTTTTTGCCTTTGTTAGTAAATGTCTTTTAGCATCATTTATTCGCTGATTTTCGATTAATGACAATCTACTTGGCATACCCTACACTCAATTTTAAATTGTTTAAAACTTCCAGCAAGCCTTTCATTCCATTATTAAATTGCAGCACAGTTATAAATGTTCCTAGCTGTAATGCTTGCAATTCGACAAACTGCTCTTTTGGAACAAGGTTTAATAAAATGCCATTAAAACTCTCATTGGGCATTTTGTGTTTGCCCAAGTAAACATTTACATAGTAATGCATGTTCACATAATTTCATGTAAACAGGTTTCACTTTATTATGTGTTGTGGAGGTACTGCTGATTTGTTCTGGAATGTTTTTTTGTTAACCTTTTCTCGTTGATACTTGCATCAGCTGTCTACACCTTTCGGACATTGACCATGCATTGGATATTTTTTGCATGAGCAACAATGATAAAATGCTGCTATAAGAGCTCTTTGTATAGCAATCAAATTGTCTTTATTACTACGAATAGTAATTCCATTCTAAATTTGTATTTAATCAATGAAGCGATTAGTTAGATTTCTTTTTCTACCTGTTTCTTTTGTACATTTTTTCAGTTTTCGAAGGCGAGTTCCAACTCTTTTTTTGTATGTGGCCAATACATTCTAATTTCTTAACACTGTCCTTAACATAATTGTCATTCAGAACATCATAGGCCGTTGAATCTCCATCTCCATAGTATTCAGTTTATAATTTAAGTTACGGTTATTTTTTGAGCGCTCAAAAATACGATAGGCTCTAATCGTCTCCACGCGTGCAGCTGAACCATTGGGATTTTTATCAATATGTGGTTTATTTGCAGTGCAGTTTTTGTTTTCCCGAGAAAGTTTTGCAGATTGTGCAAAACTGCGATATAGCATCAGTATCCAATACTTTGCCAGTCTCGATCGATATAAAGCTTACAAGGCCATTCAATGAGAAAATCCCTCTTTTGCCAATAACCATCCACAGATGCAACATTTTTAAAATTTCATCTATAAAATCTGCATCTTCCTCACTTTTTTTGAGCAGCTTTAGATGCAGTTTTCAGTAGTGTTAACTCCTGCCTTCTGAAAGTTGCTTTAGAAAGTAAAGGCAAATCTAACATGGTGATCAGTTTTTTTACCTGCTGTACATCCTTTACCAATAAGCCGTATCTACAAGTAAAGTGTTCATATCATTAGCATTATTTCTCTCGGGTTGCCTTATTTATGTTTTTGATCCCCTTTGGGATTTCACACGAATTTCGAAAAGCATTAGAGTTATCAGAATAAAATATTGTTACGCAACCTCTTCAAATCGGCGCTCTAACCCATTAGACAGACGGGTGGTATACTTTGGTCCCGGGTGTATCGATCGGCTGGTACCTAGTCACTTGAGTGAGTAGTGTACTAGGAATTAAGCGAGGGGGTTACTCCCTGGGCTTTGCGTTAAGGGTGGTCACTGTCCCCTTGGGTAACGACGCCATTCTGTAACCCCTAGCGATAGCCAACAAGAGTTTTATGTGAACTATGTTGAGATAACTATAAAAGGGTAGAGATAACTATAAGTTTCAACTTTAGTGACACCACATTGTCCATATAGTAACTTCTACTTTACGGCTGCTCCATATATTTTCCTTAGCAGTTGCAGCTACCTGCTAAATCACTTGTCAGCAATATTTCTATTCCTTTATATAAAGGAAGCCACATTCCGCCTTCCTACTCTTAAAATTCCAGTGAAAAGTAAGGCCACCATTCCACTTCACCTCCAAGTAGGGGAACTTCAGTAATCTTAATCTTTTGACTTCAAATCTTGATATCGGGGGGGGGGATCCGCAAGATTCAGTATTCGTCGAAATGTGATTAGCTGCATTAGTTTGTGTGTGTGCGCGCTGAATTTCAACGTGTTCAGTTCTCTCCATTTCTCAATGATGGTCATCCCTTGATTCCCCATTGTCTGTATTAGGTGCCTCCCCTGAGTGCTGTGGAAGACTATTGTTAAACGGCCATGGGGGAGTGCCCTACTATTACTGTCTGTATATGGTACCTGTTAATGACTAACACTAGATCGTCCGTCTAAGCTTGCATATACATTTGTTCGGGGAATTCCTCATTCAGGAAAGAGTCCTATACGATATTTCATAATAAGGGACCACTGCATGATCCTTCCGGACATCCTTTTTGAACCTGAAGTTCTATTCTTGTCGCCAAGTAATCAAATAACACCTAATAGTCACTGAAATAGCTTCACATCATATTCATCAGACAATTCATACTCCGTCTCCTCCTAAAGCCCCCAAACCGAAGAGTAAATATAAAATCCCAACTGTAAGTATTGTAAAATCTGTAATGTTATAATGTAACTGTAATCTGTAATGTTATAATTTCACTTTCTCTTTCAATAGCTGATCCCATGAACTCATTGTTGACAATTTTGAATTTCGTTTTGAATTTTGTAATTCTTTACATTTGCTCTCTTATAAAGATTTCAATGTTTCATCTGATAGTTTTTAGCATTCTGACATCAGATATTAAGCGGATAAGAACAGATGTCTCACATGAATGTATGTAAACGTAAAATGCATGGGCACATAGCGTTATTTAAACGAAACAACAAGTTACCACAAGGGCCGAACCGTGTCGGATACTTGCTTCCCCTAAAGTCAATCCAAGTGAGTCTTTCGATTGCTATGTGAGGCTCCATCACACGTAATACAGCACATGGCTGCATACGCTGGTGATTAACGACTCTTACACACACGCACACACACACACATTCATGCCAATGAAAAATAAACAATAACATGACATTATCAAAACACAATACAATAACATCATATAACATGTTACAATATTGCAATAGAACATACTGATAATATGAACAATGAAAAGCAAACATATACATTTGAACAATAGTAAAGATTGAAGGCCAGGAGCAGGAGTGGTGCTTGAACACTTCTTCTCTCTAGCGGCTTCAACAGAGAGCACGAAAAGTTAAACCTGTCCTCTGACTTCAAAGTTCGACGGAAAGTCTTTTGGCCAGATCAAACACGCACAAAACACTTTAGACCACAAAGTCATTTGAAGGCTCAGGAGGCGTAAGATTATCCGTGAGGTCAATATCATCCACGAACCGGCGGTGGCCAGTGACGTGCTCAACGTAAATGTCACGGGACCACTTGATGCAGTCGCTCACATAGAGCTTACGAAATTTTATCTTTTTTTAACATTATATAATTCGAATACTAACATTTTATTTGATCGATGTTCAAACGACCTCGCAACGATTCAAAACGAAAGATCTCTTTCAATAGCTGATCCCATGTCAGCAGGGTTACAGTAAATATAATCGCCGAATCCAAGCAACATTTAACAAACCAATGACGAAGCGGCAACATTTCGCCCCACGTTGCGTGTTTATGCAACAAAAGTTACAGTTCAAGATTTCAAGTTATTATCAACAATTTTCTACAAAATATTTTTTTGAATTCAAGTATGAAATATATATAAAAAATTTCTATAGAAATAAATAAGTATGAACCGTAAATGTACAATTAAATATGTAAAAATAGAAAGCAAACATTTGAATATGTACTGAACAGTATATAGTTTTTTTATTTAAAAATTAGAAATTCATGTTTAAATATTTTCTTCGACGTGAGAAAAATCTTTTCATTCAAGCAATAAATGCTTCTGATCTCAGGTCAAAAACTATCTCAAGATGTATAGCTTTAATAACTAATCAAACGAAAATAGCTATGTACACCTTGCATTTTTAGAAACTAATTAATCAACAATTAACTAACAAAATTTTAATTTTTAAGTTTAATCAAATTTGCAAAAAAAGTATGTTAATCTGAAGCGTTTGACTATGGATGAAACGTGAATGTTTGAAATCAAGAAGATATTAATGAAAAAATAGCAAATAATAAAAACGTTCTGGAAACGAATTCTGTAACCTCAGGCAATAAACTAAATATAATTATATTCGTTTATAAAATGTAATTTAAAGTGAAATGAAACGAAAAAGCAATTTTAAGTTCACTTTTTATTTTTAAAATATATTAAATATGATTTTAAGAATGCATAACTACTTTATTTCGAAATGTCAAAACTAGCAGAAATGTCGAGTGACAGTTGTGTGGTTTCTTTAAAAAATATCTGGACTTTGCCGCAAAATTCCCTTTCTTTTCATTCAGAATCCGAATCTGTGCTTCCAATCGGAATTGCCAATTTATCTACTAGTTCTTCTGAAATTCCATTCTTTTCCTAATAAGAATTTTCAGGTTTTCTACGTAACTCCAACGGGCATCTCATTCTTCAGTAGTGACTCTGCCCATAGCTTCGCAAAACAGATTCTGTAAATTTTCCAAAATATTAATATCCTGTTACATTTATCTCTATGATGAATCTTTTAACTGAAGACCAAACGTATTCAATTGCATTTAGACCGCAATGGGGGGCAGAGGGAATAAGGGGATGGTCACAAGGCATAATGTACATTTTTTTTTATGTTGTCCATTTTATATATGATTTTTGAGGCCTTAATATATTTTCGTTTCTGCTGAACCAGGGCATATGTGATTTGTCAGGCCGTTATATTTTGAAGTGAATTCAATTTTTTGATGTGGTTTTTTGCTGCCGTGCCCCAGACTGGAGCTAGACATTTCTTTCTTTGTACTGTATTTGGTAGGCATCGGATTTGAAACTTTTGTGTGACATGAAGCATTGCTCATGCACACACGACCATTTTTGGTTGCAAATTTGGAATTTTTTTTCAACTCATTTTTCAAGACTCATAATTTATTCGGCAATGATAATCTCCCCTTTTGTTTGACGGTTTATAAATTGAGAACCAGAAATAAATCCCGTGGGCCAGCCAACATGCACAACAATCAATCGATTCTTGGAATTAAGATTTATTTTTGCTCCTTAAATTGCATCATTTTATCAGCATGACCGGCGTTTCATTAATGAAAACTGCCATTTTGTTTTTCTATACTGCCTCATTTTTCTCAAATAGTCATTTCTCTAAAACATCATTAAATCTTGATAAGAAATTTTCTTTTTTTTTTCGCGGATTTCTTCCTGTGAAAATTCATGGTATGTAAAGCCTTCATCAGAGATCAATTTTTCAAATGAAAATTTGGTGAAAATGTGCTTTAGGTTCCCCCTTGGCTCATTTTTCAAAAATCGCCAACTGGCGCGTTTTTGCGTCTTGTCTCCCGGCGTTGAATTCAACTCCGGGAGACACTACGCAAAAACGCCGTTGCCATGGCGACGAAAACGAAGTCCGTGTTTTTAACGAACATTGACTGTTTCAAAATAAAAACAATGTTCTTTTTACGAATTATATAACAAAAAATACACTAAAATATGAAGAAAAAGTATGATAATTTTTAAAGTGGTTTAATAGAAATATACTGAAAACAAGTGAATTTCCACATACCTGATTATCTTGAAAATGATTTTTAGATCCCGTTTTTTCCTTTTACGTTGTTTACTGTGCCGCTGGAGGATACACCTTTATCAAATCATCCAAAAACGCCTTGAAGGCTTCGTCCGATTGCTCGTGTCCATGGAGCTTTCGCCACATATATTCCGCTAAGTAGGAATCAAACTCGCCAGGAACATGGTGCGTTCCACGAAGTGCGCGTTTGATCGCCGACCAAGTTCCCTCTATAGAATTAGTGTGGGCACCAGTTTCGGGGTCTACATAAGTCAAACTGTGGTTGACCCTCAGATGTTCATAACCTTCTTTTTCAAGGCAGTTATAGGCCTTCCAACAGTCTGAATATATAGTCGTCCCAGGCAATACCCAGTCCCTGACAATCGGAAGCAACGTCTCAGCATCTCTCTTTTCAACCACTCTAAAAAAACATTTACCCGATTCTCTTTCAACACCGCCGAAAACCCATTCACCCTTCACAGGCTTTCCTCTTCCATACTTCATTTTCCCGAATTTTGATTCATCAATCTCAACTATCTTTCCATATCCACCAATCTTTTCCGCACGTTCATTCATCATAATTTCCTGGCACACTTCTCTACAAAACATACACCAATCAGTCACTGCATGCTCAAACACCTTCACTTCATACATAATATACTCATGCATCGCCTTTGCATACCACAGTCGCGTCATTTTTAGAATCTGAACTATACTCAAATGGCTGTGACTGAACCACGAGCCATCTCTTACACTCTTGGAACATTCGTGCGCATTCTCTCGACCTTTTTTTCTGCAAAACCACATAAAACCATCAGTCCTATCCTGCCTCGTTTTTAAACTCATTTGCGACCCACACTTTGGACATTTATGCGTAGAAGCAATCATTCCCTCTTTCATACACCATTCCAACACAGCCTTTTCCCCCATGACTGGCAAAATGCTAAAATAGCCAATAGAATATTTATTAATTGAACTCAAAGCTTCAGCTAAATCTAATTCCATAGTGTTCTCAAGGTTTTAACTAAAATATAAGCAGAAAAAACTCCAAAAAAATATTCTACTCACAAACGGATGAAAGGCCAGATCAATCGTTCGTCCTACCTCCAGGGCAAATCCAACGGTAATGAAATCGTAAATCAAATTTTAAATTATACCGCTATTTAAAACTAAAATTAAGTAGCGGCCAATGAAAAGGCTGAAACAAAAGATTAATGAGCATGCGCGAAAAAGCGCTTTAAATTTTCTCCTCTGCCATAAAGAGCGGACGGATGACGTAAGGATCACGTAAGTTTGGGTTTGCCATGCTTGGCGCATTTATCGCCGATTTGGCATGGGTGGTACCTAAAGCACAGATTAACCGAAAATTTAAATTCTCTCTTAGTATGAATAGTGATTTTCTTAAAGAAGGCATTTTCTTCGAATTGACGTAAAAATCTTGAATTGTTTGCCGAATAACACGTTTGTCAAAGTCGTCAGTTTCGCAATTAGAACACATGCCAAAAAGAAAAATCCTCTCAAGCTAAGCCAACTAATTCAGCTCTCTCTGAACTGACTCATTGCTCACAAGGAAAAATTTTGATGCCTTCCTCGATCGGCAAAAACTTTGGGCGCAAATCAACTTGATTTGGACCCGAGTGAGACGATTCTCGGAATGAGAAAGTTTTGGAGAGGTTTTTCAGAGCACCGGCCTTGCGTAGCAAGGCTATCTTCATAATCCTAATTCGTCGATCCTGGTAGCGAGAATGCCATTATCTGGGGGTAGTATTAGGATTGTTCCACACATCTTGGTGGGGATGGTGGAAAGGTAAGGCCTGCTAGGAGTGCTGTGAAAACCAGGAGAGAGTCATTCTCCTACATCTAAAGTTTCAATTGTTACCCTGAGGTAGTCTACGTGCCCAATGTTAAAGATAATTTGTGTCTCGTTGTTCCTTATAAGTTCAACGAGGAAGAAGGGAAGTTGTCTTGTTCTCATTTGCCAGTTATTCAGGAACATAAGCCGAAAAAAAGCCTCCTTTCTCTCTCTCTCATTTGCCAGAAATTAATGATTTTACGATGTTACTTTGCATCTTTCGGAAAGAATTTTTCAAAGCCGCTAGCTAGCTTTTCGGTCGGGCCGCATGTTTTTAAAATTTCCGCAAGAATTTCTCTACTCTTTGCAGTACTTAAGCATTATGGGAGGAATTTTTTAGGCATGATGGATTGACTTATTATTTTCCTTGTCTTTAATTTTTTCTAGTGGGGCAAATTTAGTTGTGGATTCATAATTTTTTGATGGTGAATGCAGTTTGTTTTTTACTATGGGCCTAGCACTTTTTCTTTTTGGGCACTGGGTGAAATGTAACTGTTTCGTTTCTCCTTATACTACTTGATAATCGTAAAACATATATATGTGGGTCTGTTGAAAAATAGTGTAGTTTTTTTCCTTTGCACAAAAGCCAGATCATCATTTATAATTGAAAAAGGCATGAAATGTAGAAGGAAGAAATCACACCAATCTTTCCTCTTTAAAACAGCTAGGCCAGAAAAAAATGTCAGTACAAATTTTGGTATTAATTGCATCCACTGGAACTGACTGTTTTGGAATAGTTTTGGTGACAGCTGGTGTGTTAGGATCATACTCCTTTTTTACAACCAGTGAAGGGAACTCAGACTCTGAATTAATTAGAGCCTGAGCGAAAGACACATTTTCATTATTTTCTGGAATTGAGGTCGATGCATTCTGGGTGGATTACAAATGATTGGAAAGGGGTATTGTTTTTTTGGAAGTTATTGATGGCTCGGTGTCGGCCACCAGATTTAGGGAATCGGGGGTATTGGCGCCAGTTCGCTGCGTGTTCACCTGCACAGTTTGCACACTTTAATTTATCCTCGAAGGACATTCTCTAGCCCTTTCAGGTCCTGCACACTTGACACATTTCACAGGAAGCTTACAAGCTTCGGAGCTGTGAAAGAACCCTTGATACCGCCAACATTGAGAAGGCCCCTTTCTACCTCTGTAACGCTCGACTGAAATTTTAGTGCCAAACATTTCATTCAGCGTGTAGATTGTGTCTGACAGAGGGCCGTTTGCAATTTGCACATAAAATAACGGCATTGGAGACTTAGTCTGAAATTTTGACAGTTGAGTTATACTAACAACTGCAAAGCCTTCCTTTTTTAATTCCTCTTTGATTTCCTCAATAGAAGTGCTGGAGGGAAGTCCTCGAAGTACGACCTTAAAGGGTCTATCAGTTTTCAACATTAATGTTCTAAATTCTGCACCTTGCGTTTCGAGGAGGCGGGAAAGGCTTCGGTGCTCATCTTCGCTTTCAACTGTTAATTTTAAGAATTTGCTGCTCATTGCTGAGCGTAAAGAGCCACCTTTTTATCATTTCTATCATTATACCTTCGTATAAAGTTTTTTAAAGGTTTTTTTTTAAAAATAGTGTGCATCCAATGGATACCAAAGAGTCGCCTTCTCGTGAACAAGATCAATAAAAGCAGACTCTTTGTCAGCTGACCCCAAATTTGTTTTGCCATTTAAAAAAAAATAAGGAGCAATAACAGCTATTTCAACAAAACGGAGAGGAAGAAATGGCAGAAACAATCAAACTACTACTTTACACAAATTATAATTATATTAGTTGTATTATAGTTGGCACAATACGGCACTATCGAAGTTTCCCATAATTGGTTGAATTTCGTTTGCAAACGATATTTCCCTCACTATTGTTTTCATCTGTATATGTGTCTAGGATTAATATTATATGTCAACAAAAAAGGGGGGATAAATGTACATACTTCATTTATTATAAAAATATATACCAGAGTAATGAATAGTATTAAAACATTGAGAATAATTTTCCAAATTTTTATAAATTACTCTAAAATATTTAAGAAATGTTATATTTATTTTTACTGACAATTTCTTTGGACATTCAAACAAAGTTTTAAAATCATGTATGCTTAATATTTGTGAATTAAATACGTTAGTTAATTTCTTATATTTCAAAAATTATTATTTTAATTTCCACGAGCGAGTACGATTAGAATTTTTTTTGAAGCAAATAATGTCATCATTCCCTCAACAATTAAAACAACTTAATGACGTTAAAAAAATGGGATAGAAAGTCAAGTCACTGCTTGTATAGGAAAATAATAATTTTATTCATTTAGGAACTGTTCTAAAAACTTTTTTAATATTTCACATTTCATTAGTTTCAATTGGAAATATAGTACATATTAGATATCAAATAAAATCCATTATCATAGTTTTTACAGATTTTTTATTGAAAAGATTCACAGATTTTTTATTGAAAAATCATCTTTTAGACGAAGGTATGAGGTGGAAAATTGTGGGTAGATTAGAGGCAGGGCAGTCTCAAGCTCAGGTTGTTAGGGAATTGAATGTATCTCCAAGCGTTGTCGGATTTGTGGAGTCAGTTTAAAAACAGTGGGACGGTGTCCAGAACATCGGGACAAGGTCGTTCGAAAGAAATAACTCCCAATGAAGACCAGTATTTGTTACAACCAAGCGCCCGAGGACGTCTACAGCGACACAACTATCGAGGGATCTCGCTGCTGCTACAGGAACATAAGTTACAAGGAATACAGTTGCCAGGAGGTTTGGTGAAAGTTCTATGCCGGGGAGTCCGCTATTTGCATCTCACTCATTCCTTCCCACAAAAGAGGGATTGTACAATGGTGCAGACAGCACCAACACTGGACACAGATTCAATGGGCTAATGTTCTCTTCAATGATGAGTACAGATTCAGTCTACGAATGTCTACGATGATTCTCGACGAACATTCATACGGAGGGTGCCTGGAACCCGATACCATCCCGGTATCATGGAAAGGCACCATTATGTTGGTGGTTTGGGCAGGGATCATGCGAGATACCCGAACACCATGCCATGTGTTTGACACGGGTTCCCTGAATGCCCAGAGGGCATAGGCTGGGGATCCTACAATCCTATGTGCATCTTTCCAGAGGTGTTGTTTGCCCGGAATTTGTATTCATGGACGACAATGCCCGTGCACATATTGGTGTCCTGTTTTGAGGAGTATTTGGATTCGTAGATATTCATTGAATGAAATGGCCAGCCAAATCTCCTGACCCTAACTCCATTGAACATGACCCCTCAGGGGCTCACCTACTATAGATGAGTACGGGTGCCCCAATCCCGAGGTTCCCAGGGGTATTTCTTCTCTTTATGGTTTATTCTCCTCTTCGCCTTCTGCTGTATGCTTTATTTTCTATCCCTTGACGGCAAACAAGGGAGCTAACCATGAGAAGCTGTCGCTGCTCTGTTTGCTTCCTGCTTCTCTTGGACAGCCAAAAAAACCCACGTGTTGGACGTGCATGGTGACCATTTGGATGGGCGGTGCACTTTTGATCCCCAGTGTATCAATTTGGCTGGTATCCTAACTTTTAAGTTAGTCTACTAGGAATTAAGCGAAGGGGTCACTCTCTGGGGCTTGGACTGCAAAAACAGTGAGTGCATTTTTGTCGGAAAAGAAATCATCACCCAGACCCTGAACTTACGTTATATGGTCAAAAAATTCCCTTTCTCAGTGAAATTCGTTTCTTAGGAATCGCTTTCTACAAAAAGCTGGGGTTTTGATCCCACCTAACTTTCTTACGAAAATAATGTGAGAGCTTTAAATATGTTGATAGTTCTCTCTAATACATCTTGGGGAGCCGACAGAACTTCAGTGCGGAGAATTTATAGAGCTATCATCCTTTCTAAAATATAATATGGATACCGCAATCTACGGCTCAGCGGGTAAAAGCGTACTGAAAAAAATGGACCCTGTTCACCATGCCGCTCTTTGAATATGTTCTGCATCTTTTCACACCTCTCTAATCAAAAGTTTGTATGTTGAGTGCTATGAAGTAGACCTACAGATTAAAAGGCAAATGCTATCGTTACATCATTATTTTAGAATTCAATCTCATCTTAGCCCCCCCCCCCCCATATCAGGATTTTAAGGTACGACTCTTTCTGCTTCGTTTGCAAGAAGCTAGAAAGAATTTTGAACCTATGTTTTTTACCAGGTTGCCTACTACCTTATCAGTATTAAATATGGACTATCTAGAAGTATCCCCACATCCATTCAACAGTTTTCCTCCATGGGAAAGTCCAAATCTTTTATTTTCTTAATCCTTTTGAAATATAAAATGCCCATATTTTGCTCAGCGTTTTGTTTTATTTCAGAACAACTCCAGTGACTTTACATTGTTGCTTGGCAAGGTTCCACATAAAAACCTTTTTATCCTTTTAAGGTCTTTTCGTCTTTTTTCTTTAATTTGAGCTCACTATTATGACTTAGTCATGACTTTTTTTCCATCGTTTTACCAACGTTTTTTTTAAAATCTCTTTTTATAGATAGAAATTTTGTTGGATTTTAAAATTAGATATAAACTAGTTTGAAGCAGTATAACCTTCCTATTGATTCTTGTGTCAAAAAACTTCAAACCAACCAACTAACCATTGAACATGCTTGAGATACTCCTTGGGAGGGCTTTTGCGATACACCATCCCTCAAACAGAATCATTCCGGAGTTAAAGACTGCTCTGATGGAAGAGTGGGAGGGTCTTCCTCAAGCACTTCTTAACTCTTTTATTAACAGGATTCACACTCGTTGTGCATGCTGTTTATCTGTCATAGGTGACCACATACTATACAAGCCTCACTTTATTTGCCATCTTTCATCATGAAGTTTATTCCACATTGGACTGTTGGGAATAACTTTTGCCATTGAATGGCACATTAATTTTTGTTTTGCACAAATTATTGTTGTACTATAAGTGAAATCCATACTAAATTTCCTTAATTTTTTTCCAGTTTTTCGCGAGATATCTGGGAAAATGCCTTCCTTCTCTTAATTTCGTCCACCAGTGTACATGACCAATAAAAAAATTCAGGGCTCTGGTTCAAAGGTATATTTTATTCATCTTCTAAAATATTTCAATACTAAACAAAGTGACTTGTTATTTCTTATCAATTTCTTTAATTTTTAATATATAATACCAGCAGTACCCGCATGGAATTGCCCATGGCATAGCATCAAAGAAAAAAAAATTAGCTTAAAACCTAATTCTAACCACCACTAGATATGGTGCACAATATCAAACAAATTGAAAAATATATTTAGAAATTATGAAAAATATCTACAAAATAATTTTTTTATAACACACTTTCAAAAATATTTAAACTGTTACAAAAGTAAAAACGATATGTCCGTAGACAAAACACAGACGATCATTTTGCCCCTTAATTGTCAATTGATTTTGTCTCCGCATTTCAGTTGCATTGCGATTTAAAGAAAGATGATTATTTCGCTCATCAAAAGACTCCTTCTCTAAGTGCGGACATTATATCTTTGATATTCTCAAACCAAACATATCCTTCTACCTCACTTTCCTTATCGTGCAACTAACTAAGCTTTTTGGCCAAGCTTGAATTTCCTTTTCTTAGGCCACAATGAGATTTGAATCGCTGTTTAAAATCAGACGTAAATGTATCCTATATGCATACCATAGCTCTTGCTATTCGCACGTGTGCAATTTCAGGTTTTCGCGCATATATAGGTGAGTTAAAACTGCAATTTCAAAGCTCCTCTTATTTTGCTACGACTTTCATGTACTGAAACCTTCCCTAATAAATGATCTACAAAATGGTATAAATAGCTCCAATTTCCGTTAACTATTTCTCGAGTTTTTGTGGTTTCAGCATGCAGACCCTTTCCGGGGACTTCATTTTATACTATATATAAATATAATATGTATGTTTAACATACAACAGTTTCATAAAATAAATATTATTTATTACCATAACATCATAAAAATTTTATATCATATTAATACTTATTATTTTAATACTGTGCAAAACCTGATGTGTATTTTAAAGCATGTACGAAAAAATAAATACAAATAAACATTTTTGAAGTATGATAGTAATAAAATTAGCTAGAAGTATAAAATAGGAAGTGATACATTTTTATCGATTCAATGTGTGAAACTATGTTTTGTTTTTGAATGTTTGCTGGGTAACTCGGAGAAAATGCCATAAGGGTGTTTAAGGCAGTTGGTAATCTCGCTTTACTGGTCTTCCACCTATTTGACTTTTCCTTCCATAATAGATTGACTTTCTTCTTGAAACAGCTGTAGGTTGGAGAGGTATCTGATTGTCCCTCCTTCTGCTATAATTCAAACTTCTTGAGTAGTTATGATTTCTAAAAGAAAAGAAAAAAAAAAGATATGTGAGTAAATTTTTTCCAATTTTTATCATAGAACTGAAGTGTCTAATGGAAGCAAGTCCTATATGACATACTTTAAAAACCCATTTTCACATTTATAAAATGGTAAGATCTATAAAAAATATAATAACATAGTTAAAAGATGAGTATATGCATTTTCAAAGGGCCACTTGACAATTTCTCTCACTAAGTTTTTTCAAAGTGGTTTAATAAATGATAAGCGGTTACTATCGTTACTTAACATATAGCATTAACTATACTTTAGAGAACATTAAAACAAAATTAATAGAAACTCGTACATTGTTCAGCAAAAATTTCAACAATATATTTTTGGACTCTTGAGCTGAATGTATATTGTAGTCAAATTATAACTCTTTCAATTTCTACTTTTACAGCAACAAAATTTAAAAGAAAATCATCAAACTATTAAGAAATTTAAAGCTAAACAGACTACAAAATTGGATAAAAAATTAATTTTTTACATTTGCTTTTACATAAATTTCACATTTCTTTTGATGTCTACAATATAATACAGACATCTAATTGTCAAAGATTAAATTTTATTATCTATCTTGCGAATTCTATGTAACCTTAATAAGCCTAGAAAAATAAGTTTTAAAAAGTACCTTCTAAAGTTATGCTAGGCAGACACCAATCCAGTGTCTTTTTCCAAACTTATTTACATTCTTCGCCATTTTTTTTATTGCTGGCTTAAAAACATCAGGAGCATTTTTGTATTTGGATTTAATCCAATTAATTACATTATCAAATTTTTGTAAGAAATCATCATCCGTTTCACTGTCTGAATTTTGATATGAGGTTGCAATGAAGTAGTAGTAGTATTATTTGGTAGAATCGTATTGCTGTCTTTACAAAGCTGTGAATATTTGTCAATATCTGTAGAAAGTGGGTCATTTGAAGAATGTGGAAGTGTATCATTATTAACTTGGGGAAACATATCATTGGAAGAATGTGGAAGTGCCGTAAAAGAAAATTGGTTGTGAAGAATCGTTAGATTGAGCATAAGGTAAAGCTTGATGGGGCGTTGGTTAAAACTTAAAGGTAGCAAGAGGGGTACTATCTTTCTCAAATTTTTTCCCAGTTGACACAGCCACTTCATGTATTAATTTTCTACTTTCTATTTAATAGGCAAATATCGATTGTTTACTTTGCTTCATTATCACAGCACTTAAGTGCTTACAAATCTTTCCATTCATACCTACATGGCAAGTACAAATGGAACTTTCTAAATATACAAATAACGATCAATTTCAAAGTAAATATCGTCCTTTTTTAGTGATCTGATGTTCTGAACCCCTTTATCATCAAGCAAAAACTTTTAATAGTTTTTTGGAAGAATACTGAAAACTAAAATCTAAATATCTACAATGTAGATTCTTCTCAAACTTTGGGAATAAGAAGTCCAATAATAGAACTAAGCTAAACGCTTTTACTCTTCCAAGTATGAAGAGTAAGAGTCTTTTAAAACTTTAATCAGACTTTCAACATAATTTGTTGTACTGTTTTCCCTGGTTAAAAGCATTTTTCTATAACAAGTGCACCATAATTGCTTTTTTAGAGGACAACATTCTCAAATATATGATGAAATATTTTTTTACCGTGCTATTCTCCAACATGTTACGAAGCAATTCTTTTACATTTCAGTGTCTGCATACATCAATGCTTTGAAGTAAAAATATCGTTCTTGACGGTTCTCTTTCAGAATTTTATGACCACTGTTGATAAGTCATTGCCACACTGCTTTCAGTACGTGAAATTTATAGAATAAGCAAATAGAATTAGACCATTTTTCACTCGGAACTTCTTTGTCCTTCAGATCATCATCTGTCATTACAATCAGCGGCCCGTTTTGCAGTAAAGAACATTTTTCAGGGAAACATTCACATTAAGTTTCTTCTGCATTTTTGATGATGCACCAAATAGATATTCCAGCTATTCCTGGAGAAATAAAAAATTAAACACGATGATTTAACGTGTCCATGTAGCCAGATGCATCAACCATTATCAATTTGTGTACATTGCTAAGTAAATCTTGACTTCGCTTCATTATTGGAGTTACTACAACAGTCGCTAGACTGTTCTTTTCTTTCAAAAAAGCAGCTTTTGAGAATGGCTGTTGATTGTAAGATGAAATATTTTTTTCCATTATCTGATGATATTTTCTTTCCGAAATCCATAGATTTTCCTAACTTCATTACTTAGCAAGTGATTAATGACAGATAATGAAGGTAGCTTAGAACTGCCCATGTATGCTTCATCATAATTTTCATTACTCTGAAGCTCTAATTGCATTTACAAGACCTGTCGTTGTAGTTGCTGTATGTCCCAATTTAAACAACTCTCAAGCGCTTTAGTGTTAGCTTTGATCATGGTCTGAACTTTCTAACAGCAACGCTATCAAGGAAATGATTATGCGAGTACAGTTAGTTTTATAAGTTTAAAAGTGACAAATAAATCCAACAATTACACTAAATGAAAATTTCTTAACTACTTGGGCAACCTTTTTTTTTCTTTTCCCAAGCTAGATGTAACAGTCTTTTTCAGACTAGAAATCTTCTGATTCTGAAATGCATCCAATTATCTAATCATAGATAACTGTGGAAAGTTCAATCCTTTACCGCTGCCACCAATTCATATAAAGATGTAATGACTTGATCCTGTCTGATGAAATAAATGGATAGCTTTTAAACACAAATGTTTCATTTACAGCTTATATACAATAAAAAAACAACTCGTCCTCATCTAAGTTAATATGTTGGAAAATATTTACATCTGGATTAAAAGTTCCTCTACTAATACAATTAAAACTAACAAGCTGTTAGCGTATCAGGCAGTGGTAGCTCAAGAGATCTACCCATATATCTCGAGTAGATCTTTAATCAGAAACTCATTCTCTCAAAAGAAGAATCTCCTGTGAACCTTGAGATCACGAGGTATCACTCTAATTCTCCAGCTCATCCTCCATATTGGTAGGTTGGACGGAGCTCCCACCCGTGTTGGGCTATCTCTGATCTCGGCTGATGTTGGTAATAGTATATCTAAACATGGCTTTATCTAAATTGACTTGAGTTGTAGAGTCTCTTTAGAATGGTATCAGGGGTGGGAGAGTGGGTTTACAAGAGCTGTAATCCCATTGACTGTCTGAGCGTTCGGTTTTGTTCCTTGGATGAGATTCTAGTTTCAGATACTTTGATGCACTTGTTTACTGAACGTATTATGTTGAGACTCGATTGCTTTCTACCAAGAACGAGTTCATAATGGTGGAGTGCTTACTAAAGTTATTCGGATACTTTTTTTTATAACCTTGTAAAAGGTTATTGGAAATGTGTTATAATACACGAGGAAAAAACATTTATCAGGAAGGTTTGGACAATAATTATTATAATTTCTTTAAATGCGGAGGACATTTCTAAGTCTTTTAACTTTTGGATTTGGATCATAGTGATCTATTTCAGCTAGTGCTTCAATTTCATTATCTTTGTTAACAAGATTTTTGAAGAAATTTGTGGCAAGTTTCTTGATGAGAATGGGTATTTTAAGGCCTTCCAGATATCAGTATTTTTATTATGTCTTTTTATTAAGTTGTATTGAATTTCAATTAATTTAATATTCGTTTTTGATGCAAAAACCCCATGTAGGGCATGCATAGGTCAGTACTGGACGCAAAGAAGTGGTAAAAATGAGCACTCTTGATTTTCCGTCCATTTTTGAATTCCGAGAAATAAGGGGTATTATTTTTTCTCAGCTCTTCGGAATTTATATTTAAGATTTAAGAAATTTGGCTTAAAATGTTAAATTTCTGTTCATTTTTACATTTAGGTGTTTGCTCTCCTGATACCATTTTATTTTTTTTTAATTTATTTCTACCTGGGAGAAGTTTTTATTCTTCTTGCCTTTGTGAAATAGAACTGCTTCTGTTTTACTGGGATTTATTTCAATTTTCCAGTTTAACATCCAGTTGGTAATTTTGTGAAGATGCCTATTCAAAACTATCTGCAGTTTTTTTTTTTTTTTTTTTTTTTTTTTTTTGCCTTTTTGGCTTTTTCTTTTTCTTATTAGCAAAGTATCATATTGAATTGTTTGAGGATATTATTTATGTAGCAAGTAAGCAGTACTGGTCCAATTTTGATCCCTGGTATACCCCAGCTTTAATGTTTTTAATATCCGATGAGATTTACTTTTACTCCGAATTTTTTTATAATGTATTAATTTGTGTATTAGTCCATCCTGTCCAACTCTCAAATGCTTTTTGTATATAATAGTATACTGCACCTGTTTTTTGTTTATTAATAAAACCTGTAGACATATATTCAGTGGCTCTTACAAGTTAGTGTGTGGTGTACAGGTTTGGTCTAAAGCCAAATTGCTCTGAGTACAGGATGTTATTTACTTGAAGGCGCTCATTGAGTCTAAAATAATTCGCTCAGTTATTTTACTTAGTAAAAGGAGTAATGAAATTGGATAGTAACTAGATGAGGTATTGGGATCTTTTTCTGGCTTTAATATGGGCACTGTGGCTGTTTTCCAACGTGTGGGAAAATTTCCAATTTCTAGGATTCTATGAATTAAAATTGTGATTAGGAAAATTATTTTTAAGGGTAGGTTTTTAATCATTTTATTATTTCTATTATCAATTCTTGGTACTTTCCCATTCTTTAATTTATTTATTTGGTCGAGTGTGAAAGTTTTCAATGTTATCATTGACAGTGCTTTCTATTTCATCATTTTTGATATTATAAGGTGTAAATTGCCTCTCAAGGCTGTTAGTCAGGCAGTTTGCTATTTCTTTATCAGTTAGGGGAATATTATTTGGTCCAGCAAGTGATGGGATGGTGTATGTCCTCTTTTTAAAGGATACATATATTCCCAAATATTTCCATTTGCAGTGTTGACTTTCACGAGTTTTCGCTTGAGACTGATTTCTTCTAGTTTGATATCAAATTTTTCAGTGCTTTTATTAAGTTTTTAAAAAAATGTCATGGGGTCTTTATCTTTTTTCATTTCACGTGTTGCATGAATTACGTCTATTTACAATGAATAATATTTACACACATCTTTTATATTTTCAATATCATACGATATAAGTAATCCTCCATTCTGATTGTATATCGTTTTCGGATTTGGGCGACATTAGATGTTAATTTTCTCCCTTCCATAGAAATCACTCTGGGAGTTTTTTTATCCACTGTATTATTCACAAGGGATATAGCCTTGTCCATTTTCTTCATAACTTTCCCATTACCTTCCTCATATTTCAACTGGCGATGCCATCTTTCTCATTTCATGTTTGTGTTGATTTTAAACCCAATTCTGTGGCAATGTGCCCATTCCTCAGATATATTTTTATTTTTAGAAATGAAATATTCTACGAATTTCATTTCTTTTTCTTTAAAAAATGCAATAAAGTTATGTAAAATTCTTTCAAAAGTGGGAATTTTTATTTCTGTCAGTGAATTCATCAGATTATTTTGATAACTGTTCTGCTTTCATTGTTTTTTACTTTAGAATTGATGTCTGTGGTCCAATTTTTATTAATATGCCAACTGCATAATAAATCTCTTGAGTTATCATGGAATATTTTTTTCCAAGCATTAGTGAATGAAGTCGTATCCTCTGTCATTACAACATTTGTGCTAAGGTTTTGCAAGCCCTATTTTATTGCTACAATAAAGGCAAAAGAATGTCACAAGACATTCTTGATGAAAATAGAGTGGCTACTGGTAACCCTTCATGATTTTCATCATGAACCATTATTGTCAGTAGTTCAAATGCATATTGGTTTGTTCCATGTGTGGAATCTATCATAACATAACTGTTGCCATAGAGTTCCAAAAGTTTTTGTTGTGCATCATTCATCAGCCCAAGGATGAAATCTGTTTCTTTCACAGTAGGGAAGTTGGACAAACTGTCTCCGACTGCCTTATAAATTAGTATCGGATCACCAATATCCTTACTCATTTTCTTTATAAGCATGTCTACAGATGTTGAGTCATCAGGATGCAATACATGTTCCCCAATTCGAAAATCTCTGCAAATGTTATGAAGATCTTTTCTAGTCGTAAGACTTAGTATTTTGGTATCATTCAATATCTTAGTTAAAGGAAACGCCTAGGGCTAGACGTACAGCAAGATGTATTCTATCCGCTTTTGGTAAGGGTAGCTTTCCTGTTTCCAATTGATGTCCAACATGAGCTGATTGATATTCAACATCAATTTTTTTTTATTCCTCCAACAGTTTGTGTAATCACTTTTATGATGGCAGGACATCTGGATACACATTTAATTGAACCAGAAGTTTTCATGTGTCCGATTTTACCATTTTTAGGTGCATAATAACCACTTCTATTGCAAATGTTGTAGGATATTTTGCCATTTTCTGTTTCGTAAGAGTTTCTATGATTGAAAAAGGACTGGCTTTCCCTCTCGTTTTTTTTTCAGTTCAAGAAGTCTTCCTCTTTGTGAAAAGTTTCATTTGCAAATTTTAATTAAATAGCATACTGGTTTTAAAAATTATTCTTGTAGGTGAAATTTTGTAAAATTTCTGATTGCAAAATCCACAAGTTTGATTCGCTTGTTCTGTAGTAACGTGCCCTGGATGTAAACTTCATGTGCCTGTCGCAATTTCCCCATGTGCTGAACGAAATATTACAGCTTTCACATACAAGAAAGCATCATCTCTCTAAAAATGACTGTTTTCGTGCAATATTTTGTTTTGTAGGTATATTCTCACAAACACGCAACACTTACTAGACTGAAATTGGATGCAGAAGATCGCATTTTAGAATTTCTATTTAAAAAAGATAAAAAAAAAATTGTAAAGGTTTCCCGATTGGTCCATTTCCCACTGATGATCATTTGCTATTTACCACAAAACGGCTCAGCACTCGAGAATAGAATGTTATATCTTCCGCAATCATTATTGATTCTTTGATAATTAGATTGATTAGTTATTAGAGAAGATATCAGTATATTGCTCCATGAGAGTCCAATTGGGCAGCAGTTTTTTTTACGAGACCAAACAGAGGGGTCAAGCTCACTCCTTTTATTTGTGTGAAAAATGTTCCATTTCTGTGACAAATAGTTTAATAACTTAAATCTTCTGAACTAATAGATGATTAGTACTTAATGGTTAATTTTCAACTAATCGATATTCTTCGTTATTCAGACACCCAATATGTGATAATTTGTCTTTTAATGAAGGAAAGTAGGGATACAAACTTTTCCAGATAACGTTATCATCTAATTATATTATGTATTCAGTGAAAAACGGATAGTGGAAAAATGGGTATCTTTCTCTTTCGACTATCTTTTTTTTCTTCTCATTATTAAAGTGTGTAATCTTTAAGCAATGCATTTTGTGTAAAGGCCAATATTTTATGAATTTCATCGCTAATCATACCCTCCCTGAAATACAACTGTAAATTGAGATAATGTGTTATGTAATTTTTTTGGGGGAAAAAAATGTGAAGTTCGTTTTTTACACGGATAAGTATGTTTCAAATTAAATTGCATAGCAAAAGTTTTTAAGTGTTCGGCTGCAAGAGGCAAGTCGTTTGTTTTATCGTGTAGCTTTTCTGGATTCGCAAATCCACTTAAAGTAGAAATCCAACATCTGAATTTTTATCGTAATGAAAAAAATTTAAAATTTTGAATCTCTTCACAATTGAGCCACGCAAAATAGCCAAAGGAAAGGGTTGACTCATGACATAACCATAGAGATTGTCGGCATCTAAAGCTAAAATATACTTATGCACTTTACTACTGTCATATCTTTCGGGTATATAGGAGTTGTTTGCTTGTTCGTATTATTTTCCTAAAAAACAAATTCCTCCGCGACTTAAACAAATCTGCGACTTAAACCAAATGTAGTCATTGACATTGTTCAAAAATTGTGATTCTGCTTTTGTACATTTAAAGCCGGCATTCTACACAAATGCGGCGAATTTCGCAAAATGAACGAGATCTTAGTTATATTACATTGCGGTTCTTCTAAATGATATGAAAACTTCAGCTGGCATTATCGTATCATTAATTTTGATACAATGCCAAATAATTGCGAATGTTTTACATTTATAATTTCTGAAAGTTAGGTATGACTATATTCTTCTTCATTGAGGGGGGGGGGTAGTTAAAAAAGTCCTTTTTGCTTCAACAAAGGTGTATTCTTATTACTTCCAATATTTTCCCCAAACATATTAAAATTATGATTTGATGCTTTTAAATTATTAACGAGGACATCTTATGAAGAATCTAGAAACTGATATGAATCTAGAAACTTTAAAGCATTGAGAGAAAATATTGTAAATTCCATTTTTTTATTGGAATGATATCTATCATTTTAGCATAATCGGGAGGTAAATTTTTTAAAACTAAATTATGATAATAATTTCGCGCATTATGAATAATGACAGTAGAAAAATACGTAGCCCTGTAATTTAAATTACAAGATTGATGTCCAAGATCGCGAATATACCCCTGCCCAAAATGACAATGATCCCTGATTCTCAACTCTCCAATTTTAAATGTTCGTTTACAAATTTGACAAATTGTGGAGGGTAAATTTGGATTCTCTACCATTGGCATTATGCTATGAATGTTTTTTCATTTTTTTTTGAGATAAAGAATTTTTAAACACTTTAAAATAATTAACATTTTCCCTCACAAAATATTCATGAACCGACGTCGGCAACAATCATGGTGTCACTTATAGCCTTATGTCTTTCTATGCTTGTGCTATAACTAGCTGAGGAAGAAGCCAAAACAGTATGTACTTTTTTTGTGTTCAAACTTCCAAAATCTGCAAAAATCCAGAAATGATTATATAAAACTTTAGTAAATATTAAAGTTGTATTTTTGGGCATTGAAATTCGCTGAGATTTCATTTCCTGACAAAGTACCTTGTGCAAAGCTGGTGTCGCATTTAGAAATTCCGCTTAAGCATTTCGGAGGTAAAAAAGGTGTATATTTTTTCATTAACCTATTAAAATTTTTGATTAGAAAACAATGTTTTTCATAATAGAACAAATTTTAAAATACTTTAAATAACTTTAATATTTTAAAGCTCGATCTGCATTTGTCTTAGCTGGATACAAATTTGCGGCAACTGAATAGAGAAAACATTTATTTTTGTTACATTCAATGCTGAGTAAGTTTTTCGTTTTTAGTTCGATTTGGCAAACAAGCTGTCTTGCATCCCCCTCGTGTTATTCTATAATTTCCAATATGTAAATCTTTATATGTAATTTTTTTTTATTCGCCAACCAATTTTTTTCGAAGAAAATTTTCGATAATTAAAAATTTTGGTAAATGCTGAATCGGTTACTGACTATATTTCTAAATTTGATAAGAATCGAAAAGCACTGCTACAAAAATAAAAATACATGTTGTTTCTTCTTCCTCTTTATCGAATTTTGAAAAAACAATGCTTTAACAAATGATTAATCTGATTCTCAAAACAACATCCGTATTCAAAATATCATAAATGATAGGTCTAATATCAATTTATAGATCATGAGGATCTAAATAATTTACTTGAACATGCAACGTTCGCGCATATCATGAAAATGTGGAACGATAATTTTCAAGGTTAATCATGATTTTTTTTAAAAATTACTAAATAACTATATAAAGATACACAGAAATACTTTATCATGCATATACACTGAAGTGACAAGTCATGGGATGACTGTTAGTATTTTGTCTGTCCTCCTTTTGCCCGGCGAAGTGCAACAACTCGACGCGTCATGGAGTCCACAAGTCGTTGGAAGTCCTCTGCAGGAATATTGAGCCATGCTGTCTGTATAGATTTCCATAATTGTGAAAGTGTGGATGGTGCAGGAGTTTGGGTACGAACGGACCTTTCGATAATGTTACATAAATGCTCGATGGGATTAATATCGGGCGATCTAGGTGGCCAGATCATGCGCTGGAATTGTCCGGAATGTTCTTCAAACCAATCGCGATCAGTTCTGGCCCGGTGACATGGCGCATTGTCATGCATAAAAATCCCATCGTTGTGTGGGTATGTGAAGTCCATGAATGGCTGCAAGTGATCTGGAAGCAGCTGAACATAACCATTTCCAGTCAATGATCGATTCAGTTGCACCAGAGGACCGAGTCCATGCCATGTAAAAACAGCCCACACCATTATGAAGCCACCACCAGCTTGAACAGTGCCTTGCTAACAGTTTGGGTCCATGGCTTCGTGGGGTCTGCGCCACACTCGAACTCTACCATCAGCTCGTAAGAACTGAAATCGTGACTCATCTGACCACGCCACGGTTTTCCACTGGTCTAGGGACCAGTCGATATGCTCACGAGCCCAGGAGAGTCGCTACAGACGATGTCGTGCTGTCAGTGAAGGCACTCGAGTCGGTCTTCTGCTGTCATAGCTCAAGGGAGACAAATTTTGCCGCACAGTCCTATCGGACACGTCCCTCGTACGTCCCACATTGATTCCTGCAGTTATTTGACGAAGTGTTGCGTGTCTATTAACATTGACCATTCTACACAGACGTCGGCGGTCTCGGTCGTTAAGTGCAGGTGGTCGCCCACTGCGCTGTCCATGATGGGATGTAATGCCTGAAATTTCATACTCTCGGCACTCTTGATACTGTGGATCTCGGAATGTTGAATTCACTAACGATATCCGCAATGGAATGACCCATGCATCTAGCTCCAACTAACATTCCACGTTCAATGTCTGTTAATTCTCGTTCAAGTCTGCAATACTATCTTGACTAGCTAAAAATGAAAGCAGCAGGAAACCCTTTACGCTTTTGATCAATAGTTAAGATTGTTGGGAGATCCAAGTTATAAGGATTCATGCCATGAATAAAGTCATTTGTAATGAGATCATTGCCATACATACTAAGCATAACCTATTGAATGTCATTCATCAATACAAGCATAAAATCCTTCGATTCTAAACAGGGAAAATTGTTATCAATTTTTCCCTGAATTTTTTAATAAATTATGGAGGAATTTTTATTACCTTTGAAACTATTAACCCGTATTTTGGCACTCTCAGCACCATTGGTGTGTTTCTCCGAATGAATGTTACAGGGAATAAAGCTGGAAGAATTAGGATACACTAAATTCCGCTCTGGATGAGATTTTTCATATGAAAAACCGTGTTTATTTCGTTGATGTTGATACAACCCAGAGTTATTTTTGAAACTTTTTTCACAATTACCACAATGATATGGGATATTCAGAAACTCATCATCTACAGAAGGAATTTATAATCATCTGAATTTAAAAAATAAACATACTTAGGGAATGCCACGCGTTTGTACAGAAATATGCATATAACATAAACGCTGTAATAGAAAGATCGCACTGCGTTGACCCTAAAGCGCAGATGATCACAAAAAATTGTTATCGATTGTAGCTGCCTGGTGGATATTTCTCCCGAAAAAGTTTTCTGGGTCCGTTAACATTGCATGATCGTTCTTTCGCTCTCCGCTCCTGAGCAACACTTTGCCCCCCCCCCCTTTTTTTCCAAAAACTGAAGTAGCAGCTCTCGGGATAATATACAATTAGAAATTATTATCTTAAATATTTGAGCTTACTACTTAATTTACTTAGATAAAGTTCAGTTAATCAAATTTGCAAGCAAACTAAACTCTTTCAAAATAGAAAATATTCATAACACTATAAATAAGAAAATGAACAAAAAGTGTTACATCTTTCAATGTTGCATGTAGACAAATACCTTTTCAGCAGTAGAAATAGACACAAAGAAATAAAATCCCTGAGTTTTCAAGGTTCAAAATGAAAATTTTCCAGCTGCACGTTTTTTTTTCACGTTTCACCTCGTTCTCTTGCCCCCTAAGGGGCTCACCTACTATAGGTGAGTACGGGTGTACAAATCCCGAGGTTCCCAGGGATCTTTGCTCCCTTTTTTTAAATCCTCCTGTTCGCCTTCTGGTGTTTGCTTTATTTTTCTATCCCTCGACGGCAAGCGATGGAGCTCCCCATGAGAAGATATTGCCGCTCTGTTTGCATCTTGCTTCTCATGGACAGCCAAAAAACCCCACGTGTTGGCCGTGCGTGGCAACCCTTTAAACGGGTGGTGCACTGTGGTCCCATTGCATCAATCGGCTGGTAGCTACCAACTCAAGTTGTTAGTTTGCTAGGGATCAAGCGAAGGGGTTACTCCTTGGTCTTGGCCTTAATGGTGGTCACTGTCCCCCGGGTTAACTCCGAGTGTATAGGTACTGATTAGCACTAAGGTATGTGCCGAGGTTGGATATGTCCAGAGCCGGTGTCTGCCTTCCCTTGTTGGGCTCCGTGGTGGGTGGTGCCGTCGGACCCGAATTATTCTCAATATCGTATGGGGTCTTCCAAACACGGTCCTTTCAGTGGGTATCACAAAGTACCGACATCATTTAATTCTTGAAACCATTTTGATTCTTTTTTCGTTATTAAACGTATTTCGGAGAAAAATGAAAATTTCGCAACAGTGTCTCCTTTTCTTGTCCAAAAAGCCATTTCAGCAAAAATCGGTGAAGTATCATTCATCCAAAAGATGCGTTCTGGTGATTTATTGGTCGAGGTAAATTCTCGAAAACAGTCCTTAATTATTCAAAAACTTAAAGTTGTTAGTAGGCTACAATAGTTGTTAGTATTAGTCCTCGTCAGTCGATGAATACCTGTAAAGGAGTAATTACATGTGGTGAATTATTTAATGTACCTCTAGATGAAATAACATCAGAGATGAAATCCTAAGGAGTTATACACGTCCGTCGTATTACTATTAGACGTGATGGACAACTCCTTGAAACTAAACATCATGTTTTAACATTTTAAAACGCCCAAATTACCCGATAATGTTTATGCAGGTTACATACGTTTACTTTTCAGGCCTTACATTCCTAATCCACTCCGTTGTTTCCAGTGTCAGAGATTCGGCCATTCGAAAATTAATTGCCGCGGGACACTCGCATGTTCCGGTTGTGCTGAAAATGGGCATGATGCCCATCAGTGTTCTGCACAAGAAAATTGTATGAACTGCTGCGGTAATCATCCCTCTTATGCTCGATCATGTCCGAGTTGGATTCTTGAAAAAAAGATTACCACAATTAAAATAAAAGATAACGTATCTTACACTGAAGCCCGTCGCAGGGTTCAAACTCATACCCCAACTGACACTGTTAGTTACGCCTCAGCAGTTAAAGCATCGTTTTGCAAGAATTGTTCTTGCAATAATTGTAAACGTATTGAATCCGAACAAAATATTGATCAGAGACAAGACTCTGTACTGAAAACTCCTCAACTAGTGCAGCTGAAACATCTCGAATGGAAAGAATGAAATCGAAATTAAAAAGAAACCCCAACTAACGTCTCTAATTCTTCTTCAAAAGCTGTCTCTTAATGGGTACCTTCTTTTCTTGGAATTGTCGCGGCATTCGTCACAAACTTCATGAAGTTAAATCAATTTTAAACAAATATCATCCTGTTTGCTTCGGTGTTCAAGAAACATTCTTGACACCCAACATTTCCGTTAAATTGCGCGGATATAACTGTGTTCGGAAAGATGCAGATACTGGAGTTCACGCTTCTGGTGGTGTCTGTATCTTTACATCCAATTTATATCGGAGCACAACTCTTAACTTGCATACTTCTCTTCAGGCTGTGGCTGTGCAAGTTCATACACAAGCACTGGTTAGTCTGCTGTATTTATATTCCGCCAAGTGATGTAATCTGTCCAAGAGATCTCGATAATATAGTGGACCAACTTCCTTCGCCTTTTATCTTATTTGGTGATTTCAACTGCCATAGCACATTATGGGGTTCAAATAACACAAACTCTCGTGGGCAGCAGATTGAACAGTTTATTTCTAATAACTGTCTCTGCTTGCTGAATAATGACGAAAAGACATACTTCTATGAACCAACCCGTACCTTTCATAGTCTAGACATGACCTTATGTTCTCCTGAACTTCTGCCATTGCTAACCTTTGCGGTTAGTAATGATTTATATAATAGTGACCATTTTCCTATTATCGTCTGCCATGCTGATAGCGGTGGTGAGACTTTCTGTCCACCATACTTTCTATTCCAGCGAGCAGACTGGACTGCTTTTAAGCAGCTGGCGGAAGTTACCGAGTCAATAGTCAATACTGTAGACATCACGGAAGCAATGCGTCTCACCGCTGAAACATTTTTGAACGCTGCCAACAACTGTATCCCAAAGTCTTCCCCCAACTCCGAAAATTTCGTAGACCTTGGTGGAACAAAGCCTGTCGGGACAGTCATAAGCAACAAAAACGACTTTGGAATATCTTCCGAAGGTACCTTACGGCAGAGAACTTAGTAGCTTTTAAAAGAGCAAAAGCCGTCGCTCGTTGCATCCGTCGCCGAAGTCAAAGGGAATCGTGGATTAGCTTTGTTCCATCCATCACATCTCCTACTTCCAGTAAAGGTTTACGGAAGAAGGTAAAGTCGTCTAATGGTATATATAATGAATCGTCTATTTCTATGTTAAAGGCAGGAAATATGACGCACTTCGCTCCATTAGACATTGCTAATTTAAAAGCTTTTAATTATTTTATCTGTTAGGGAATCCGCTCTTAAGGAACTTAATTTCTACACAGAAAGAAATTCTTCGTTATATAAATGACGCACAGCAAGGGATAATTGCTCTCTTTCCCCCCAAATCTTTCGATTCGTCTGCAAGAATTAAAAAAATATACTGGCTTTTTTATTTCCTGTGAAATTTCCTTTTACTCCTCCTCTATCATAATATCCAACAGTGATTTTCGTATAAAATGGGGTGTATAATTGGAATTGAATGGCCCATTCCTGATTTTCCTTTGCAATAATATCGTCATGCTTTGCAACTAAATCCAGCATACTTTAATATTTCCACCTTATGACCCATAATCAATGAAATCCTTTTTTATAGTTACATCCGACTGGCAAAGTTCATTCGATTCTCGAATGAATATTTTTTGTTGTGCAATTAAAAGAATTTCGTATGAAGTGCGCATAAAATGCTTTGTTTTCTTTTACTATTTTGCTTTCTCCTTATTTAATTGCATCAGTTTCCTTTATTTTGGAATTCTTTAAATAGGTTGCAGTTAACCACAGCTCTGCAATGGGAGGAACTTAACTGATGCTTGAGCAATCGGTTGTCTTTATTGTCTTTCCTGTAACATTTCTTCTGATTGGTGTAGCATGGCCAGGAATGGCTTTTGTGCCAGAAAACCAAATCTATCAACCAACATAACATTTCTTCCAGCGTCTATAGCTATTGACTGGAAATGCATGATGGATTGGATCGTCGGCATTATCATGGAGAAAAGGCCTACAATAATAACAAAATACTGCATCTTTGGATAAAGAAAATTCGAACCAATCATATTTACAGAAATTCTTTGTAAATAACCTCAAGGTTTCCCATTTTTGTGCAGGGGATATGATTTCAAATCTGGTCTTATCGGCATGCAACTTCTAGTCCTTAAAATATCACTCGGTCCAGGTGGAATATATTTACTTTCTATAATATAAATTGACCTGTTTGGCTCCAAGAGTTTTCTTCACATTCAGAATAATTTCTTTAGCTATTTTCTTCATTGTCGCCAATTAATTCATAGTCACTAATTTACTCTCTATTCCCCAAATCTTTCGATTCGTCAGCAATAATTGAAAAATATGCTGCTTTGTTTTAATTTCCTGTGAAATTTTCTTTTGCATCTCTACCATTATATCCAACAGTGGTTTTTTGTATATAATGTCGTGTATAATTGGAATTGAATGGCCTATTCCTGATTTTCGTGCAATGATATCATCATGCTTTGCAACTAAATCCAGCATACTTAAATATTTCCACCATATGGCCCATTATCAAAGAAGCCTTTTCTTTTCAAGAAACTACGAAATCGTAAACCTATGTTTAAAATCCAAATGATAAAGGAATTAATGAATTGTATTTGTAACACTATCACTAATTATCCTCTTACTCTGAGTGGGAGTAAGATATTCCAAACATAAAATATCCTATTTAACAACTAAAACCGTTATTTGAATTCGGGTATTTTTGCTCTAATTAATTATATTTTATGGGAAATTCATTTTTAAGGTTGAATAGGACTTTTGCTTAATTTCAAAGTTATCACTTAATACTTAAAGAAAATCAGAGATTGACTTCTCTTGACCAAACAAACAAAGACAGGTATCTAATATTTAAACTATATAGAATGAAGTATATTGAAAATATTTATTAAAAAGCTATAATTGACCGCTGTAATTAATCTTTCTGAGAAAATTCTTCAAGAATCATTTTAAAATATGCTGCGTTTTCAATATAAATTTTATTAAAGTACTAATTTGTTACATATTTTTTACATTAACGAAATGAAAAGTAGTTTAAACGTTTCAAAAAAATTCTTCATTAGATATATTTTTTACATAATAATTGTGAAACTAATTATCAACAAAACAGTTCTGATATAAGCAGATCTTGCTGATTGTACATTCCTACGAACTTTCAATTGAACGTCCCGAAGCAGTTTTAAAACATTGGTTTCTGCAACGTACACAAATTCTCTTAAGATCACCAATTTTTTTTTGTAGCTGTTTCTACCTTGCGAATAAACACAGAATGAGCCCGTTTATGGTATGCTTTCTTTGTAAGTTCTTCAATGCTTTCGAACTTGAAATCATTAAGTCGATGAATTCGTTTTGTCGGAGAATTCGTTGCCTTCATTAAAATAAAAGCGTTGTTAACAGTTGCATCAAGGAGAAACGATATTTACCACCGACATTTCGATGATTTTCTCGCTACAGAAAAATATTTTCTGCATTGATCGGTTCGATTCACACCTCATATGTTTCTGTTATATTGTGAAAAAACAACTGGACACTGAACTAATAATTTTTCTGCAATAATTTCAGTTTTTGCATAGGTCGAAATGACAGACATTTGCTTTTTTATCTAACCAACTGGTACAAAACAAATTTGGAGTATTTTTGCATTGAAAAGTAGAAATTGTATAAATTTCTTTTGATTTTAATGCGTTCATTTCTGGAGGTAAACTTTTTCTGTTAGGCATTACAGTTCGACAAACAATAATTCCAATTTTATGTAAATCCAGCAATAAATTGACACTTGAGAAAAAGCGGTCGAAATACGAGGCATATTCGGAAAGTAAGTACCGTTTTTTAATAAATAGAACAAAACATTTTTTTTCAAACAAATTTTATTATTACATGAAAGACCAAACCTTAAACTATTTTTCTACGTAGTTTCCACCAATGTTCAAACACTTGTCGTAGCGAGTGACGAGTTTTCCTATGCCTTCCTCGTAGAAACTTGCCGCCAACGATGATAAACACGACTAATTTGTCAACAACAATTCCGTACAACACAGTACGTGAAATTTGGTGGAAATTCGTCTGAAAGTATCGTTATTGTGAATCGTCTGTTCTCTTTGATTTTTTCATCAACTTTCCGTATCAGATCGTCATTGACAAGAGAACGCCGACCACTCCGAGCCTCATCGTGAACATTTTTTCGACCTTCATTAAACATTCTAACCCACTTCCGCACCATTCCATCACTCATCGCGTTTTCACCATACACTTCTTTAATTTCACGGTAAATTTCAGCCAGTTTCACATTTTTTGCGTTTAAAAAACGGATAACAGAACGAATCTCACAGTCGGCGGGATCAGTAATTGTCTTAAACATTTTAAACAAGCACAGCGAACTGGAAACACAACCTACAGCGTCCAAAATGGCGTCAGTTGAGAGTCAGTGAACAAGGAAGACTAGTGCGCATGCGCAGAACGCCGATCGCAGTGCTGCAGCGGCAGTATAATGAAACGGTACTTACTTTCCGAATATGCCTCGTATATTGTATGGTTTGTATTTTTAACCCTTTTGTAAGGTGCATAATCACATCATATCCCTAACCATTTTTTATTCTGGGAGTGTTATCGGATTTCCCGTAATGCAGTTCGAAGTTGAAGGTATAACCGTAATATGAACTGCGTAGCATCATATTTTTATGCCTCGTTTTGCTGCTTTCGGAGGCATGTATTGAATGATTCCCAACCGACATTTAAATTTAACAAGCGTTTCATCTAATGATGCTTTTGCTGAAGACCTAAAAAGTTCCATAAACTTTTCCTGGAGATACTTTTGCAGTGGTTTTACTTAGAGAAAGTGAAACCACTTTCATTATTCTTGAATTTTGATTCTCTATCAGATATGTGAAAACAGTGTTTCATTTTTAAAAACCTGTGCTTCGTCATCATACTTTTCACTCTTTCATTTCCAAGGGTTGCTGTTTTCGCCCAATAATCTAGGCACCTTCACTAAGCTCATTACAAACCAGACTAAAAAATGCCCAAATTTCTTTTATGCTTGCGATTGGATACCGGTATTTATCTTGATATCCTCGCTGCTTTGCACAGAATTCTGCATACTTATTCGTATTCAATCGAATTTTTTCACATATTTCATCGGTCAGGTACAGTTTTAAATATTGCAGTGCTGTTGAAAACGTCGGCAAATTATGAATTGGGCCTGTTTGGAATGGCAATACTTTTGTTTTCGATAAGATTTGATTTCCATTCAATAATATGTCCGTTGCTATTATTTTCGGAAAATTCAATATCGTCTTCGTTATCAGAATCATTTTTTTTACTTAACATTAAATAAGAAATATTTTCTTCTTCAAAAAAGTTTGAAGTGTCAAATCTAGCATTATCATCTCTTGCATCGAAATCAGATTCATCTGTATCTTCAAACAGTACTTTATTGATCTCTTCTTGGGAAAAAACTTTCCGATATCCCGGCATATTAACAAGAGAGTTTAGCGGCTGGCGGGCAGAAAGTGCACGGTAAATTAAGCATCTACCCTCAAGCGCTTTCAGGAGATCTAATCAACAGTGGAAACAGAATCAACCACCTTTACCGTCTTACGACCCTGCTGAGAAATGGGGAAAAAATAAACAGGTGGCAATTCGGCCTCTCGGCCTTTTCGTGGATGTCTGGATGCTGAGCCGTCTCAGGCGCCTTGGGAGTCAGAGAGTTAAAGAAGCTTGTAGAGAGTTTTATTATAACTTTTTTCAGGGCAGAATATTTGATTGCTTTATATATTTCAGAGTTAAGTTTAAGAAATATCTTGAAGTTTTGCAGATAATTTTGATAATTTGATTTTGTTGCTGGTCAATTAGTTTGAAATTACTTTTGACAGCGTACCCCCAAACTGGGAAGCATAAATTAGTACTGGGCGTAAATAGACTGTGTAAATAATTAATTTGTTGTACTTATTCATTTTTTAGTTCCTCGAAATGAAGGGAAAACTTTTTCTTTCTAGTTTTCGGAACTTGTTTTTAGTATAAATAAAGTGGATTTTCCATGTGAGTTTTTCCTATCTAAAATAACGGCAAGGTATTTGCAGTTTTCAGACCACGGAATATATTTATCATTGTATTTTAGTCAGGGGAAATTAACATTATTAGATTTATGGAGCATTATGGTTTCAGTTTTAGATGCATTTGTGGCTATTTTACATTTAGTGAACCAATCTTCACGTTTTTAAAGATGTCTATTTAATGCTAATTGGACGTAAATTGGATTGTGGTTTTTAGCTAGTATAGCTGTATCATCAGCAAAAAAAAACATAGCATTGTATTAAATTGTTTCGGAATATTGTTAATGTAGATCGAAAACAGTATTGTCCTATATTTGAACCTTGAGCAATACCGGTTAAAATAATTTTTTAATTTGATTATTCATTTTGAACTCCGACCTTGAATTTTCAGATACTTGGTAATTTGTACAAGGTAGTTTGGAATTTTATAATTCATTAATTTATATATTGAGCCGCCTTGCTAGACTGTTCGAAACGCTTTTTGAAAGTCCAGTAGTACTGCAGCAGTTTTTTTCCTAATGGAATCCTCTTCAATATACTCAGTAACTCTGTAAAGTTGATGGGTGGTAGATAAATATGTTCTGTTAGTTTGCTTATTGATGAGAGTCAAGAGCTTCTGTGTGATGAGAGTTAAGAGAGTGTAGTTTGTTTGGAAGGTTGGGTCTTTGCCGGTTTTGTGAATTGGGACAGTGGTTGCTGTTTTCCATCTATTTGGAAAGTATCCGAGTATTAAGAATATATATATATATATATATATATATATATATATATATATATATATATATATATATATATATAATAAGAATAAAACAGATATGTAATTGAAAAAATGAGAAATCCGGCCTGATGACTTTCTCAAGGGGCACCATCAAGCAAGGATTCCAATAGAAAGTGGAATTTTTTTCTGTAAAGAGTTAGACTATTGTCTAAAAAATTAACCTTTTTATGATCCGAAAAATTCAGATTTCAAAGTAGAAGAGAAGCATCAATTTTAGCACAAAAAATAAGACAATTAATAAAACAAACAAAAAAAGACAATAAGAAGGGGGAAAAAAACTCACAAATAAAATTCAAGATTGAAGAAAAACATATATCACAAAATACTAAATACAATAAAAAGCAAACCAATATTAGCAAAAGAACAAGTAAGAAAATAAAAAGTCTAAAACATACCCTTAAGAGAGAGATGTGCACCCAAGCAGTGTTAAAGAGCAAATGAAACAGACTGGAAGAAATTGAGGCGAATGCCAAATCAGGAAAGATAGTAGAAAAGAGCTGTTTGTCCAATCAGAGATTAGTTTAGGTCTTCAAATCCCGCCCCCAAGACGAAGACTGAAGTTTTAGCTAAGGAGTGTGTAGATTATTCGATTTCGGGCTTTTTTAATTCAAAATATTTTGTTTTTTTTTATGTTTATAATCTCGTGGATAATAGGTAAACATATGGAGAAGATTTTTAATTTAATAAAGTTAATTGTATTTTCCTCTGATTTTTAGAAGCATGGGAAAGTCCTATTGAAATTGAATGTAAGTGTAGATTTTAACGCAGAAGCCAGTGCATAGCGGACCCGGGGAATTGAAAAATTATCTTCTTAAAATTGTTAATTTATTGTAAAATTCTGTGCCTACTAGTGGGTTAATCGAAGATATCTAAACCTTCTTTAATTAAATTTTCAATATTACAGTAATTTCTTGGGAATTCATTATTGGCTAGATTTTTTAAAAAACAATCTGTAGCTTCTATATAAGATCTTTTATTATTACAAATATTTTTTATTCTGTTAAATTGTGAAAAGATGATATTTAAAAAATTTTTGAGTTGAAATTAGAATTATAATTGCAAAGTTTTCTTATTTTAAAATTGAATTCGTCTCTTTTGTCATATAAACCCACCATTGTTTTATTGTTAACAATTTTAATTTTGAAATCAAGATAATTAGCTTCGTTTAGTTTTTCATTTGTTTTATTTAGAATTAATTCTTTTGGATAGCAGTTTTTTATTACATATATCTACATTAATTAGCAGGAGGTCATCTATGTACCTCCATCCGTTAATTAAGTTAAGCTTAATGATTTTTTTCTCATAGTAATGTAAAAAAATGTTTGCTAGGGCACTTGAAAAAGACGTTCCCATTGGAATACCTTTTATTTGTTTAAAAAAATTAATACCATTAAAAATGTAATTTTCAGAAATATTAAATCTGCAAAATTCCGGCCAGTTATTTTTAGTTTTAATATTTTCATTTAAATATTCCTCAAATAAAGACATGCAGACGTTTATTAATTTTTCATGCGGGAGATTAGTGTAAAGGTTTTCGAAGTCATAAGTATTAACATAAAAAATGTTTTCATTTTTAAGGAAGTTCAATATTTCTTTGTTGCCATCAGTTATAAAATTATTTTCTTTAATTTTATAAGAATATTTTTTAAGTATTTGAAGAAATGTTTGCCTAGGAAATAATTGTAACTACACGTGCTACAGGTTAAAAATCTAAATTTGAAAGGCTTTTTTTTATGAAATTTAACTGTAGGGAACAAATAAGGGTAAGTAAGTGAACATGTTTTAATTTTAGTTTCTTTAGCCCTTATATACACACACACACCGAACTAAATACAATTTTTAAAAGCAAGAAATAAATTGAAATTGAAAACAAAAAATGACTATGACATTTTTTGTATGGATTATTCGTTAAAAAATAACAAAAGCATATTTCTCTATATAACTTAATTTTTTCAATGAAAACTCTAGTTTTGGTTTTCATTTTCATTTTGCGATGATGTGCTGCTAGCTGGCAAAAAGTTGGCTATTGAGAAAATTTTAGGTAGCTGTTGCTTTCTCTTTAAGTTAAACATTAAATTGTTTTTTTTTTTTCGTTCATAGCAGTTTCTCTAGTTTCAGAGTCTAGAGCTCTCAATTTGCAGCAAAGCAACTCACAAAATAAGAAATTTTCGTCTTTTTGGTCGCTTTCCGTTTGAAAGAAACCCCCTTCAAAAAGAGAAAGCCTCGTTTATTTGTTGCTCAATTTTTGCTGAATTCTCAGCTTTCCTCTTTTTCCCTCTTGGCGGTGCACCTTTTATATTTCTTTCACCCTGAGATGTGTTGGGATGTGCGAGTATACATGGTGTTTCTGAAATATTTTCTAATCTCTGAAAATAATTTTTAACCTTAATAAAATCATATTGTTTACTGTATTTGCCTTTGTAACAATTTTATATTTGTGTTTTATTACATGCAAAATATTTTTTTTAAGTTGCCAAAAAATGAAGATGAGTTGCTGTTTCTTGCACAGCAATATGTAACTGAATGGAATTTTCCAAACTGTTTAGGTGCGATTGACGGGAAACAGGTTGCTATTCAGTGCCAAATTAACAATTTGTTTTAACTGTAAAGGGACATTCAGCGTGATGCTACTGGCTCTCAATAACTCGACTGTGTTATCAAAATTGAACATGAGGCAATTGAGACTTCCAAAGGATCAAAAATTAAAGCCATCTGGCGAAAATTTGCCGTATGTCTTCCTTGGCGACATAAGATGAAGCCATATCCTTTTAATTTATAAAATGGGAGCTCGCGGAGAACTTTCAATTACAGATTATCTCGCACTCGTCGTGTAGTTGAAAATGTTTTGGTATAATGACATCAGTTTTTCGAGTGTTGAGAAAACCGAAGGCCTTACAGCCGGATAAAGTTAGGAATGTTACTCTAGCGTGCGTGCTTTTGCACAACTTTATGGGGAAAAATTCGTCTTCAACATCATCCTATTCTCCGCCAGGCACATTTGATACCGAAGTGGAAGGGGGACGTCGTCCTCAAATCATGGAGAAATGATCGAAGTGCGACTTCCTTCATTCCTTTTGAAAAAAGCGCCTCGAAAATCAGAAGTGACCAAAGCTACTGGAAACTCCTTTGCTAATTACTTTACAAAGAGTGGGAAATTACCTTGACAGCATAAGCATTGTTAATATAAATATTCAGTTTGGAAAATAAGTATGGAATTATAAAAATCTGTGTAACCGAATCTTATGTCACAATCAGATTTAAATTTTGTATGAAATTGTAACGGTTCCTATTTTTCATTATTTACATATATACAATATAATTTATATATTTTGTATTCAATATTCAATTAATTTCATTTTTAATATTTAAAATTATCCAAAACATGAATAAAAATGCTTATTAACCTAAAATATTCATAATTTCTGCATACTTCATAAGACATTTGCACAAAATTTTAATGATCCTCCCCTGAAGGAGTTAAATTACAATTTCATCTCTTAGATTTTAAAATATGCTAAATATATAAAATATGCTATTGTTGTAACATCTAGTAATAATTACTCGGAAATTTATACTTATAATGATGGAAAATTCCGTATTTTCTATTATACCAATTTAGTTGTCAGATAATTTTTTTCTGCAATTTTAATAACTTCACTCATTAAATAGGAGGATGTAACTAATAAATATTTTAAATCTAAATTTAAATATAAAACTTTTTAGTTCCGATAATCGTTAATTACTTTATAAATTAATTAGAGTTAAGTTAATAAATAAATATTAAATAAGAGTCACTTCAGATATTTCAAATAAAAAACTTTTTAATAAGGAAAGGCAATGAATTTCTTACCTCTGAAGTTTGTGTTCTCCTGGGCGTGTAATTGTGATGAAGAAATGACTGCATTTTTTCAAATGCAAACCATTCTGGCTTGTAGACATCTTCTGTCCCAGAACCTGTTCGCACACTATCTCTGACTTTCATGGCCAGCTTTCAATATGTGAACATCAAATTTTCTTTAATAGATTCAAAGAATATTCAACGCTGAGACTGTTCCGTATTCTTCTCCAAGCATCATGTACTAGAACTCGGTTTTTGTAGTCTTGGTGTTGCAGCTGCCATATTATTGACTCCGATTCGTACAGATCCAAAAATTCAACCACGATCTCATTTCCCCACTCCATCTTTAAGGACTCGAAGGACAAAACTGCTTGGCTACTGAAAACAAACTGACTCACAAAATGAAGTTTCCCTTAGTTTATTTTACCCTCCCACCCGTGCCCAAACAAACTTTCCGGCTCTTTAATGTTTGTCCTTTTTCTTGGGGGGCCGATCGTCCTTCCCTTCTTCGAATATACCAAGCCGTTATATTATCCCGTATTGATTACGGTTGCATGGTCTATGGTTCTGCTCGCCCTTCTGTTTTGCGCAGGCTTGATACAGTGCATAATTCCGCGTTAAGAATTTGCTCTTGTGCTTTCCGCACGTCACCTGTAGAAAGCTTGTATGCTTTCTGCAATTTTATGCCTTTGGATCTTCGACGTCAGAAATTAACAGCACAATATTATTTCCGCATAAAATCAATTCCGAAACATCCCGTAAGCCACTTGTCCATTCCAAGTGGTTTTCAGAGACTTTATGATGCCCGTCCCTCTCATATTCTTCCCTTTAGTGAGAGAGTAAAAACTTTGCTGAATGATTCGGAACTTCATGGGGCTACAATTCAACATTTTAATTGTTTTTCTTTCCCTCCTTGGGATGCTCCAATTTTTTTATTCTTGAACCCGTTTACTGGATTCGACAAATCCACAACAGCGCCTATTATCTTCCAGCAAATTTTTAAGGATCATCGCAGCAGATATAATTCTTACGTAGAAGTATTTACAGATGGATCAAAATCCAATACCCATGTAGTTTGTGGAGTTGTTTTACCTACTCAGACAAATAATTACAGTTTGCCCACATCATTCTCTGTTTTATCTGCTGAACTGGTTGCAATAATATACGCTCTTCAATTGATTTCGACCTCTTGCGCGCGATCCTTTTGTATATACACTGACAGCAGGAGTGCTTTGGAATCTCTTTCAAATTTCTGTTATTCAATGCATCTAGTTGCTATGGAAATCCTGGTTTTACTTCAATCCCTTGAAAACAAAGGGTTCAAATTTCTTTTCTGCTGGGTTCCGAGCCATGTTGGAATACCTGGCAATGAAATGGCAGATGCTGCCGCAAAATCGCCCGGCCCTTTTCATGAGCGAGCACTTCCGCAAGGAGATGCAAAGTCATGTTTTGCTCGGCATGTTCACAAGTTGTGGCAACGTTCTTGGGATCAGCAAATATCCAACAAGCTACACTCTATCCAACCAATGATTTGCTTATGGCCTACCAACCCAGTGCGTGGGCTTGATGTAAAACTAACTCGGCTCCGCATTGGTCATGCCCGCTTTAGTCATAGATATGTTATTTGGGGATCCATGTCCAAAATGTACGACATGCAATACAGAATTAAGTGTGCGTCATGTTTTAACTGATTGCCCTGTTTTTAATAATCATCGTCTACGTTTTTTTAATACATTGTCTATACAATGTATTAAAAAACATGAATGAACTCGTGGGTGAAAAACCTCACTCTAATATTTTTAAATTTTTAAATGCTACTGGTTTGTTGTATTTAATTTAGGTTGTTTTTCTTGTCAAATTGAAATCTTTTTATTGGACTCTCATTTCTTCTTTTGCCGTTTCTTTATTAAATGATATTTTAAAGCATCCATGTGTTTTGAATTTTTAACCTCTCTAGTCTTTAATCGAAATTTTTTTTAAATATTAAATATCTTTAAATAATTTTGAACTATTATTACCATCTGATTGGCGCAGCATGGCCAGGAGTGGCTTTTGTGCCAGAAAAACAAATCAATCAATCTTTGTCCTTTTTAGCGACATTTACCGGGAGACTTCGCATTTTACAGGCGGCCCACAGGCGACGGGGGAGTGTAGTCCCCCAGTGGATCGAATGTCAGATTTACGATCTGACATTCGATCCACTGGGGGACTGTGTGGTGGCAGGTCATGTAACTGTGGCTTTATTCTCGAGCCTGTGAACGCTGGCAACTCGAAAAACAAATTAGAGTCACTAAAATAAAATATCTTGCATGTTGCTTTTCATCTGAGTGACTAGTATGTTGGGGATCAAGCGAAAGGGTAAAGGGTCCTTGGACTTGGCGTTATGGGTGGCCCCGAGTTTACCGCTGAGCGTATTGGTTCCGGCTACCACCAAGGTAAGCGCCGAGGCTTGGAATGACCAGACAGGTGGCTTCCTTCCCTTTTTGGACTCCGTGGTGGGCGTTGCCGTCGGGCCAGAATTTCTACCAATGTCATATGAGGAAACTGAAATCATTTCCCTTCGGTGAGCAACAAACTGTTATGACTAAATCAATGACATCTATTATTCGAATTTTTTGAATCGTGAAAATAGTTTTTAACTTGAATGAGGCTTTTCATTCAGTATCTCCTTTTGTAGTTGAAAAATGCATCAATGGTAATATCGGGGAAGTAAGATATACTAAGAAACTTAGTTCCGGGGGCTTTCTTTTGGAAGTTCAGTCCCGTAAACAGTCACAACATATAGTGAATTTGAAGAGACTTGATTACATTCAAATCGCCGTTACTCCACACGTTTCTGTAAATCCCTTCAAGCGAGTTTTCTTCTGCAGGGTATTATCTAATATTGAAGAAGAAGAAATTCTCAAAGAACTGAAAAGCCAAGGGGTGAGTCATGTAAAGCGTATTCTAATATGGAGAGATGGCGAACTCCAACAAATAATTTAATTTTGACATTTGGGTTTCCTAAACTGCCAGAGTATATTAAAACAGGCCACATGCGTTTTCCAATAAGACCATATATCCCTAGTCCATTTCGTTGTTTCACACGTCAACGTTTTGGGCATTCTAAAAGTTCTTGTCGCGGGACACTCGCCTGTGCCCGTTGTGCAAATGTCGGTCATAACAGTGACCAATGTATCTCTGTTGAAAAATGTATGAATTGTAAAGGTTCAGATACCTCGTTTGTTAGAAATTGTCCAATGTAGTTGCTCGAAAAAGAAGTAGTATAAAAGTGAAACATCAGATATCTTACTCCGCAGCTTGAAAACTTGTGGAATACCAAACCCCTACAGGCACTAGCTATGCTTCCATAGCTAAGACAGAAATTAAACACTCAAAATCTTTAGATAAATCGAATGATTGACTATAGAAACACACTGTACCTCTAATTCATCTAAATTGAGTACACCTAAGAATGAAAATGTACTGTAATATTCCAGTCTGTGATGTTTCAGATTCACAGGATTTTGACTGAGTTTCAGTTAGTAACAAAGAAAAAGAAGCCTAAGAAGACTCTTAATTCCGAGGTGGAATCCAACAGGAATCAATGGAAGAAATATCCAAATTTTGGGTAATCTCAACTTCGCAGATTTCTACTTCTATTATACAAGATAAGTCTGCTTCGACACATGTGTGGCCAAATATGGCTTTTGCGCCAGAAAAATCTCAACCAACCAACCTGCTTCGACATATGTGGCAAATCAATCCAGAGCTGTACATGAAACTGTTTCGCTGCCAGCTACCATGCACTTTTCTGAAAACATATCGATGGAAGTTCATTCTAGCAACGTGATAATAAGATCGTGTCGTCTATGAGTAAAGACACTATAGACTATGACCCAAACGAAACTATCGACTAGACCTCCCATGTTGTTGATCTGCAAGAGCAAACATCAATCTTTAAAAGCCCTGCTTCAACTGATAATCTGTTAAGAGAAAAATTAAACAGCCCATTCCATTGGGTTAATTTTAAAACATTTCATCCTAAGACGAGTAATACCGCTGTCCGTGACAAGAACAAAAAGAAATATGTCAAACGACTGAAGTGATTTACTTCATTCGACATTATTGTTTGCCTTTCTGATTTTTTAATATTTTTAGCAACGTCTTAAAATTTTTATCGTGTTTTCATACTTTGCATATTCTCCATATTTTGGATTTTGTCATTTTAACGCTTGATCTTTTATTCCTAGGCTTTTAAACCCATGGAATTTTACCATTTGATTGGCGCAGTTTACCCAAAACTGACCTACAAAAAAAATTGCCCCTCAGTTTACTTTAGCCCCAAAGCCCAAACAGATTTTCTCGCTCTTAGAGGTTCATCCATTTTACCGGCATTTACCTATCTTCTCCAACGTTTGATAGAGTCATTTCTAAATTAAAGCACTGATTCCCAACATCCATATAATTCTGAACATTTTTCAAATTATATGTGGGTCAGGACTCATTTAACATTCTATAATAGTTATTTTTTATCACAAAATTTAGAAATATGACCAAATTTATCTAAACAAAAAAAATATGCACCTTTCTTTGACAAAATATTTAGCCTTTCTTTGCGTATCATTTTACCAACATTAAAACATTTAAATCCAGAGTGCCTTACATTACAAAAAATGCAGTTCTAATTTCTCTTACCTAGACTGCTTAACCTCACCGAAGCAGCGGTCCAGTTTGTTTTTCCGACACAAACAAAACCTCTTTCCTTCATTACTGTTTAATTTTAAATACATCTTAGACTTCGCTTCTAAGTACCTTCTGGAAAAAAAAAAGACTTTTAAATATATTGGACTTTGGTTTTGTTTCTGTACTCGTTCTTCCCTCCCATGCATTCAGCACTTCCTCCGTCAAACAACTCTTCAACAGTGGTGTTAAGATGCCACTATATATCTCCGACTGGGTGCCGCTGACCGAGGAATGAGTGAGACGTCGGCGCCAGATATCTGTTTGATACCGGCACTGAAATCACAGGTTGCGTCAGAAGGTTGATGGTTGGATTGATATATCGACAAATGCATGACCACCTGATAAACCTCAAGTTATTTCATCGTTCAAACGTCGTAGATGCATTACACTACCCACATTACATTCTTGTATGTCGAATAATCCAAATGGAGTACAAATTGTGGTTATGTGTATATCATCAGGATGAATTGGTATTAGGTAGTATGCTTTTATCAAATCTACCTTACTAAATATTTTTGAACAGATCATTTCAGCTGTAAATTCAGCGATCCAAGGAATAAGATACTTATCTTATATATTTAGAGAGTCATAATCACTAACAGGTCTCCAATCAAAGCTTTCCCCTCAGGGGCTCACCTTCTTTAGGTGGGTACGGGTGTCCCAATCCCGAGGTTCCCAGGGATCTTTCCTCCATTTATATTTTATTCTTCTCTACGTCTTCTGCTGTCTGCTTGATCCTTCTATCCCTCGACGGCAAGCGAGGGAGCTGTCCATGAGAAGCTGTCGCCGCTCTGTTTGCTTCTTGCTTCTCATGGACAGCCAAAGTCCCCACGTGTTGACCGTGCGTGGCGACCCTTTGGATGGGTGGTGAACTGTGGTCCCCGGTGTATCAATCGGCCGGTACCTAACCACATGAGTAATTAGTCTGCTAGGGATCAAGCGAAGGGGTTACTCCTTGGGCTTGGCGTTAAGGTTGGTCACTGTCCCCGGGGGTAACTCCCAGCGTATAGGTTCCAGTTAGCATTATAGTAAGTGCTGAGGCTAGGATCATCTAGAGACAGTTACTGCTATCCCTTGTTGGGCTCCGTGGTGGGTGATGCCGCTGGGCCTGAATTCTTTCTATATCGTATGGGCTCCTCCAAACGTGGTCCCTTCAGTGGGCATCGTAAAGTTCTAATTTCCGGCAACACATATGATCATTTCAATAAATTTTTTGTTATTAAAAGACTCTCTGACAACAAAGAAACATTCGAATCAGTCTCTCCGTTTTTAGTGCAAAAGGCTATATATGCCGCAGTTGGCGAAGTCGCATCCATTCGAAAAATGAGGTCTGGTGACTTGCTTCTGGAGGTTTTTTTCCCGCAAACAAGCGCAACAGATAGAAAAACTAAAATCGTTGGCAACAATAAAAATTTCTGTCGTCCCTCACCAATCTTTGAATAGCTCTAAAGGTGTCATTACCTGCGGCGAAATACTAAATCTTCCCGTAGAATTAATAACTTCTGAAATGAAAGCTCAAGGTGTTACACACGTCCGTCGAATTTCTATACGACGTGACGGACAGCTACTTGAGACTAAACATCACATTCTAACTTTTAAAACTCCTAAATTACCGGAGTATGTTTATGCTGGCTACATAAAATTACCGGTGAGGCCATACATCCCTAACCCACTAAGATGCTTTCAGTGCCTTCGCTTTGGCCACTCTAAATTGAATTGCCGCGGGTCTCTTACTTGTGCCCGCTGTGCGCAAAAAGGTCATGATAGCCAACAGTGTACCGCACAAGAGAAGTGTGGAAACTGTGGAGGCAATCACCCATCATATTCTCGCTCTTGTCCACGCTGGACACTGGAAAAGCAAGTCATGACAATGAAGTGCAAGGAAGATCTAACTTATCCCGAAGCCAGACGCAGAGTTAAGGCACAAACCCCGACTCCAGGTGTTAGTTATGCTTCAGCATTAAAAAAAAATTACTGTGAAAATTGTCATTGTGATCAATGTCTAAAACTTTCCAAAAATACATCAAACCCTGAAAAAACATCCGATTCTGATACTGAAAATTCTCTGAAAGCTAATGATGATACTTCAAAACATGTTAGAAGGAAATCAAAATCGCAGACATCGCTGACGTTAAACCTTGCCAAACGTGGTCTTACACAAAAGGATTTAAGAAAGAAACTGAAGAATTCAGTGTCAAAAAATTCCGTCGCATTAGGGCTAGCGACGCAAGGCGTTGTCCATAAGGACTTACAGTCTATATTTGGAGGCACGCTAAATAGCCCTGATATTAAACTGCATCCGTCTGAGGATGAATATGAGCTTAGTATGAGTTGCGAGGATCAGGCTGCTCCAACAAGTGTTACTTCTCTTTCTCCTCACAAACCTCTCTCTTAATGGGTACCTTCCTTTCTTGAAATTGTCGCGGCATTCGTTCCAAACTTCAGGATATTAAGTCAATTATAAACAGATTTCATCCTGTTTGTTTTGGTCTTCAAGAGACCTTTTTGAAGTCAAATTTCCCAATTAAATTACGCGGTTACAATTGTGTTCGGAAGGATGCAGACAATGGAGCTCATAGTTCTGGAGGGGTCTGCATTTTTACTTCCAATTTATACCCAAGTAATCCTATCACCCTACATACCTCTCTGCAGGCTGTGGCTATACAAGTTCACGTAAAAACTTTAGTCACAGTCTGCTGTATTTACTTACCGCCTCATGATACCATCTGTCAGCAAGATCTCAACAACTTAGTTGACCAACTTCCTTCACCTTTCATCCTACTTGGTGATTTCTACGGCCATTGTACTTTGTGGGGTTCGAATAGTACAAATTCTCGTGGGCAACAAATAGAACAGTTCATTTCTAATAACTGTCTTTGTTTGCTCAATAATGATGAAATAACATACTTTCATGAACCCACACGCACCTTCCACAGTCTTGACTTGGCCATATGTTCTCCTGAACTACTGCCGTTGCTAACCTTGTCAGTTAGCAACGATTTATATAATAGCGATCACTATCCTATTATTATCTCCCATGCTGATAGCGGTGGAGCGACTTTTTGTCCTCCACGTTTTCTATTCCAGCGGGCAGACTGGACTACGTTTTCGCAGTTAGCAGATATCACAGAGACTATGATAAATACTACTGATATTTTGGAAGCAGTTCAAAATGTCGTAGATATTATACTATGTGCCGCAACCTCAACTATTCCAAAGAGTTCACCACGTCAAAGAAAATTTCGCCGACCGTGGTGGAATGACGCCTGTCGCGATAGTTACAAACAGCAGAAAAAGTTATGGAACAAGTTTCGAAGGTACCCAACCACAGAGAACCTTGTCGCTTTTAAAAGAGCAAAAGCACTTGCTCGTCGTATACGCCGCCGTAGCCAGAAGGAATCCTGGATTCAATTCATATCATCTATCACATCCTCTACATCTAGCAAAACTTTATGGAAAAAGGTAAAAGCTGCTAATGGCCTATATCACGAATCTTCCATTCATGTTCTAAATAGGGATAATGTGAAGTATTCTTCCCCATTAGACGTTGCCAACATTTTAGATCAAGCATTTGCACAAGTTTCCGCAATTGATTCTTATAGCTCTGAATTCCTGGCAATTAAGAATCGCGCGGAACGGTTGCCTTTGCATTTTAATGACCAAAGCAATCATTCTTATAACTGTGAATTTAGGATGTACGAATTGAAAACAGCATTATCTAATACCCATGATACCAGTCCCGGGCCTGATGGAATTACATACAATATGCTTCGCCACTTGAATGACACTTCTATATCAAATCTGTTACTTCTATACAATAGAATTCGGACTGAACAAAAGTACCCTTTACAATGGCGCGAAGCTATTGTCATTCCAATATTAAAACCTGGTAAAGATTCATCGAACCCTTTGAGTTACAGGCCCATTGCTTTAACGAATTGCCTTTGTAAGATCTTTGAGCGCATGGTCAATGCTCGTCTTGTGCATGAACTGGAAAAACAAGGATGCATCTCCCCGTTGCAAAGTGGCTTCCGAAGAGGACGATCTACTTTTGATAACCTCGTTCTATCGGAAACCCAGATACGCAACACATTTGTTAGGAGGAACCACATTGTATCCGTTTTTTTCGACATTGAGAAAGCATATGACCGTACATGGCGCTATGGTATACTCTCCACACTTTTTAAATTTGGTTTTAGAGGAAATTTGCCCACTTTTTTATTAAATTTTTTATCTCTTCGTACTTTTAGTGTTCGTATTGGTAATGTTTACTCAAATAGTTTTATACAAGCTGAGGGTGTTCCACAGGGCAGTGTCCTCAGTGTTACACTTTTTATACTTCATATCAGTCAGATTTTATCGGTTTTACCATCATCAGTCAATGGAACCCTTTATGTTGATGATTTGCAGCTTTCATGCCAAGGTAGCAATATGAATCTCATAGAGCGGCAGTTACAAAATGCAGTCAATAGAGTGGTAATTTGGTGCAATAATAATGGACACGCAATCTCTCCTGAGAAGAGTAGATGTGTTCACTTTTGTCGGAAGAGGATCCTTCACCCAGATCCAAATATTGCCATTCGAAACATACCTATTCCTGTAGTGGACGAAATTCGGTTTTTGGGAGTGATATTTGATCGAAAGCTTACCTTCCTTCCGCATATTTTACACTTGCGGAAGAAGTGTGAAAAAACACTAAATATATTGAAAGTGCTCTCCAGAACATCTTGGGGCGTCGATCGTACCTCTCTTCTACGAATTTATCAGGCAATAATTCTCTCAAGAATTGATTACGGGTGTATGGTTTATGGTTCCGCTTGTTTGTCTGTCCTGAAACGGTTAGATACGGTCCATCATTCTGCTTTGCGCATTTGCTCTGGTGCTTTCCGTACCTCCCCAGTTGAAAGCCTCTATGTTATATGTCACCAGCTACCTCTCTCTTTAAGACGAAAGAAACTGTCTGCCTTATTTCATTTCCGCACAAAATCCGTGCTGAAGCATCCACTGAATGACATTTCATTACCAGTTGGTCTTCGTCGACTTTATAATGCACGGCCCTCTCACATCCTTCCCTTTCGTGAGAGAGCCCGATTGCTTTTGCCTGACTCGGACCTTAACACTGTTCGTGTTAAAGCTACCAACCCTTATTGCTTCCCTCCCTGGGACATCCCACAGTTTTCGTTCTTGAATCCTTTTACTGGATTCGACAAATTAACAGATCCTTTTGTTCTTCAACAGCTCTTTTTGTACCACCGCTTTCAGTATTCTTCTTTTGTGCCCATTTTTACGGATGGCTCTAAATCAGATGGTTATGCTGGTTGTGGAATCATTCTTCCATCCGAAACATTGAGCCATCGTTTGCAGAATTGTTGTTCAGTTTTTACTGCTGAGTTAGTCGCGATTTTCCTTGCTCTTCAAAAAATTTCAACCTCTACTCAGCGTAAATTTGTTATCTATACAGTCAGCATGAGTGCTTTAAAGACATTTTCTCACTACCAAAATCGAATGCATCTCTTTGCCATTAAAACTTTATTCACTTTACAATTATTAAAAAATGATGGGTTTGAAATAATTTTCTGTTGGGTACCGAGTCATGTCGGCTTCTTGGGTAATGAAAAGGCGGACTTGGCTGCAAAGACTGCAACGACCTTTTTAAACATAGGACTTCCCTTTTGTGACATTAAAAGGTCCATCCATCACTACATCTGTTCTATGTGGCAAAGTTCATGGGATCTGCAGGTCCCAAATAAATTACATTTTATTAAAACGGACATTTTTTATTGGTCTGTTCACCCTATGCGTGAGATGGATGTTAAGTTGACTTGTCTCCGTATAGGTCATACACGTTTTACCCATAAACATCTAATATTTGGAGAAAATGCACCTATGTGCAACAGCTGTCAAGTTCCTTTTACTGTTCATCATGTTTTAATTGAATGTCCAGTTTTTAATTCTTATCGTTCTTGGTTCTTTAACTTGACTTCTTTCACATTACGAGACCTGGTGGGTGAGAAATACCACCCAAATATTTTTAAGTTCTTAAGAGCTATTGGGTTTTTTAATTGTATATGAAAATTTTTATTATTATGTATACTTAACTTTCATTTTTTGTTCATATACATTAACATCATTGTTTCAAACTGTTATGGTACAGGGTTTTAAATTTTGCTCCCTAATCATTGTTTTCATTGAACGAATATGATTTAATCTCATCACTCATGTCTTAATTTACCAAAGAATTATTTTTTCTCTCGTTTATAATTTTACCATTTTCTTGGCGCAGTATGGCCAAATCTGGCTCTTGCGCCAAAAAACCTCACACAACCAACCAATCAAAGCTTTCTTTTTTTGGAATCATGTGGAGCGGTGAAGCGTAGTTACTATTCGAAGGTCTTAAATGCTGTAATTGCATCATGCTTTGAATTTCCGGTTTCGCGATTTTAAGATGATTTGGAATTCTGTGGTAGCCAAACAATCGAAGGCTGAACTTTTGCTGTGTAATAAACAGGATTGTGGTTGATTTGGATCTGGCAATTCTGTAACTGACGGGAATTCTTCTAAAAGTTTGATATATTGTATCTTTAGGAGTAGAAATTTGAACCAAATGTGAGATTTGCATGCTTTAAATGACCTATTGATGTAACTTTGTTTTTGTATCTCTAAGACATTTGTGCCTGAGATCAAGGTACCAATTTGAAATTATTTAGAAAATATGCTCGTAGAATGGGTGAATCAACATTGGCAATCAGAAATATCCTTGTAAAACTTCTTAATTTAAAGATCTGAAGTTAACGTTTTTTGCCCTTATAATAAATTAATGGTAGAAAAATTTGCAGCTAGAATAGTTTGTTGAGGAGAGTTTCTTTTTTTATAAACATTAGTGGGTATTAAGGATACGTCACCAGAAAAGTTTGTTGTCCGGTCTCGAATGAGCAGGTGACGTGACTCCTTAGGCAAAGAATAAGTCGCCACTACTCTTTGCTAATTTCATTCCTTGCCATTGCATGGTGGATTGCATTACCAAATGTTATTCATTTATTTCCTAAACCAACAAATTGAAAAATCACGCTTATTATAAAAGGTTCTTTAGTTAGTGTTTGTGTGGACGCAATGGCGATCTACGTCGAGAAAACTAAAGATTTATCTTTTTGTTTAATTTTTCGTTTTTGCGAAAAAATTTAGTTTCGAGTGTTGTTTCATTTGTAGATGAAACGGCGAAACCCCGATTATACGATCCGCATTTTTCGACTGCATTTTCTTACGTGAGTTCGGAGACAGCGGCTAAAATAGTTTGAACTGAAGCAGGGAAACGCTGCAGAAACAATTCCAACATCAAGTTGCCAGCAACGTTCAATGACTCAGCGCGGTGTTCCATATTATGCAACAGTTTGGATGGTTTAAGATAACCTAATTCTTCTCCATTGAACAATTTCCGAATTTCTTGTTAAGATAACTCATCCGAGCGAATTACGAGTTCTGTTTTAGATATGCATATATGGATCAATGGCATCTGGCTTCATAAGTACATCTCGAATTAACGACGCAATATTGGGGGGGGGGAGAGATTAGCAACCGCATATATTTGCTTTGTTATTGATGTAGTGATAGGTTTAGGCGTCGCAAGCGCTCAAGTGCTTTCACACATGACAAACCACATACCAGGATCAGATCTATTATACTGGGGTATTTGAACGGCACTTATGTTAGACATTATTCAAGGCTTAAGAATAAAATAACCATACAAAAGAATAATAAAATATTACCCAATAAATCTATATTTGATGACTATAAGATATGTAAAATATGTTAAACCCTTAATCAAAATAAAGTAACAAAGCTATTAATGATCCCATGTTTTAATTAAGACTGCCCAGAATTATGAAACAGAAAAAAAAAAATCTCTGAGCATTTGTCCCAGGGGCCTGAGATGAAACCGAAATAAGTTTCGCAATCTGCTACTTCACGTTTCACATCCGATTTTTTTTTTTTTTTTTTTTGTAATGCAGATTTTGCTTTCCAAACATTTTCTGATGATTAGTAATTTCGCTTTTTAAATAGTTGATTTAATAGTCACCAATGAAGTGTTTTTCTGCGTGTATATTTAGATTCATTCTTGAAACACATCCTTTATTCAACTCTTTCGGATCGACTCTGTCTTTCTGAAAACGAAACTTGATTTAGAATCTCGCACGAGGCGAAAATCGGTTACAGCCAGAAATTTAAGCATAAATATAAGAGTATAAGGTTAGTATGAATTCTATAAGACACAACCTTAGGTACTGCTATAATTTCATCGGTGCTATTGGCGCCTGGATTTGGGCTTCATCACAATATATGAAAAATACATAATTTTTTGTGGTTCGCATTCTTTAAAAAATTTCATACTACCAATAAATCAAACTTGTCAAATATTTATATTTTGTAATATTTAATTTTATACAATTGCATATTTATAATGTTGATTTCAATATAAGAATACACCATATGATTGTTTATAATCGCCTCCCGGCATCAGAGTTCAAGGCTTTTTATTTCTCTGGGTAAGGTGTTTATGCTTCGAAGTAGCTTTTGGTACACTTGAGGTTTCGTGCTTCGTGTTACTGGATGGCACAATGGTTTTAGGTGATCGACCTCGCTTTCTAAGCCGGGCTACAGGAGATGCATCAACGTCTCGAAAAGTTGCGAGTGCAGATACATGATGTTGCTGTATGTTAAGATATTTTTTCTAGACTTGATAATATAAAAAGTAGACGATTTTTGGGTCAGAATCAGGTGTGGGCCGTCACGTTTTGGCATGAATTTGAAGAGCTTTTTTTCAGGTACCGAGGGAATGCAAAGTGACCCAAACTTTGTCACCAGGAGAATAATATATAAGGGGTGATCAAGTGAAAAGGTACGAAACGACACGGTGGGTATAAATGTAGACTTTATTCAAAATATTCACCATAGACCTGAACACAACGATTCCAACATGCCGTAGGATTCCTTGTTCCCAGAATTCCTGTGGCTGTGACGATACCCAGCCCTTCACAATGTTCTTGAGTACGTCGTCCGAGTTGAACTGCTTCCTTTTCCGTACTGCTTGTGAGCAGCCCCGGTCTTTTTTTTACAGACCTGCGTAAGCGTTGTAGAGTCTCACAGTACACATCGGAGTTGATGGTTTTTCTGTGCTCGAGGAAGGCATCCTAAGCATATCCTTTTGAATGCCATTCATCAATAAAAGTATAAAATTCTTCGATTCTAAACAGGGGAAATTGTTATCAATTTCTCCCTGCATTTTATAATAAATTATGGAGGAATTTTTATTATCTTTAAAACTATTAACCCATATTTTGACACTCTGAGCATCATTGTTGTGGTTGATTCCTTCATTAGGTAAATTAAATTGATGCTTAATTTTGTGGACATCTCACCTTGTTAACAAATCCAACCTTCCAAGCTTATCAAAAAAGTCTCTAATTTCATCTAAAATTGAATCTATGGATATATTACTGGCCAATTTGAAATCAACATTTTCTTTTTCTTTATCTGTTAGTTGAAATCGGCAACTTCACATTCATGCCCATTATGAATTATAGTAAACTCAACAGATATATTTTCAGCATAAATAACATTTATCATGGCTGGGCATACAAATTAATTTTATTAGAACCCAATATCTTCATATTTCGTTCACTTTTACCTTTTGAAGTATGATTTCCACTTCGGGAACAAAAATAATAACCTTTTTTAATTCCATTATTGATTTTTGAATCCCATTTTTTCTTGAATGTTGAAGTTGCCCGTTCTACTTTCTTTTTCTACTCTAAAAATTATTAATCTGAAGAAAATGTTAATTTTTCTTTTAGAAATTAAATGTTGTGTTCTTCTAAGAAATGTTTCTCCAACTGAACTTTAGAGGGAATAAAGCTGGAAGAATTTGGACACTCTAAATTCCGCTGTGGATGAGGTATTTCATATGAAAAAGCCTGTTTATATCGTTATGTTGATACAACCCAGAGTTATTTTTGAAACTTTTTTCACAAATACCAGAATGATATGAGACATTTAGAAACTCATCTACAGAAGGAGTTTATAATCATCTGAATTTATAAAATAAACATACATTGAAGGGAATGCCACGCGTTTGTACAGAAATATGCATATATCATAAACGCTGGAATAAAAATATCGCATTGCATAGACCCTAATGCGCAGATGATTACAAAATATTTTTATCGATTATAGTTCTCTGGTGGATATTTCTCCCGAAAAAGTTTTCTGAGTCTGTTAACATTGCATGATCGTTCTTTCGCTCTCCGCTTCTGAGTAACACTTTGCCCCCCCCCCCCGCCTTTTTTTTCCAAAACGAAAGTAGCAGCTTTCGGGATAATAATATTCTATTAAAAGTTATTAGCTTAAATATTTCAGCTAAAATTTTCTTAAAGTTCAGTTAATCAAATTGCACGCAAACTAAGATGTTTTTAGAATTAGATTAAGAAGATTTAAGATTTTAAGAATTTGCAAGCTAACAAAAAAACTATTCATAGCACTATAAATTAGAAAATAAATAAAAAATGCTACATCTTTCAATGTTACGTTTAGACAAATATCTTTTCAGCAGTAAAAATAGACATAAAGTAATAAAATGCACCAAATCCAGAGTGTCTGTCCAAATTAAAAATAATAATAATAAAATCCCTGAGTTTTCCCAGGTTTAAAATGAAAATTTTCCAGATGCACGTTTTTATCACGATTCACCTCGTTCTCTTGATGAAAATGTTAAAAAAATCTTGATTCTTACAAATTGTGTATTTTTTTATAACCTTACGTTACATTAATTTATCTTAATAAATTAGGGAAAACTGAAATTAATAACAAGATATATAAATAAAATACACTGAAGTGACAAGTCATGGGATGACTGTTAATATCGTGTCGGTCCTACTTTTGCCCGGCGTGGTGCAACAACTCGACGTGTCATGGAGTCCACAAATCTTTGCAAGTCCTCTGCAGGAATATTGAGCCATGCAGTCTGTATAGACGTCCGAAAGTGTGGATGGTGCAGGAGTTTGGGCACGAACGGACCTTTCGATAATGTCCCATAATTGCTCGATGGGATTCATATCGGCATATCTAGGTGGCCAGATCATGCGCTGGAATTGTCCGGAATGTTCTTCAAACCAACCGCGAACAGTTCTGGCCCGGTGACATGGCGCCGTGTCATCCATAAAAATCCCACCCTTGTGTGGGTACGTGAAGTCCATGAATGGGTGCAAGTGATCTGCAAGCAGCTGAACATAACCATTTCCAGTCGATGATCGGTTCAGTTGCACCAGAGGAACGAGTCCATGCCATGTAAAAACAGCCCACACAATTATGCAGCCACCACCAGTTTGAACAGTGCCTTGCTGATAGTTTGGGTCCATGACTTCGTGGGGTCTGCGCCACACTCGAACTCTACCATCAGCTCGTAACAACTGAAATCGTGACTCATCTGACCACGCCATGGTTTTCCACTGGTCTAGGGATCAGTCGATATGCTCACGAGCCCAGGAGAGTCGCTGCAGGCGATGTCGTGCTGTCAGTAAAGGCACTCGAGTCGGTCTTCTGCTGTCGTAGCTCAAGGAAGACAAATTTCGCCGCACAGTCCTATCGGACACGTCCCACATTGATTCCTGCAGTTATTTGACGAAGTGTTGCGTGTCTATTAACATTGACCATTCTACACAGACTTCGGCGGTCTAGGATCGTTAAGTGCAGGTGGTCGCCCACTGCGCTGTCCATGATGGGATGAGATGCCTGAAACTTCATACTCTCGGCACACTCTTGATACTGTGGATCTCGGAATGTTGAATTCACTAACGATATCCGCAATGGAATGACCCATGCATCTAGCTCCAACTAACATTCCACGTTCAAAGTCCGTTAATTCTCGTCGTGCCACCAGAAATCACGAAAAACCTGTTCACATGAATACTTTGAACACAAATGAAAGCTCTGGAAAACGAACTGCGCATTTACACCTTTTCGCAGCGATACTTTTGTCATCTGTATATTTGCATATTGCTATCCCATGACTTTTGTCAATTCAGTGTATATATATATATATATATATATATATATATATAACAGTTTCAGGATTGAAGTTTGACATTGCGGTTTTGACTTAGCGAGATTTGATAAAAATATAACAGCCATTTGATCTAAAGAAACAAAGCAATTTACAGCCTTTGAATAGGTACTGAAGAACTGGAAATTGACACAATAATTGGAGATAGAAAGCTCATGCCTGTAACTAGCTTAACCCTCTCGCTGCGTATTTCTTTTTTATCAAAATAGGTTCAAAAATTGCATATTTTTTTATAATATATTTCAATTCTACATATATTTTAGATTTAAAATATGCAAAAAAAATTTTGTAAAAAAGTTTTTTGTCAATATAGAATTAGATCATAGAAAAAAGTAGTGAGAATGTTGAAATTGAAGCAATAATGATATAAAAGCAAAATTTTGAAAATCAATTTTGGTTAAATTATGATTTATTTTATAAAATACAAAGGTAAAAAGTATATACTATTGAAAATATGCAAAATACTTACAAAACATTTATTAGAAATGAAGTTTTGTATGATAAATTTCGAAACAAGGCTCGAGGCAAAGTCCAACCTCGCAATCTTTGCACCAGATTCGCATTTCTTTTCGAATTTTTTTTTCGCTTCCTGTTTTTTTTTTTTTTTTGAACAACAGAGCACACTGTCTACGAGGCTCTTTCTTGATGGGATTTGGGGGTATATAGCTAGCAAAATGTCGAGCAGTTAGCCTCATGGGATTGAGAGTTGAACTACATCTGCTAGAGTGAACACTGGAATTTCTATCTGAATATTTCTGAATGCTTAGTTCAATAATTTGCAAACGGAAATCTAGAAGCGTTATATTTTGTAATGGGTTATCCTTTTTTTAAAGGGTATAATCATTCCACAGTGATTGGTCCATGAATTGTGGGAAAATTTTTATATAATTTCCCTTGTTGTTTTCTGAGGGTGGGGTAATATGACATTTCTTGGTCACATAAATCAACCCCACCCATCGTGTTGTAGTCACAAACAAGAATTGGTTTGAGTACAGTTTTCTTTGATTTGCATTTCACCAAACGTTGCATTATGAACTGTACTCATAAGAAAAACACTCTTTTTATCTTGCCACTTCAGAGCCATAACTTTACCCCTTTGGTAAGCAAGGACGTCACCTTTAGGGATTTTTTCTTTTGCAAAATTTGGAGGAAGGTCTTTCCTCATCTTATTTACAGTTCCATATAAGTTTGTTCTTTCTGAAATTAAAATGTCTGCTAGATGTAGAGACATGTAGTAATTGTCCATGGTTACACAGTAACCTTGGCCCAGGAATCTGTCCATCAGAACAATTTTAGTGGAAACTGGATAATTTGCAAATTTCGGGTTATACACAGTTCCATTACCGGTGTATATGAGAAAGTCTGCAATATATCCAGTTCCCATTTCGCAGACCACAAAAAAACTTAAGGCCAAATCTTGCTCTTTTTTTCGCGATGAACAGCTCAGTCTGCTCAGTTTTCCAGCTCAGTCTGCCTTTGAAGCGCATCAAACTCTAGTCTATGCCGAGATTTTTATCTGGTATATAAAGATTTCGAAATTTGTTTCGAAGATGCTCCATGATGTCATAAATTTTATTTAATTTATGACATCATGGAGGATTATCCTTAACAAACTCTTCGTTATTTGTAAAATGAAGGAACTTCATCAGCAAAATAAATCTTATCTTTCTGAATTACTTGTTGAAAAATAGGTGTTAGCAACATGCGACGTTTGGACCAATAATATTCTTGTTTAGGTTTTTTTACAATTCCTTGGAGAAACAAAACGGAAAAGAATAATCTAAGTTCTTTCTCATCCGTATCTGTCCATTTTTTCCACCTTGATCTTTCTTTATGAACTGCCTTATTCATACACTGCTGAGCGTATCTGTTGGTCTCTTTTACTATTATTTGCAACATAACATTGTCAAAAAAAGCTCAAAATAATCCAAAACAGTTGCATCATCTGCCATACTGAAATTTGGTCCGGGATTGCCAATAAAAGGAAATGAAGCAGGAGCTGGTGGAATATTTTGCATATCAATTTTGCACCCCTGTCGGGCGTTTTGAATAGAAAATGAATTTTCAGATTCATCACTATCCACAGAGGAATCCGAGAATTTTTCATCAGTTCCCCTATAAATATCATCAATATACTCGTAATCAGAGTCAGAACTACTGTCAGTGTCGGAAATATCGTCAGGAACATAGGTCATATCACTCGCGAAACGCTTCCTGCCAGATATCTTTGAGTTCTGAAAAGCGCGCGCAAAATGCTAAAAAAAATTCTTTTTATATTTCGCAGAAACGTGAACAACTAACACCATCTGTTAGTCGACATCTAAATAAACAATTAAACATTACAGAAAAGCCGAAATGAAACCATGAACGGGGAAAGAGCGGGTTGCACACTTAAATAGACGGCAAAAACGCATCCCCGCGATAATCGCGGGTTGCCCAAATTTTGCTACTTCTACGTTGCCCGTAGAAATCGCGGGATGCGCTGCGAGAGGGTTAATGGAATATTTAAAAATCAACTTTTCTTTTTGACATGGAAGGAGGCCAAATCATTTGAAATTTTAGATATATTCATGATCGGAGGCTATATTAGCTCTGCTATTTCATATGTCTCATATTTTACAAAAGTATGTTGCTTAAGGTATCAGTTTACTTGTAATTTCTTTAAGAATTTTTTTTTTCTTTCTCAAAGGGAATGTTCTTTGGGATGTAATTTTCTTCAAACTATTAGAGGTAGAAGCCACCTGGGAAGGATTCTTTTTTTTTTTTTGAATTTTCTAGAGATTTTATGGCTTCACATTCATGTTTTAATATTGATAAACCTTTAATAAATTCCTTAAACTATTCTTCAGAATATTCCTGAATTCCAGGTATGAAGCTCCTTATTAAAGATGTTACACTGGATTTTAAATTTTCTAATGTTTTATGTTGGGGCTGTTTTTTAATGATTGCTTTTTTTAAATTTCCTTCTCAGTGCTGGGAGATTTAGAAATTCCATATTGTTGCAGACTAGAAGGGGGGGATTTTAAAATCAAAATGCATGAATATGTTTACACGTTATATTTTATACTATAATTTGGGCATAAGCATGTAATTTTATGCAGGCATATATTAGAGATGTTGCAAGCCAAATTGCATGTGTTCTGAATCAAGTTTTTTGCTGGAATTCTATAGATTACTTCCACTTCAGACAACGATGTGATTATCCAAGTATTTTCTGACTGAACAAATGTTGAGAAATATTCCTTCGGGTTTTAATATGCGCGTCACCACGTGCATTATTATTAACATTTATTATTAAAAAGATTGCTAGCCTTTGAACTAAATTTACTGTTTACTGATACAAATATATTTAATTAAGTTTTGAATGTGGCTTTACCAGTGTCGTTAATTAGCGCATGCAATCTATTAAAAAAATTTCATTAACTATTTTAGTTGTTCCTGATGCCAAACTTCTTTTAGTTCTCTTTTTATATGCCGGTTAAATAAAACATAGAAGTTAGGGTTACTGAAAATATCATACCAAGTATTATAGAAGGCTTTAAAGTCATCACACATAAAATCATTTTTTATATTTGCAACCCGAGTTTTTACTTAAAACGGATTTAAAATATTTTTAATGTTGCCTGTTACTTCACAAAATAGCAAAAGGCAAACCTTCCCAATTATCACCTTTAACTAGCAGGCTGATTAATTGTATGCTGTATTTATTGTTGCCATGATTAGAGTCAATGATCAACACTTCATTTCCATATATTTTAAACAAGTCATCCTGAACTTCGTTCATAAAGTCCTAAATAAAATATTCTTTTTCTAAATGAGGAATTTCAAAGTTGCCTTCCCCTGGTAATTTATACATTAATATTGGGTTTTGATCCAATCGCAACATTTCATATATCCACGCTTCAACAGAAAGAACATCATTTTCATTTCTAATGGTGTCTCGATTTATTTGATACTTCTTGGCAATGTTTCTGATATACTGAGATGTTGTCACTGCCAAACGCGTAGTTGGAGAAGATGTGTCTGAAATATTATTTAAATATTTGAAATTGGGACACCTGTAATCAATTGACCAGCTATCTTTTCATTTTCTCTTTCACATAGACGAAGATTTACTTCAAAGATAAGACCTACATAAGTAGGAAAATATTTTACATGCAACTGATCTTTTTCTTTACAACTTTTAACAGACAGCTGGGCAATATGAATTTGTTTTACACAATCCATCCAACTTTATATGGCAAAGACCTTTGCTCTTGGTGTTGAAATATCTAATATTGTGACATATATACATGGTAGTGTAAAAAGATTATGCTTAATACGAATTATATCTGAATACTTATTTATATAATTTTGAGGATTTTTAATTTCTATTGGAATACATTCAGCATAACTTAGACTGTTCAAAAATAAATTTTATAATATGCAATATGATTTTCAATAAGAAAACGATGCTCTCATTGAAATTGTTTACAATCTGTGTGACAAATGATATATTTTTAAAAAAATTAATTTATTATAATAAATTATATTAATAGAACATATAACAATACATTTATTCATAATCTGTCGAAAGATTAAAGGGAGAGAGACAGAAATTAAAATAAATCAGCTTTTTGTCCGTTTTTGAATTCTTTATAATGGTTTTTACCTAGATTTATTTGCGTAATTCTTAAAACCTTTAAATTTTCTTACTTGCTACCTAAACAAAAATAAGTTTGCACTATATAGCTTATTTATTTGCTGAATTTCCAGTTGCCATTTAAAAACAAAAGCTTTTTTACTATGTTGGAACTAAACGCGATCTCCGATCTGTACAGATATTTCCTGCTTTTGAGAACACTCTCTCGCAAGGAACTGATGTTGCAAGAGCTCAACCCATTTCCCGGACGGGAGAGCAAATGAGGATAATTATGTGTTTGGTTTTTCCACCATGATAACGGATCCGACTTCAAATCTCTCTTCTCTTCTTCAAATAATCTATTCTTCATCTCTTCTTCAAGATATCTATTTACTCCTAATAAAGCCTTTAAATTAATTGTCCATTTTGGCTCGTGTTCCGAGACCTTTCTATCAAAACTATTCTGTAAGACGTGGGATTTCTTTTATGTGAGCGGTAGAGACACTGATCACATCCAGTTGTTGTCCGATACGGGACACAGCACAGACTTAAAACAAAAATACGAAATACATTCAATACTATCTTATAATCTTTCGATTTCGTCAGTCTTGGACTGAACTCGACTCTTCTCTCGCTTCGTGCGTTTCGTTCCCTAATCGGACTCGCACTCACATCCTCCTTTTTACTTCGTCAGTCCCGGAATGCTGGCGTTTTCCCCCGCGGATTCGCCTCTTCACATTCCTCCTTCGTTCTGCAATCCATCTTTCATCTATTACCTCCGATTTATTTCTCAACATACTTAACCCTTTTCCCTCCGCCTTCTTGCGTATCTCCACAAAAAGGGTTGCTATGCGAGTGAGAAGGGTTGTAAAAATTGGCGGAGCTTACATATTTCATGAAGATAATGTGAGTTACTGAATATCTGTGCTATTGTCTGTTGCCTGATTGTCAACAGATTGATCATCAACGTCTTCATTTAGAATATTTGCTATTGAAATAGTCTGCTGCCTTTTCATATTTTCGGCAGCTAACCTGTTTTTAAGTGCCACATCTTTAAAACGCAAATCTAAAAATGTAGACGTTGCCAGAATTTTATCGTTCTCTGCATCTCCTAATCTGCTTAGCGAAGAATGATTCAATTTTGTTACAGTATTTTTCACAACTTCATCTTTTAGCACATAAGAGGAATCGAATAGTTCTGCACTAACATCACTTAAACCGTTTACAACAACGATGACTGAAGAAGCAGTAATGTAGTTCTCCCCACTTGTCATCGTTGTTGCATTTTCAAACGGTTTTAAAATCGCATAGTAGTTGCAATGCTTTCCATTCTTTCGTTGTTAAGCGTGGAAGATCGACATCTAATAAAAATAATTGTAGGTTAACGGGGCTTAATTCTGGAGCTTTGCTTTCTGCTTTGCTAGAACGTGGCTGCGGGTAGACTGGCATTGACTGGAACTCATCTTGGAGGTAGCTGTGGGTAGGTGCGTGAGGTTTCGAAAAGCAGGAATCTTATTAGCTGATGGCTTAGGAGTGAGGATACAATGGAAGCAACCGACTGGGGGGATTTTATTGTCTAGTAGATATCGACATGGCGTTTAAGAAGAGAAAAAGTCATGGGATCTTTAGCTGATTTCATTTCATTTAAAGCACTTTTAAGATGGGGGAAATTTTGGAATAGGTTTCTGATTTCGATTAGTAGCTCAAAAACACCTGCAAAATCGGAGGTAGAGTTACTGTATTATTTATTTCGAGAGAGGCAAAACTGCTATTTTCAGGTTGCTGTGGGGATTTGTTTTTACGAAACTATCAGAAGGAAAGTTAGGTTTGGTATAATTTGACTGGAAATAATTTTTTCTATTAATTCGTGGGTTGTGAGCTTTGGGTGATTTTGGGCATCCTCTGTACGCTGCAGTATGTCCTTCCTGCTTGCAGTTAATGCATTTATTATTTTTTACTTTCTCTTTTTGGGAGCAGTTTCATGATTGATGCTCGCCGTTACACTTGAAACATCAAGGTTTCATTGCACGATTTGCTGAGATATGACCGAAATTATTGCAATTATAGCATTGGGAAGTTTGATTTCGTCCTCTGTACTTTTCCACCTTAACTTTGAGATACAGCATCCAAGAGGGCAACTGTCGTTCTTATAAAGCTTTCCAGCCAGACAAACCGTTCTATGAAATAAAATATTTGAGTTCCTTCGAGTTGGGACATCTTGTATTATATTTTTAGCCTCTTCATCCCCTGTTACTTGACACTCATTCAAGCGGTAATTGTACAAGGAGCTTTTTTAAAATGGCACTCAATAGTTTTTACTCTTTCAATTAAATTGGAAAATTCACCCAGTGCATCTTTAATTATTAGATTAAGACTATGAGCGAAGCATCTTAAATGTGGCCATCTGATCTCATATTTCATTGATTGTCAGTGACTGCAACTAGTATTTTATTTTTTAAATTCCGATTCTCTACTATTCTCGCTATTTTTGAGGTGAGATTTGATCTTGTGTGAGGCACAAACAAAATGGGAACCTCCAGAAGTAAAAAAAGTTCATTTCAAAGACGTCATCTAAGTAGTGTGCAGTTACTGCCATAAAACTTTCTTTATTTACTGAAGTCCAGTACAGTAATCAGCTGTAACACAAGCTTTTTTAATGGTAAAACAGGCCTGTTTCACATCATGCGATACTTTTTCGTAAATAGATGGTATTAACGTATTTACTAATGTTTCTCTCTTTGGCAACCGGTTAAATGGATTTAAAGCGGAGACAAAAGCTTTAAACCCTCTATCGCATCTTATACTATAAGGTTGACAGTGAAAAATAAATATTTTTAGCAGTTCGATATCAATTTTTATTTTCTTATCTCATTAAGAGTTAACTTTCTTGTTAAATAGCTTGAAATCCGTTTCTCAAATAATTGCACCGAGGTTTTTATTGACTGAGATGCCAAGAATTCAGTTGACATATTTTCAGAATTTGCTGTGTTCTTTATATTATTTTTACAGGACCCAAGAGGAAAAAGAGGATGCCCTTACAGCAAAAATTTTAAAGGCTGCCCCAGCTCTGTATTTAAATACTGTAAAGAATATTTTGGAATATTTTAAAGATAACCATGCAACATTATTGTGGACTCCTGAAAGAGAAATTGTTTACAAGGGTCAGCGTATACCAAGAACTAGTATCGTGAATTTAGTTACAGACTTACTTCGGAACAGAAAGAAGTCGCCAAAGGGTTCAATGAATTTCAAGCAGCCATTAAAGAGATGAACATGCCTCCGACTTACATTGTCAACCAAAAAGTGTTTAAAGATAATGTTTTTGGAAACTCTAAATCAACTAAACATATGTATGCAAGACGAATTAAATGGATTACATTTGATGTATATTTATTCACAATAAAAAACTATTAATTGAAATGAGCATTTTATTTACAATAAAAAACACCATCAGTTACAAAAGACTTTTTCTCGCAATAGAAATACCATTCATATCAATAGAATAATTTTCTTACAATAAAAATTCTATAAGTTACAATGATCTTTTTTTAACAAAGTATATGAATAATTCTTCTTTTATTTATAAGAAAAACACAATAATTACGATAAGTTTTTACAATTTTTTTAAAATATAGAGGCAATTGCAAGATAGTCTTAAACTGGGTTCAATCTGGAAAATAAAATAAACAGAAGATGAACATTTTAAAAATATAAAGTTATAAGCGTTTTATGTGTATTGTAAAATCATAAAAATTCAATCTGTTAGGGAAAAAAATATTACATGCAAATATATCAGTTCATAAATGTTATATTAACCCATTAACTTCCAGATTTTTTTTAAATATTTTTTTGATATTCCCTATTCTCAGGGCTGATGTTAAGCCGAGCCTCGTAGTTCATGGCTCTCACCACAAATCTTGGAAAAGATGTTATTTTTCCAATCTCGCTCTTCAAGGGTACCTTCTTTTTACGCCCCGTCTTCACAGCCAACTTGGGGGACATACCTTGCATTTTCGAAGCCTTCATCAGAAGGCAGTTCATACACTTCTGTAGACTCCGAGTCACCTTGTCCCTGCTGAGGTGCAAAGTCATTCTCTAGATCCATGATATCGCTACTATTCAAAGAGACATCAGATAAACTAACAGAAAATACGCTCGACACATGTGTATTTTCTTTAGGTGTTTCTATAATGACTATTTTCTGGGATTTGGTATGTTCACTCATGGCGGAACAAACCAAGGTTCGCTCCATTCCTCATCTGAATTCTACAGGGAACTAACAGGGCCATTTACCCTTACAGGACGTCCCCCGTGGGCGTCACCCCACGACCCAAGAGAAGTCTTGGGATTTCTCGAAGGGCTCTACCCCAGTCGGGCCCGCAGTACCAGTCGGCGACTCTTCTATGAGCAGAGTCATTGACCCAGTTACCTCGTGGCCGCGCCAATCTGAAGATCTCCACACGCCGGATCGCAGTGGATCCTCTGGCCAAGGGTGGACGTCACCGCCGATGATCCCAAGACTGGTACAACGCCGCTCGGCATCTAAGCCAGGTCTAGAAGTATTGTTTTTCCTGACATTTAAAGAAATCATTTTAAACATTTATGTCAATTTATTTTAATTACTTAACTATGTTTTTTAATTTGAATTCAGATTCTATTTTTTTATTTCAAAATGTTTGGCAACAACACTCAGAGACAGCAGCTGTGTCCTTCAATAACCGAAAGCTTCCCCGTAATGTCGGCTCTTCTGTCCCCCATCCTTGTTCTATTGTAATAATGAAGAGCAATATTTTCTGAAAAATTTGTGTTGTTTTCGGTTCACCAGCGATTTCTTGAAATGTTTGTTTTCATTTTCCAAGTCATTAATTGTATTTGTGCGATCATTTAGATAAAAAACTGACCTTTTTTGGGATTAATTTTTTTATGGGTGGCATTTATAAATAGTCTACTTGGCAATACTGTTTGGCAGAATCCGTGCAGACAACTGCTATTTCAGGGTGGCAGTTGGAGTTCGCTTGGAGAGTCAGATAGGAGGCACAGGTCGTCAGCGAAGGCAAGCACTCGATGTTCTTTCTTGTCAGCTTGTATCTTCCTGATTATGGGGTCTATGCATAGGTTAAACAGTAATCCGCTAATCGGGCAGCCTTGCTTGACTCCGCTGAGGATGGTAGTTGAAGTCTTCCAACTGTCAGGAATCTTCCGGAGGTGCAGAATGTGTTAAAGCATTTTGTCTGGAATTTTGCTGCACCCGGGACCGATCTCCAATGGTAGTAGGTAAGGCGGTCAGGTGCAGTATTCTCAGCTCCCTTGAGTTTCCTCTAAACTTCAGCTGCAGAGACGGGCGAGAAGAGAAGAGGTTTCCGAGAGCAGGAAGGAAATAAACCAGGTGAATAGGTCGTTGGTCCCCATGCTTCTTTAAAGAAGGATTCGAAGGTGGTGGTTGGAATTGTGCCTCGGTCACCAGAGACGTTGGTGATTTCCCTGACAGCCCTACGACGATTCTCCCTGTAAAGCTTCTGGCAAGTTGCTGCATTTTCTATATCTATCTTTGCGTTGGAAGAAGGAGCAGGAGGGCGAGAGCTGTCAGATTCCTTGAACAGGGAAGATCTAATTTCCGCCAGTGCTTTTTCAAGGATGGACTGAAAGTATGGGAACGTGTTCTCATCGGGATCTACTGCCAGGATTTCATCCAACATAGCCAGGTAGGGAGACAGCAGCCTATTTTCATTTTTCTCGTTGGAATCCGGAGGAGTAAGTACCCCGGGGACAGGCGGAAGGAGTGTTGCAGAAGGGTGCGAGATACTCTCATCGGCATTGTTGTCTTGTAAGTCGGGTACAACGACGGCAGGGCGTCTCCACCTCCTTCTCTTCGGGACCTGGAGTTGTAATTGAGGGCCTGAGCTAGCAATGTCACTCCTCTTGTGGTGCTGCAGGTGGTTATTGAGACCCTTTTCGGTAGGAAAGGATGCAGAGCAAGAGTCACATCTGCAATTGTAAGGCACCAAGGGTTGTGAAACTGCGCCGGAGAGTTGAATGCAAAAGTGACTCTCGGGTGCATTTTCCATCTTAGTTCTGCAGAGAGTGCACCAGAAGTGCGATATTTCAATACCGATGGAGTGCTCCCGCCGCAGATGACGAAGTAGGTTGCCTTTCATTGAGCTCCATGACTTAGACACGAAGGAGGAGTGACAGTCCAACTTGGTGCAAGATAAGCAGCCTTCAATGGGGAACAGAAAATTTAGTGAATTCAACCTTCGATTCGTCTCTGTTGGGATGGAAGACGGGGCCGGAGTGCGTGGTACCTTGTTCCTCGACGGAGAACTTATCTCGTTGGTAGGAGACGGGACCACACTTTGGGAGACGGAAGCATTCTGTGGAGAATGGGCCACACTTGCTCGGTCAGGAGGAGAGCGGCTTGTTCCAGGAGTCCTGGACAACGTAGGCGTTGAGGAAGAGAGTGGAGTCTTGGCTCTTCTCTGTTCCCTAGCTTGAGAACTAGACAACATTTTTTGGCGATCTGGCTACCGTGCTTTCGGAAGCGGTGGTATCGCAGGCCCTTCTTGGTCTTCGCGAGAAACCTACAGTCCTTGCAAGGAATGATCTGCTTGGTGGAGGAAGACGGAGACGAAGATTCTTCCGCTTCATTAAGAGCATCTCTAAGGTTCCTCGCGTGGGAAGAGACTGGCGGAGGGTTCCTTTGAGGACGAGGAGAAGGGAGAGCTCGTGCGACAGATGAGTCTTGCAATTTGCGGTTAATGGGCCCCTTTGTATCGTTCATTGCAGAAACTCTTCCAGGAAAGTGAACATTATATACATTTTCCCGGAGCAGTTTCTTGGAAGGGAGCACAAGATCACAAGCAAAGTATTTATATCTCGGTGAGGGAGCTTGATTCATCTCAGGAGAGCCAGGACATTGATGGGCCACATAAGCGATGCGAAGTTTGAATGGTGCAAGGCATCGTGGGCACTGGAAGGTTGGTTTAGGCTGCTGGGTTGTCGCAGGAGGAGAGGCCGTGACCGCAGCATATGAGAGAACCCGGTAGGAGTGGTCTTGGTTTCCAGCTTAGGTGGAGCGATACATTGGTGGGCGCGAAAAGCAGGTTCAAAATAAAATGCTGTCTTGCATTTTCCGCAAATGAATCTTGGGATAAAGCTCCACTTGTGGGCACGAACAGGAGAAGTTTTCGTAGCATTAGAACTTTCCTCCAAAGATTCAACGACCCCATGTAGTTCTTTGAGATGAAGTGTAAGAGAGACCGGAGAAGAAAAGGTCTTCTCGCAGTACCTGCAAGGTATGTGTGCGAGGCAAGGCTGCGGAAGGGAAGGGAAGGGATTTCTTCGAGGAGGCCCATTATTGTCTCCACTAATCAGCCGGAAAATGTCAGCAGGGATCTTCGAGCTTAGGTCAAGAGGGCTATCTGCCGGAGTGTCAACTTCCGGTTTGTGTGAGCGAGTCGGAGAGGGAGACAGAAACAACTGTTCCTCGAGAGGTGGAAGGCTTACTTCTTGCTGAATTTTAGCCTTGAGAGGGAGGGCACTCTTTGTGGGACTCAGAAGTTCCAGGGAGGCACTAGACGTTCCATCATATTGGAGGCTTGAGACTTCAACAGGTTCTTCCTTTGCTTCACTGGACAGGTCTTCAGTTGTAAGTTGAAGTGGGGAGGACCGATCCTGGAGAGCAAGCTCAGAAGCGGAGGAGAGAGGCTTCACTTCCGAGGGACTCCGAGAGATTGAGGGGATGAGCGTCGGAGGCAGTCGTCGGAGATTAAGCAGTGGGATTCACCCTGTCTTCTCTAGCTTTTAAATCAGGAGAAGCATCCTTCGAAGCAAACTTTTTAGCTGCCAACTTGGCCCGGGTTCTTTCACATACCGCCGAGGATTTTCTTGTTTCCTGTGGCTTGACAGAGCAAGGCGTGGAATTTGAGAGATCAGGCTCTCTACTCTGTGAGCGTGGAGAAGAGATGTTGATGACGTCTTGCATCGGAATGGGCGACGTTCGATAGGACCCAGTGCTCCATAATGGGCTCAGAATCTGAGTCGAGGAAGCAGACGATTCACATGAAAGGGACGAGTTCATGTTAACGTCCGAGCATTTCGCAGTCGAAGAGGGCGGAAGGTTCGGCGGGGAATTCATTTTCGGTGACGCAGGCAGAGCAACCGAGGAGTTTTTTACATACATTGTCGGTCGCGGCGAAGACATAGTTGGAATTAATGTGATAAGGATGTCGGGCGGCACGAAACGAATTATTCCGAACGCGAGCCATACGAGGTTGGAGTTGGGGGGAGAAAGCAAATTTATTAAACGACAACAATATTAAATAAAAAGAAAGGGGACACTCACCTTTCACAGCACCGCTCCAACTCGAACCCTAGAGTAAAGAAAAACCTGAAAACCTGTGAGGAGAGAAGCTGTAAAGGAATCGCGGCGAGTGGGATAGTGATTTCATTAATTTAAAAGGGATAAAGTTTTTTAGGTTTAAGATTAAGTTTAACCCATTAACTGCCAGATTTTTTAAAAAATATATTTTTAATATATAGTTACGTATTTACATGAAAACCAATGTAGTACATTAAATTTTACAATACAGAAAAAAAATATGTTTTTTATGGATTTAAAAATCAATCCCCTTTGGGGGATCACGGTACATTGCATGTAAATAACTGTAAATTTTTTTAAGAGTGCCATGGAATAACACATTCTACTTGTAATCCTACATCACACTTCACGCACTGTTTCCGAACATTTTTTTATAAACCGCACATTTTCTTTGTTTTCCGTCCAATGTTCTTTCTAAATAATGTCCTTGAGGATTTTTTCTTACGTCTTCTGGTACGCGCTTCTGTGAACTCACACTGTACGATGGTCGTCCACAATTTTTCGGGTCAGACACGGAATGTAAATTCAAATAGATAGAATAGAAATTCAATAGATAAATTCAATAGATAATTCAATAGACTGAAATTCTACTTGGCTTACCTTCATAGATGTCAGCATTATAGCAATATCCGGTCACACCACAACACATTGCCCATTGCTTGAACCCAAAACGAATGGGCTTTCCTCTAATAAACTGCTTTAGAAAATGACCATTTGTTCATCAATACATATGTTATACAAAAATACGCCGAACTGCATAAATGCTTTATTCAGCTCATCCAAGATTGGTCGTATTTTAAATAATCTGTCTTTGTTTCCATTTATTAGTGGTATATTTGTATTGTCACTGAAATGTAGATTTCTCTTTATTTCAATATAACGATTTTTCGACATACATTTCCTTACAATTCCAATATCTATATCTTCTTCTTCTGACCAATACATCTGCTCTTGAGGCAAAGAGTGATATCCAGTTAACAGTAAAAATCCCAAAAAATTTTTGAAGCAATCTGAAGAGAGCGTAAATTGGTGACGATTATTTTGAGTTGCATAAGATACACTTTGCTGTACGATGTGATTTACTAGATCATCTGTGAAAAACATTTCAAAAATTTCTACTGGTCTTTCATCTTTTACTCTTTCTATCATGGTCATTCTACGTTGCCCGGACTCTTCTTCTCCCTGACTAGAAATGTTGAATGATGCTCTTTCTCTTTTCCACCTTGATATGGGTTTTTCTTTTTTCTTTGAACAGTACTTCATTACACCTACCGCCATAAATTTCTAATGAACGTGGAACATCGTTTGGAATTGTATCTTCCAGAATGTTGTCATCTGTATCTTCTAAATCAGACACATCATCCGCTCTATCTGGTGGTAATTTAACTATGTCAATAGTACCTCCTGGGTCATCATCATCTGTCAAATCAAGATCATTGTCCCAATTTTCTTCAAGCTCTCTTAGCGTTGAAAATTTTCTTCTACTCTTGATTATCCAAATGAAATAAAAGAAAATATTTAAAAAACACAAATTATAATAATACTGACATTTATCAAAATCCAACCATGTTGATCTTGCGGATAAAACTCTCCAAATGACACAACTTCTCAGCACAATGTTCATGTCCATCTGCTCTAAAATTTTAAATATCTTGCCCAATAGACGAAAAGGACTGGCGACGTCCCACCCCAATTAGAAGCAGGTGCGTTTCAGAATCACCTGCTCTCAACACCTGCTATTTCCACCCCCACATCTTGTTTCTATTATTATTATTAGTGGGCAAATTCAACATTTTCGTTAGAAACATTCTTTCTGGAACTCTCCCCCTTTCTTTCCCCCCGTAGCAAGTCTATATTTGTCAGTGAAAGCATTCCACACTTTTGTGGGTAACAGCCTTTTTGGAAATTCCAGAAACATATTGCGGCAGATAACTGAACAAACGAAAATTTCAATTGTAGCATAAATAATTCATTTTACATTGCAATAACCGTGAGCCCCAAATGGGGATCATTGTATTTTGCAGGTGCTAACGGCATGAAGTAAATAATGTGCTCAATTTTTATTTTATATTACACAGAACTCATGTGCAAACATCCTCTGTCAGAAAAATAATTCATTTTAATATAAATTAACAGATTTTCACTTAGAAAATAGACATATGTGAAAAAGCGTTGTTTACAGGAAATTTTTCGAAAAAATGTCATATATGTATTTTATTTTGCAAATGAAACTAATAAATTAACTATCTACATTAAGAGTAGACTATTATGTAGACACATGACTTCAAAAATAAATGAAAACCTAAAATTTAGGGATGAACAAGATAAAAATTTTCGTGATTCCCAAATGGGGCCCATGGCAGGGAATGGGTTAAATTAAACAATTGACTTTAAAAACAGTAAGAGTAACGCGCTCTTAATCTTTTAATTATGATATAAATTATACTTGCTTTAGTATCCATATGGTATAGTTGAAAATTCTTCTTTTATAACCCTCTTGTTGTATACCATCTTGTATAGCTTCTTTTGCTTCACGTTGAAGACTTTTCTTTTGGCGTTTCTGCATATCTTGGCGGCATCATCTAACAGCATGCTGTCCTTCAGGTCCAAGCTGCATACAATGTTTTTTATAGAATCAAAATTCATTGTTAAACTATTTTTAAAGTTCAGGGTAAAACCCCGAACTTTGCAGCATGTCTTGCCACCGGAAGTTTGATATGCATAGTTCTTGGGCTCTCCAATACAAACAAAATGTTAGATGAAAGTAATCAATATATAATAAGCATTAATATTATAGAACCAGTTAAAAAATTTAAATCATATTTACCTGAGATGAATGTAGTGATTACATCACCGTCCAACTCGTCTGTGAAATCTCCGAGGGGAGGGGCATTGTCACCACTACTAGCATAGATGATACTGTCTGTATCATGATACAAGACAGCTTCTCCAAGCTTATCCATCTCTAAATAGAGCTTCACCCGAGCCCAAGCTGTAGTGAAAGCCGCCAAGTAAATATTAGTGTGAGTGTCTTGGGGAATGAAATTTTTCTTGTTGTCCCACACAATAGCCGCCACTTCTGGTGTTGGTAAGTAGACGTCCTTCACCTATGAAAGAGGAAAAACACGAGATCGCTATTCATCTTTACATATTTTTTTAATATGAGCATTCGTAGTGATAAATGAGATATTCTAGTTAAATTTGATTACAGAGAAATAAAACGGCTTACATTTTTTGTAGGATCAGCTAACATTTTATTAAAAGCAGGTAAGTTATCAACATAAGTTATCTGACATTTGTTGATATTCATTCCCCACCTAGAAGGAAAAAAAATGATTAGCTAATTATAAAAAGACTAACAGTTTATTAATTACAGTTTACTAAAAAATAAATATTTTACCTCCCCCAAAAGCTATTTATTGCAAGTTTAGCAACTTGCCGTCTCCCTGGATTTCGTTTGATTTCAGCAGGATTCAGTGGAACACCTTCCTTCTCGAAGTACTGCTGATATAGGAAGTCCTTTCTTCAGCAGTTGTGCTATCGGAAGGATATCCGCTGCTTTCCTGTTTAATCTTTAGAAAAAGATCTATGTAGGACTGGCAGAGATGTTCAGATTTCTCCCGAAAGTGATACACCTCATATATCTGAAATGTATATATGTATCAGTACTCCAATTATATTTATGCAGATAATATGTAAATAAAGGTTGACAAAATGATACTTACTTTTGAGATTAGATAGCCTTTATCAACGGCCAACTTCACTTCCTTCGTCACACACGTTCCTACAATAGATCTTTCTTCGTCGGTGTGCTGACAAGAGCTTTGGTTTAAGCTCTCAGCACAGCAACGGCAGAGCGGAAATATGAGTTTCTATTGACTTCTGACTAGGAGAACAGGCAAATAGAATCCTCGGGGAGGCAAGACACGGCACTTTACAATTCCGAAATAATCTCCAATATTTCGGAAATTTTCTGTAATGATTTCGGTTTGCCCCACGGGGTAAATACAATACTTATTAACCTAAAGGGAGAAGTTATATTTAGACATAAAATTATACAAAAACATACGTATAAAACTTCACAAATTAACTTACCCACGGATACAGGGAAGTGAAATCTACATATTTGATCGTCCCTTCGAACAACTTCACTGCATTCGTCCTACCACCGTAGAAGGCATCCCTTGGCTCTAATCTATCTTAAAGCTCATGACCTAGAAGAAATTGCTTCAATTCTTGGTCATCTTTTGCCCTGCGTTTAAAGACGTGTTCCCATTCTTTGATGACTATATCCTTGATCTGGCAGTTGTTACGTTTTTTTTTTCAAACAAAGTCTTCATACTAACACCAGATAAGGAATTCAAAGTGCTTCCTTCGAAACATTTAGGGCAGCCATGGTGAAAACAGCCCTAGAATAATAATTCGTATAATATATATCTATATATACACGGTGAAGAAATTAGAGCTATACTGAAATGCATTTGAATAAAAAAGCTACCATGAAATTGATAGATGGTATTTATTGCTTCACAAAATCCATCTACAGACACTCCGTTGATTCTTTTTTCTCCCTGTTTGTTCAACGCGTGCTGAATTTCATATTTTCCTTCATTGCAAAGAAATCCAGCCACCGTATAGCATCAAGGCTGTAATTGATGCTTTTTATGTATCCATGCACTGGTACCATTGCTACTGAATTTTTCGGAATGTGTTTGAACCTGTATGTTGCCATACAATCCGAGGCAATGGTGACGTAACTGAAAAATAAAATGATAATAAGTTGCATATTTCAAAGCAAGTCATTTCAATAAAACAGACGATTATTTAAAAAATAAATACCAAAGTGGGTCCACATCTGTAATCTCTAGAAATTCCTTCCTAAACTCCAAGCAGCAGAGAATATCCACATCTGAACTACAATTTTTTGAAAAGTTCAGTATTTTAATACATTAAAAAATACTTTAAAATAACACTTGTTGAAACAATACTTACTTGCAATAAGCGAGCATTTCTTTTTGAAAATCAAATTGTTCCCCTTCTTGCATCCTATGCCATTTTAAAAATTCTTCCCGTATTGCTCTAGACATGGTATCTGGGCTATAAAATGAGATGTCAGGTATAGGGCCAATATAGGTTTGATTCTCTCTCTTATTGAAAAGATGTGGCAAAAACCCTTTTTTCAGTTTGCTAAGTCCAAAGTAACCCGGCTGTTTAGACAAACTCATTGGAAGGAAGTTAAAAGAATCTATGAGCTTTATCCTCAATGTCGGGTGACTAATGGGCATAAGCTTTGAACCATTGGGTATGACAGATGGTGCTATCTCTTGTTCCAGGAGCCAAGCCATGACGAATTGCCCATCAAAGCTGAAAAAATCGGCATTCTAAATATTTTCGTCAAATCACAAAACAAATAAATTAGTGTTTAAAAAATGAATAGACTCACCCCTTCATATTATGCGCTATTGCAGTGAATCCTTAATGTATGACAGTGAACAGCCATGAACAAAAGTCCTGACACGCTGTATAACCTCTGAAGATTATTTCACCCCCACTGGCATACTGTGCTACAGCAAAGTTAACTTCATGGGTGCCTGAAGATTGATCCGTTTCAAAATCGAAAAAGATCAGTTTGTCTGAAGGCATTTTTGGTGAAACAACCTCCAGGAAGCATCGATGCTCCGACACATCCTCGAACTGCTTTCGTGAAGGGCATCTGGACGTTCCGCATTTGTGGAATTCCATAAGGCAGGTCCTCCTTAATATAACTTTGCCACAATTTCTGCATTGGTACATCTGATAAAATACACATTTTATATAATTACATTTTGTATTGAAAAACGTAAACATTAATCTTTCGATAAAAGTATTTTATACAGTAAAAATGGAGTCCTTACCTTATCGGATAAAGATTTCTGTCTACTTCCAGAGGTTCCTTTATGCCATTCAAAGCAATTGGCAGAGTGGCAAAGTCTATCGCTGTCGGCGCAACGCTGGGGATGACCGGGTGAACAATCATTCCCGAGACAGATGGGACACAAAAACTGGCATCTGTGATCTTCGAGATTTATAAAGAATTTTTCACATGGCTCACAATAGTTGTCGGAACTATAAAACCCTTTAAGACTTTTGATCACATCGTAATGCCCATTTTGAAGCCACAGATTGATGCGTCTTTCTCTGTCTTCGCCTTTGTAAGAAACCTTTAAAAATAGAAAATTTACGAGTTGATTTTTTTTTCCAAATCCATGATATAATTTTGTCAAAAAAAATGTTAAGATAAAGTATCAAATCTTTCCTTGTTCAAAATTTCAGAAGAAATGACAACAATTTGGATGTCGAGGAAGTCTTCAAATGTTTTGATTTCTGAATTAGAACAAGGTCTCAAAGGAACTCCTGCATCCTTGTGAAGAGTTTTAGCTCTATTAAGAAGCGCTGGTCGTCTTCTATCCTACATGGAGTTTATTGCAGCCTGGTCATTTTCCAAGTGAGCTAAAGCATATAGGATCGCCTTGGCTCAACATAACACCTCCTTGTCAGTCGGTATTGACAGAATTGATCGTTTTTTAAGACGATCAGTTTCGATGACTCAGCGGTTGCCACCTGCACCTATGTCTCTGTGAATGATGATGACATCAACTGTTACACCATCTTTCAGTTTCAGTTCTTAGTAGGACTGAAGCGCATTCATTATGGGTGTAACAAGCCTTTCTACAGTCACTTCAGATACCAGCAATAGAACCGTTGATACAGGCCTCTCTAATCCTATTGCCATGAAGCAAAAGCGAATAAGATCAGTAGGCCTTAGATTTTGCGTACAACGCAGAATGAGTGGACCAAAAAGAGCCCGCACTGCTTCAACTGCTGCAACCAAGGGAATGCGCTGAAGCCTAGATGGAATCTCCTCTTCAATTATTCGAGCCCTAAAAGTCACCTGTTCTGCGTTGTATCGCCGATTGACCCTACTATTTGTTTCGTCAACGATTACCGCATCATCCAACTGTAAAAAAAGTATTTTACTTTAGATGAATAATAATTCTAACAAAGCTACTCGTATTTATAAAAAAAAAGCATTTATGAATTGGACTATACCTACTTTTTTGGACGAAACATCCTCCTGGAAGGCTGGGCCACGTGTAGAAGGTCCATGCTGGTTCTAAACATTAATGTTAAATGAATAACCACAAGAAAAAATATAAATGAAGTCAAAGCTGAAACTCGTGCTATATTAACTCAAATCCAGATCCTACTTGATAAAAGAGAGGAAGATACATTGGCTTATCACAAAACTCTTGGGATGTCTCACTCTGAGGAAGCTAAAAAGAAGTAAAAGAACTTGAACTGGAATAAATATAAAAAATTCATTAAGATAAGTTGAAAAAGTTAATGATAGACATATATCATCATCAAAATCGTTTAAGCAATCCTCAGTCCCGTCGATTTCGTTGTCATGAAACAATTTAGAAGTTTCACTCAAAACCATAAATAAGAAGATCGTAATTTTCATTCATTATAAACATACACATCAGAAAATTCCAAAATGAAAAAATGCATGCATCATCATCCATTGAAATCGTTTCTAAACCTTCAATTTCATTTTCAAGAAAAACTTGCGACGTCTCGCTCAAACACTGAAAAAATAAATAAAGTGCCGAATTCCTAATAACATAACATTAGTATAACATTCTTTAAAACAAAATTCCATTAATACGTACATCGTCAAAGTCTTCAAAGGAATCCATCCCCTCCAAGTTATTTTCAATGAATAACAGATGTTTTACTCAAGCACTAAATACAAAATATCAGAAATAATTACGAAAAAAATTGTAACAATGTTATATTAAAAGTTTACACACACAAAATAGAATACATACATCGTCATCACAAGCGCATTCATTGGCATATCCTAATCTTCAAACAACACCTGATGATAAAAGTTACATTAAAACAGTTACATTAAAACAGAATTAAACAGATTTCAAAAATAAAAAAAACCTAATTATTAAGAATACGCTTTAATCCAAGCTTAACTTAAAATGCATAATATTCAAACTACACGTTTTTTCTAATGCCTTATATAATATGCAATGCTAAAAATTGAAATACGAGTTCTGGATGCAAACAAATATAGTAAGGAAAAATTCGCAAAATGTTAGCAAACTAAAAATGAAACATCCTGATACATCTTTTAAAAAAATATTCACATTAAACGCTTATCCTGAGACTAACACATGTTTACTTTTTCTAAATCTAATATGCAAAATTTAATTTTAAATATTACATAAAACATAAAATGGTATAAACAAGTTTCTTAAAAGAAATAAAAAATATTTGAGTTCCGTCGAGTTGGGACATCTTGTATTATATTTTTAGCCTCTTTATCCCCTGTTACTTGACACTCATTCAAACGGGAATTTGACAATAAGCTTCTTTTAAAATGGCACCCAAAAGTTTTTACTTTTTCAATTAAATTGGAAAATTCACCCAGTGCATATTTAATTATTAGATTAAGACTATGGGCGAAGCATCCTAAATCCGGCCATCTGAGCTCATATTTTATTGCTCGGACAATATTGCTAGCATTGTCAGTGACTTCTACTAATTCTTTATTTTTTTAAATTCCGATTCTCTACTATTCTTGCTATTTTTGAAGCGAGATTTGATCTTGTGTGAGGCACAAACAAAATGGGAACCTCCAGAAGTAAAAAAAAGTTCATTTTAAAGACGTCATCTAAATAGTGTGCAGTTACTGCCATAAAACTTTCGTTATTTACTGAAGTCCAGTACAGTTATCAGCTGTAACACAAGCTTTTTTAATGGTAAAACAGGCCTGTTTCACATCATGCGATACTTTTTCGTAAATATATGGTATTAATGTATTTACTAATGTTTCTCTATTTGGCAACCGGTAAAATGGATTTAAAGCGGAGACAAAAGCTTTAAACCCTCTATCGCATATTATACTAAAAGGTTGACAGTGAAAAATAAATATTTTTAGCAGTTCAATATCAATTTTTCTTATCTCATTAAGAGTTAACTCTCTTGTTAAATAATTTGAAATCCGTTTCTCAAATAACTGCACTGAGGTTTTTATTGAATGAAATGCCGGGAATTCAGTTGTCATATTTTCAGAATTTGATGTGTTTTTTTATATCAATTCTCAGGCTCCGAGGAAGATATTCTTGAAGGCCCTAGAATAGGCTTATTAATTGCTTCCCCAATGACATGTAAAAATAATTTAGGATCAAGTTTAACTAGAACTAATAAGTCAAATATTTTTCATATGTGAAACTTCCATGAAGAATTTAATTGCAAAAGCAGATAATAGATTTTTTTAATCATAAAAAGAAATGTATTTAGTTCAATATAATTTTGGACTTTTTAATTAATATGCTATCCAAAATTAATGATATTAATCATGCATATTAAAAAAAGTAAGGAATATTCGTGCAATGAGAGTTTTCTTCATTCAACTGATGTAATAATAAGTATTTATTCATAACTAGCTCTATCCGCTCATGCGTTGCTGTGTTGCTTTAACTTAGTAATGCTAGTAAATATACTGCATTTTTTGTTTTCCTATCTGGTGCAAGAACAAATAAATGTAATGGTTTTCCAACTCGTGAGCACCCAACGTGCAACTCTGTCCGTGTGAGAAGCATAGATTTATCAAATTTAATCCACATGCTTGCAATGATTGTCCCTGCTTTAATTGTCATTTCAAATGCTATTCGTACTGTAAATTGTAGACGTTTGAATTCAAATAGAGTATCCGTTGGTATTAAGGGAATGCGTGGTAATAGTACATGTTCCCATTGGGTTTTCAATTTGAAATGGTTGCCTCAATTATGTTATTCATTATTTTTTTTACTGATAGCCCCTAGTCACATTGCAGAGTCGCGGTGAATTTATATTTCCCACAGTTTCGGCGGGCTCGTCTTGAGAGTGACAAACTTTAAAAGATTGCACTCGTCCAATAGATACGTAGACTCTCACCTCTGGCAAATTTAAAAAATCTTTTTTATACGCCTTGCTTGGATGTGGCAGGGGTCCCGAGGGTACCTCGGTAGTGAGAGCTGCTGGAAAGATGTACTTGTCCATGATTCTTTTTCTACTGATGCCAGAGCGAGTCGATGCAGCCTCTTTTATATTCGCTAGGCAAGAAACGGGATATCCTGTTTCCGGCCTAATGAATTAACATATCCGCTTCGTAGCGAAAAAACTTTTGAACCCCTCCTTTGATGGCTAGCCACCTGACGCATTTGGTACTCATGCAAAACGTGCATGGTCCCATGCCTCGGGGTTCTTCGAAGCTGTTGATGGTCATAAAATGAACGGCGTGCTCCATGTCCCAAGTCTTTATGCATTTTTGTAATAAACGGATGCAGAAAAGATTCCTACCAGTACCAACTCGCTTGGTAGACGTCTTCGCCCAGCTTCTTTATCCAGTTTTCGTAATCTAAACGATGCGTGGTGATGAACCCTTTGGACAGCAGGTACTCCTCTTCTCTGAGAGCCAAGATGTAATTGGTCGTATGCTTGTAAGTGTGCTTGTTTGGCGGCTTCTGGGTCCAGCAGGGCTTCCACGAGTTGATCGAGAAGACTTTTCAGCACATTGACCTCTCGAGGGAGTCTCGGGGCATCGAGGCTGAGATCTCTAGGTGTGGGCTCTTTGGAGTTTACTTTGGGTTGCTCGGGGTCTCTGGGTGTGGGCTCTTTGGAGTTTTCTTTGGGTTGCTTGGGGTCTCTGGGTGTGGGCTCTTTAGAATTTACTTCAGGTTGCTGGAAATCTACTTTGGGTGGCTTGGACTCTTTAATAGTTTCGGATTGCTTAAAGTCTGCGAATCGTCGTCTTTTCACTTCGGGCTGCTTGGAGTTTTCGGGTCGTCTTTTCACTTTAAACTTTCGAGGAAAATCGAAGTCTTTCAGCCTAGAGGGGCCAGCTGGAATTTCAATAGCACTCTATATTCTTTGGAAACTTTCCACAGTCCCGATGGTCTTTTGAGAGGGTTTGACTTTCGATTGTCTTTGGTGCAGGTGTCGACTTTAAATGGTAAGGATTAATTTTAACTTTTTTCACAGGTGGGTTCTCGAGTGGCCCCGGAGATGGTGGACTTGTAAAGATTTTAGACTCTGGTTGTGCTGGTTTCTTGGGGGACTCTGGTTCTAGATTTTTGATAGGAGACAATACCTTATTAAAGAAATAGGGTAAACTCGAATGGCAACCAAAGGGCTTTTCTTTTTCGTCCATAGGCATCGGCGTGGGGGTTATTCCATCCCCTTCAAAGTCCAAAGATTCAAAGAAACTGCTAAAAGAGTCGTCCATCTCGTCGAGTCAAAGGGAAGCTACTTGTAACCCTTACAGAATTGCAGGTGACTTTATTTCACTTGAAGTGGAAATCCCATTAAGGATGAGCAATTGCCAAGTAGGCAGGTGTCATTTCCTGCCTACTTGGACATTTTATGCTCCTTTTCCCGTCTCGGTATATTTAACTGGAAAGGATTTCCGTTCGCCCTCGTAGAATATCCTGTTTATGGGAACGTGATATCCTTTCGAGAAGGCAGGATGTTAGGGTCCATTCGATAACACGATTCAATTTCCGTTTCCTTCTTTTTTTAGGATGATATCGACCTTCTTTTTTAGGATCGTCGATCTAAAATAATGGAGACGTCCTTCGTCGAAGATTGAAACTGGATTGAATCCAAAATTGGAAATGTTTGTCGTCGTATATGCAATGAAGAGTTGTTTTTTCCCTTGAAATATTGAAGACTTCATCCAAGAGTGGAGATGTCGTATACTCATTGAAGAGTTTAAGTTTTTTTTTTCAATTAAATAAGTATTTCACCCAAGATTGGAGCTGTCTTTTGGCGTAAAGTTTAAAAATGAGATTCGTCCAAGATTGGAATTGTCATTCGGAATGAAGAGTTAGTTTTTTCAGTCAAATTTTCAATGCCATTCGACGTATACTCAATGAAGAGAATTGCACGATTGCTCAATGAAGAAACGATGCGATGCTCCGTTAAATAATGTGTATATCTCGCTACTGCGCATGCGCACCATATCAAAAAATTCAAAGCAGGTAGAAGGTCGTCTGAAGAACCCGAAAGTGAAAACCGCAAGTCTCTACCGCAAATGGTTGACAAGATATGAGAGTGTTCATGCGCATGCGTGGAATGTGTCATCGAATGATATAATCTATAGTCGAATACGATGACCCCTTCGAAAACCCCATATCTCTACGTCACTTTTTTGACGAGTTTTCGTGCAAAGAAACCCCCTCGGATCACTATGACGAACGTCTCGATAGGTTACATTTTGCAAAATGTAAAATTTTAAAGGGCACATGTTACATCAATTTAATGGAACGCTATGGAAAACATGTTACATCCATCCCAATTTATATGGAACGCAATGGAAAATGTGACAGGTTACATTTTGAAAAATGAATAAAACCACTTTTGGTAGAAACGAAAAACTGTGATCTGGAAATCGCTCGAAGCGTGCCAAGGTCACTGTTTTTCGTTTCAACCGAGGTAGGTTGACTCGAACCGTTTATAAAAGTTTAAAAAATATTGCAGTTACCATTCTTTATTATAATTGATTCGAGGTTTACATATATAGTGTTATTTGCAAAAAAAGTTTTAAAAAAGGGCATTGATTTTTTTTCGTCCGAGAGTGAAAAAAACTCAGTTTTCAGCCAGCAAAGAAAAAAAAATGTTATATAATTTGGGGGCAGCTTGTTTGTTGAACGTTTTAAGAAATGATTAAATGATGAGATGGCCAGTAGATTATAAACTTATGTATTCTGGTAATGAGGTTACAGATGATGAACGGACATATACATGATGATAAATGGCACAGGAATGACATAATATAAAGTAAATTTGTTTCTTCTTTCCTCTTTTGATCAACAGACGTCTTCTGTTGACACCGTCTTCTCCGGTAGCATCGTCCCCACAGAGGATCACTTACTATAGGTGAGTACGGGTGTCCCAATCCCGAGGTTCCCAGGGATCTTGACTCCCTTTATTTTTATCCCCCCCCCACGTGTTGGCCGTGCGTGGCGACCCATTAGACGGGTGGTGCACTTTGGTCCCGGGTGTATCAATCAGCTGGTACCTTTGTCACTTGAGTGACTAGTGTTCTAGAAATCAAGCGAAGGGGTTACTCCTTGGGCTTGGCGTTAAGGGTGGTCACTGTCCCCGGGGGTAACTCCCAGCGTATAGGTTCTAACTAGCACCATGGTAAGTGCCGAGGCTGGAGATGTCTAGAGCCGATGGCTGCTATCCCTTGTTGGGCTCCGTGGTGGGCGGTGCCGTTGGGCCTGAATCTCCCTAAGTATCATATGGGCCGCAAAAACTGTTCTCCCTTCAGTGGGCACCGCATTGATCAAGTCGAATTGAACAAATCCTTTGATACATTTTTTGTTTTAAAACATATTTCTTCGACAAATGAGACTTTGCTTACTGTTTCTCCGTTCTTGGTGGACTAGGCGAAATCCTCTAATCTTGATAGCTCTAAATCTATTTAAAAATTACGCTCTGGAGACTTGTTTATTGAGGTTGAGTCTCGTAAACAAGCAGAACAAATTATAAAATTGAATTCTCTAAGCACTATCCCTATTTCTGTTACACCGTACGCATCCTTTAAGCTCTCTAAGGGTGTGATTTCCTGTGGAGAGCTTTTTCATGTTCCGGTGGAGCAAATTTGTAAAGATTTTCAGGCAATTGGTGTGACTAATGTGCGTCATATCAAAATTAGATAAAATAATGAACTAGTAGATACTAAGCATTTAATTCTAACTTTTCACTCTCCTAAAATTCCAGAGTCAGTTAAACAGGGTATATGAAATTGGCAGTTAGACCATTTTTCCCAAATCCCCTGCAATGTTTTAAATGTCAGCGTTTTGAGCATTAATAAACTTCCTATCGTTGATCTTGCACTTGTGCCCGCTGCGCGGAAGTTGGTCATGGCAACTCTGCATGTTCTAAATCAGAGAAATGTGTGAACTGCAAAGATTCTCACTCTTCCTTTCCCCGTTCCTGTTCAGCTTGGAGATTTGAGAAGGAAGTGATTGCTGAGAAGGTGAAAAATATTATTTCTTTTATCGAAGCTAGACGCATTGCTAAATCTCGCACTCCCCCTCAAGGAGTCAGCTATGCATCTGTAGTGAATAAAACGCTTGGAACCACCAGCACGCAGATCTTAACTGCAGCTCTACCATCCGACTCTTCTGGATTTAGAACATCATACATACCTTCGGAGACCTGTCCTCGATATGATGAATCATTTATAGCAGCGCTGAATACAGTACATCTGGAGAGAAAATTCATCAATCCACTGTTCCAGTATCTATAGGTTCATCTGATTGTTCTGATTTTAAAACAATTAATAGCAGGAAAAAGCTGAAAAAAGACTATAGATTTAATAACGATAATCAGAAACTAAATAATGATAAAATACCAAAACGTTATAAAACCTCGCAGCTTTCAGAGTCTCACAAGATGAATTTGGATAAAAAAAAGATTGCAAAGTTTCTTAAAACATCACCTAGAAAACCTTCCTTTTCCGCTTCCGCAGAGTGTAATTCTGGTACGAATATGATAACAAAATCTCCAATCCTTGTGTGTTCTGTTGAATTTAAGCCTCAAACATTAGCAGTCTTCGATTTCGGAGAATGCAGCAATCCACTGCCCCAAGAATCTAATACTGATTCAGAAATGTGTTCTAGTGCATCGGAAAGTGATACACTGGAATATAATGTGTCCGAAAACTTGGATGATACATCTGAAGACACTTGTCCTCCAACTCCTCCTCTACCAACTACTGCACGTAAACGGGAGAGAAGATACTCCCATATTATTATACCAACAAAATTTAAATAATTTTCTTCTTTTCAACTTTATTCGCAAAGTAACATATTTGTAATTATCTTTTTGTTTTTAAACTTTAATTTATTGTATGACATAATGTACTGTTTATTAATTTTAATCTTTGCAGTAAGTTTATTCAAGTATTTCCCATTTTTATAGTCTTTTTTTTTACGATTGTAAAAGAAATTTTTATTCATGTACATAAGGAACATTTATTTTAATAATTTAACATTTTATACGTTTTTATATGATACCATGATCCTGTTTATCTATCATATGTTTGGCGCAGTATAGCCAAATATGGCTCTTGTGCCAGTAAAACCAACCAACCAACCAACCAACCGGTAGCATCGTCTGAACTTACTGCTACAGTCCTTTGGCCGCTATAGGCGCTGGTTTGGGCGCGCTATCATGGCGGCACCACATTCTCGGCCGTCCTGGTCGCGGCTGGTCCTCCAGACGACACTGAAATAATAATAATAAAAAAAGAAACAGAAAAATCGAAAATTGACTAAGTTCTGAAAAACAAATGTTTAGGAATTTAGAGTCATCATTCTGCTGGACTACGATTACGAGTTAATGTTCAGCAACACCAAGGTTTCAGATATTCAGCACACGCTATAGTACAGATGGGTCCTTCGTGACTTCCTTCTTTGGTGACGTCATACGTGTTTCCGCCTTTTGCTTTAGAGATCTGGTAGGGTCCCAGATATTTCGGTTTTAGCTTCAATTTAATGGCGACAAGATCTCCAGTTCTATAAGATTGTTTCGACTCTCTTCTTAAGTTGTACGTCCTCCGGTTTTCGTCCTGGATCTTGAAGATTTGTTGCTTTGCGTGTTTTCTCAACTCCTCTCTTTGAGCTTCAAAATGGGTTTGAAATTCGGCTTCGACCATTTCTTTAAGCTTGTCAAGTCCTCCAACATTCATCTTAGTACCAAAAAGTAATTCAAAAGGTGTAGTATCATTGCTTCGTTGATAGGTGGAATTTATAGTCTGCTGCGGTTCGTTAGTGAACTTTGCAGGATCTTCTAGTGATAACTTAGAGAGAACAGAGATGATCGTCTGATTTATGCATTCGACTTGCCCGTTTGCTCTCGGCAAACCAGTAGTAATTAAATGATGTTTCATCTTCTCTTTAGCACAATATAGGGGTTGGACAAAAATATGGGAACGCCTAAAAAAACAATATCATGCCTAATACCGTGTGGGACAACCATTAGCATTTAAAACTGCTTGAATTCTGTTAGGTATCGATAAATAGAGGTCCTGTAATGTTTTCAATGGAATCTTATTACATTCTTCCTGCAAAACAGTGGCAAGTTCAGTTCGAGATGATGGAGGGGGATAGTGATCACACACCTTTCTAAAGTAGACCACATAGATTCAATAATATTGATATCTGGTGACTGTGGTGGCCAGAGGAGATGTAACAAATCCTCCTCATGCTCACAAAACCAGCTTTGGACGATGCGAGCGGTGTAAATAGGAGCTCTATCGTCTTGGTACACAGCATTACCAGTGGGTAAAAAATACTGTCCCATGGGATAGACTTGATCGGCCAAAATGGTCACATAATCTTTACCAGTAATGCGACCTTGCAAGGTAATCATGGGGCCCATGGAATTTTTTCGCTGTTTCTGTATACAGTATAAATCCTCGATACCGTGCTTCTTGAAACACCACACACTACGGCAAACTTGGTTACGGTAGCATCTACTATACGAGCTCCAACAATTTGTCCACGTTCGAATTCACTTAGCTCAGACATAATGCACTAGCAACAACACAGAACACTAGTCTGACAACAACTGACACTTACAACGTATTAAGAACATTGCACAGATGGCGTTAATGAGGAAATACAGCAGCGTAACCTACAGGCTCATCTAGAATCAATTATTACTTTTAAGCAAGCATTTCACAAGGAGTTCCCATATTTTTGTCCAACCCCTGTGTGTGTGTATATATATATTGAACCATACCTCTCCCGCGGCTCAAAGCACATGCCATAAAAAGCTTCTATATTTTAAAATTTGACTTTTATATTTCCTGGAGATTTGATAAATATATTTTCTTTATATATATTTTTTAACAAGATGGGAGAAATATAAGGTTTTTACAAATTAGATAAACATATTCTAATTCAAAGACGATTGTGTACAAGTGAATATTCCAATCTCTGATGAGATCATGACATCCGATGCGTATAGAGAAGTTTAGATAGTGAAATCCTTCGAGTCAATATACCCGTCGCGAAGCTAACAGTAGTTTATTTTCTCTCTATATATATACACACATGAATATAAACAGGTTACATTCTAATTCAAAGGCGATTGTCTGCAAGTCGATAGTCCAATCTCCTTTAAACGATTGGATCATTATGTCTGTGATGCGTTTCATTTTTTGTGATGCACCCTTGTGATGATACCATCATCCAATCATGAATAATTGAACTAGATTAAGTAAATCTAAAATAACCACAACATAATTTTGTGATTTCAGTTTTATTCTGACGACGCTTTTATTTTGCTTCAAAGCGCAACATCCACCATTAGAATAGAAAACACTGTATTATTAAGTAAAAAATAACATGTAGACATTCAAAGAATAAATTATAAATAATAATTAATTATAGCAATTTCGATACTTAACAAATGGTACAATAAGCATTTACAGTAAATGACACTATTAGAAAGGAAAAAGACATTCAAAGGAAAAATTGCTTGAAAAGCATTTTCAAATTAGACAAATGTCTCATTATGCAATCCTTGTTATATTCGATGTATTAAATTCTCTAAGAAACAAATTTAGAGCGGAAGTGATTAAATTCCAACTAATTCAGTAACTTTTTAGTTGAAAATAAATGTCAGTTGAAGTAGCAATTTACTAAAGAAAGTGAGTTTCGTTCCGCAGGATTCTTAATTTATCTACAAATTCCAAGATAGTTTGAATTTTTTTAAAAAAAATATCACTTATTGCTATCATGAACTTTTCCATACATTGAAAGCTAATGAAATCACTAAAACACACTTAATCTCAGATTTAATTACAAATACAAAACTAGTAATGGACAATATGGGCATAGCAAGTAAAAACAGCGATTTGTTTTACAGTTTTAATAAATGCTAATTGAATAGTAGAATATTTAAAATAGACAAAAATACAGTTGATACTACTCGGAATGAAAATGAATATCTTATATACGCAATAAAAAAATAATGTAAAAGACACATACCCTTTTGCCATTTTACAACAGCAACTCCATTAAAATATGTATAAAATTTTTTGCGTATATCTTAACCCATTTGCCCAGGGTTACCTTTTCTTTTTTAATAATGGAATAGAGGCTTCAGATTTACAATTTCTCCAATCATCCCTTTGAGTTTCTTAATCCTCAATGAATTCTATATCAATACTAGAGGGTGGTATTAGAATTATTGGAAATTAAGAAATTGTGTAGAGCACAACATGACAATACTTTTTTGTCGCATTCATTGAAGTTGTTAGAATTCTGTGCTTGAAAATTTGGAATCGAGCAGCAAGAATTCCGAATGCATTTTCTGAAACCCTCTGTGCTCGAGACAAACAATAATTGAAAATTCTTTCCTCTTCATTCAAACCTCTGCCAGGATAGGGTTTCGTGAAATTAAATGTCAGAGGCAAAGCATCATCAGCAACAATTACATAAGACACTTAAGTATTAGTCAGTGGCAAAGTATTAGCCTCAGGTATATTCAATGTCTTTTTATCCAAAGCTGGCATTAATTTGCATTTTCCGCACACACCCCATGATTAATTCTACCGTTTGTCCCGACATCTACAAAAAGAAATTGGCATCAACTAAACCCATTAATACAGTACTAAAGTCTCCTTTGTAATTGTAGTACAGTGAGCCAGAGTTTGGTGGATGAATTTTTATATATTTTCCATCCAGAGCACCAATGCACTGAGGAAATTGTCACATAGCGTAAAAATCAGCCCTCGCATCTTTCCATTCAGTCCTTGATGATGGTACATGCAGATGATTTTTGCTTAATACTCGTACAAGTGCATTGCATACCAATTTAATAATGCCCAAGGGAATTCAAAAGAGAATTTGAAATATATATCATTTAATGCTATAACAAATGATATAGGAAAATACAAAAAAATTATACATATCTGATATACTGTTTGGGGCAATTCGAAACTGGAAAGATAGGGAACGTTGTGTGAGTAAAAATCAAGCCGCTAATTTGTATTTCATTAAAAGAAAATAAAAGGACTACAATTCAAATATTTGTTATTTAAATATATTTTTTTATTGGTTCTCGAAGTATAAACCAACAAGTATACCACAAGGCTTACAGATGTAAGTCATTTCACAATCAACAGTAGGATGAATTTCGAAAATAAAGACAGGCACGAATGCAAAGATAAAAAAGATGGGGAAAGCAAATACACAAGTTAAGTGCACAAAACTGCTCAGAAACTAGCAGAAACACATAGTATATGTTATAATACAGTTGAAGAAGTGTGATAAAATAAAATAGAACAGTCAAAACACCAATACAAAGAATATATGCAAATATTTCTAGACACACTGAAATGAAGTTTAAATATCACGAGGAAAAATACTATTAATATATGTACAAAATGAAATGTAAGATGATTTATTCTGCACAAATGCAGATAAATGATGAGGCCAAGCTCTATTGTTCTTTAGAAGACAATTCCTAAGTTTACATCTTTCGTGAAAAAATTTTGTGCACTCAAATATCAAGTGCTTGGTATCTTGGACTGCACCACTGTCGCACAAACACCTATCGGTCTGTGACAAATTAAATCGTTTTAAATAGGCTTTAAAGTTTCCATGCCCACTCAGAAACTGAATAAGCTTATAATTTGATACAAAATAGTGAGCATTTAAACGACTCTGTATGGATGGAAAAAATTCCTTCGTGAGCTGCGCATTAGTAGATGCTTGGTATAGATTATTCCATTCAGATATAACCTTATCTTTAAAGACTTTCTTTAAATAAGATTTTGGAATGCTCATAGGAATCAGTTTTGCCGCTTTTTTGGCCAGCCAATCGGCGCGTTCATTACCATAAATTCCTTTATGACCTCTGACAAAACAAAAGGAAACTTGCACACCTCTGCTTCGAAACAAACTTAGATTCATTTGGGTTTTAACAATTATTTGATTTGGGGAATCAATGCTGTTTAAGGCATGCAAAGATGAAAGGGAGTCTGCAAATTAAGAATTTTGATGAAATATTTCTATTGTCACAAATCCAAGAAACCGTTTGAACTATGCAGAGCAATTCAGCCACTGCATTCGTCTCTTATTCTGAATTGGTGAATTTCTCTTTCGACATAGTCTTGGTAAAAAACAAATGCAAGTCCAACCTTGTTGTTCATTTTACTGCCATCTGTAAAACAGACAACAGGTAAGTTGTCTTCAATATTGTTATGATAACGAATTAAATTAATAGGAAACCTTTCGGAAGGATGGGAGAGCTCAGAAATTTGAACGGAATCATCTTGACTCTTGCAGGCCGGGTTCTTTGCTTCGTTCTTGAATTCGTTACTATGGATTATAAATATGTCAATAGGTGGAAAGCGGAAATGGAAAAAGCTTCATGGGATATCGTTCAATAACTAGAAACAACTCGCAGGAGAATTCTCCTTTGAATTTTTCTTAAGAGTCGACAATTTATTTTTTTCTTCAGAGCAGGACCCCAGACTCGAGAACCGTAACAAATGAATTGTACAATACCTTGCTTATAGATGAGTGATGAAACATTAGTTTTAAGTCCAAAACTATTTCTGGCAACTCTGTTAAGGCCGAGAAGGATTTTTTCACTTTATTTGAGAGGTATAAAATATGCTGTTTCCAAGAGAACTTGTTGTCGAGAACAATTCCAAGATACTTTAATTCCCTTACATAGCAAAGAGGAATTCCATTTAGTGCAAGGTTATTATTGACAACGTGGTTCTTTCCTTTCCAGGACCATAACTTTTGATTTGGCGGCATTAAATTCTAATTTATATTTTGTTGCCCAGTTTGATACAAAATTAAGTGTAATCTGCGCTTGTCTGCTTGTATCATGGTAAGATTTCCCCTGGAAACAAAGAATCAAATCATCAGCAAAAGCAATTACTTCATAGGAAGATGAAGCTGTGATTTTTTCCAATAGATCATTTATAATAATATTCCAAAGAAGAGGTCCGGAAACAGACCCCTGTGGACAACCTCTTTGTAAAATCCTCTCCTTTGAGGAATGACCTAGGGACAAATTTGCAGTTCTATCCTTCAAAAAGTTGGAAATGATGGCAAATAAATTGCCAGGGATGTTTGCTCTTTTTAATAGATACATAATAGCAGGCCACCAAGCATTATCAAAAGCACCTTTAATATCCAAGAATACTAGTATTGTATGAAGGTTTTTCTTTTTACCTTTCAAGACAAATTTATTAAGGTGCAACAAAGCATCTTCAGTGCACTTTTGAGGCATAAAACCAAACTGATTTTTACTAAAACAATTTTCTCTGTGTAAACGCCAAACCAATCTATTGACAATGAGTCTTTCAAAACATCTACCCATATTTGACAGCAAACTGATGCATCTTAGGTTTTCTAAATGCGGAATACAGATATCGCTATTTTTGGAAATCAGAACAATTCTAGCTTTCTTCCAACAGCGAGGGAAAATTTTGAGACGAAGACAGGAATTAAACACTTTTTTAAAAAAGATCAAGGTGCAGTTCGTGTAGTTTCTTAACAACTTCGTTGGTTATACAGTCCGGACTAGGAGACTTTTTAAATTTTAATTTATTTATAACAGAATTAATTTCGTGGATTGTAAAAGGTGGATCATCCGTTACTATTTAAAAGAGCGTCGTGGCGGATTTTCTTATGACAATCATCGTCATCATTCTCGTTATCGTCAGGAAAAGAATGAGAAAGGACTGCGTTTATTGTTTGTTCAAAAGAACTAGTTACATTTCCACATGGAAGAGCTATTCCACTAAGTTCAACTCGTTTCTGAAACTTCTGCTTGATTCCAAAGGTATACATTTTTTTCCACACATTAGTTTCATTGATTTCTTCCAAGAATTTCTTCCATGAGCATATTTTTGCGTCCAAAAGTTTTAAGCTATATTTATTCCTTAGTTCATTATATTTATTTTTATACATTTCTACCTTCCAAAGGCATCGACTTCATCATCTGAATCAAAATTGAGTTTGTTGATCAGATCTCTTATGTCGTTGGTAACCTTCAGAAGTCCATTTTTTTCCTTTTCTTTCCAAATGAGGCTCTGCCTCGTGGAAGCTGAGGAGTTGGAGGGAGGTGAGGAGTACTGGTAGAAGCTAAGGAGATGAAATCGTCATCACCCCCTTCAGTAGGTACTTCAGTAGGTGTTGGCTGAGGTTCCTGAAAAATTGATAACAAATTATGATTTTGAATGAAGCTACAGATGCATTTTTAAGAAAGTATCAGTAATTAATTTTTAATTTTATTATCCTCACTATGTATAATTTTTATTACAGGTCCCTTCTACTACAAAAGAATGGGCTGCTATCAAACAAGGCTTTTTGAACACATGGAATTTTCCAAATTGCTATGGGGCACTTGATGGAAAACATGTCCTCATTCAGGCTCCTCCTAATCGTGGTTCGCAATTTTTTAATTACAAGGGATTCAACAGTATAATCCTACTGGCATTAGCTAGTTGGGATTATACGTTTCTGTACATTGATGTGGGCTGTAATGGCATAGTTTCAGACAGGGGAATACTGCAAAACTGTGCTCCGTATAAAAAACTGGAAAAATATTCCTTGTTTGGAACTGAAGGATGCCTTATTGGAGACGATGTGTTTCCTTTGAAACCTTACACATGAAACCGTATAGAATTCATCCATTGACCCCCGATAAAAAAATATTCAACTACCGTCTAAGTAGAGAAAGACGAGTAGTTGAAAATGCTTTTGGCATTTTAACTAGCCGATTTAGGATTTTAACTAGAAAAATTGAATGCCAGTTGAGTACAACTGACAAAATTGTAAAAGCCTCTTGTGGTTTGCACAATTGGCAGGTGAAAACTTCTAAATCGTCATACCTACCTCGGGGGTCTTTGGATGAAGAAAATGTTCAAAGTGCCGAAATTACTCCTGGTCGATGGAGATCAGAAGTAGCTGAATTATTTCACATTCAAAATATTTCGAATCGTAACCGGAAATCATCTAAACTTGCTAAATTATGCAGGAACAATCATGCCAGGTATTTCAGTTATGAAGGATCTGTGCCATGGCAAAATATAGTAATATCATGTATAAATCGTAATATCTTGTGGGCTTAATTATTTTATTTTTTATTATTATTTTGCTTATGATATAAATAAAAAATGTTATAAGTATACGTACCAAATTGTCCGTTGTGCTTCTCTTTTCTTTCACAACACCCACAAACTCATCCATCAGATGAAACCATCTAATGTTTGGCATATACACTTCCAATTCCTGATCTTTTAGATTTTTCGATTTTTGCCTTTTCAATATTGTAGGTCCCTCAGGTACTTTTAATTTTAGACTTTATAAGCTCAGGAGTCCAATCCTGAATAACCATTTCAGTTGAAAGCACTTCAACCATGGACTCCAGAGCATCTCTCCTTGTATTTTTATTTCTGTACAAAACACTGTCCGTATTCCAAAGGCATTCACGCTCCCAATACAGGGACACAAATTTGCATGTTTCGTTATCTGATAACATCATGATCTAAAGTAGGGAAAAAAATCTTAATTACTATCTGAATAAAATATTACTTTATACCAAGATTAATAAATTTTTCTCCGAGAAATATTAAAAGAATATGAGTTAGTAATATGATAAGGATCCTTAATTTTTTTGTTTCTTACTTGGGAAAAAAATACATATTTTATTTGTAAGCATTTATTTTTAAACTTAGCTTATTCTTAAAATTAAAATTTCAGGTGGTTAAAAAATTTTAATATTAATAAATAGGGAATCATTTCCTCAAAACTAATTTAAATTCCTGTAAAAATATATATATTATACCAAATTATAAATGAACATAGGGTTGAATAACTTATGTGTGTATCACTTCTACTTTTATAAATATATTTAAGAAAAAATTCAAAAGGAATATAACTAAATACCTACACAATAAACATTATCATTAAGTTATTGTATAAAAATGGTTTTAAAAAAAGAGCTGTACTCTCAAAACTTTTCTCCTACTTTTATTAGCAAAATATAAATCCAGATCTAAATATTTTAGCACAATTCAGTCCATCTCAAAATAACTGCAAACAGTAACTTTAGCAAGCAATAAATATTTGATTTTTTAAAGATATTAATTGACTAAAGAATTATGATAAAATGAGTATTAACAAGCAAATAAGAATCTCATATCAAGAAATAATGTTTTATGTGATAAATAACGTCTCATGCCTCTACCATATCTGACTAAATATTTCAAATATATATTTTTAACAAACATTTTTTAAATAATATTCGAATATTTTTGCATAAAAATTAAACCCAAATATAACTTACTTGATAAAGAAACAAATATCTAAAACGTACATTTAAAAAATATATAAATTTTCAGAATGAAAATGTAACAATGAAGTAAAACGTTTAAAAATATGAAAGTATACGAAATGGCGTAAAAAAACACATGGAGTTTGGAGGTTCCGGTCTTCGTGCTTTTTACGCCAAACACATTTTATTTTCAAGCCAAAGAATATATTTTTTACGCCAATATTTACAAACGCATGCGCAAACAGAGAAAATGTTGGGACAATGGCAAATAATTGTCCCGTCGGGACAACCGTTTGCCATTGTCCCAAGAACGTTGTCTCAACTGTTCACACGGGGACAATAGCAGAGGACAACGATTGCGACGCAATTGTTGGCCTCGTGTGAACCCACCTTTAGTCGCTTCCACTTTTCTGCTGTTCCAGGCCCATAGGAGAGATAGCGCTCTTCTCGGCGGCCCCCGACTTAATACACATTCTTATGTTTGATTTGATTTTAATTTTTATGGCACAAGGGCCAGCTCTGGATAAACTGTGCCAAACATACGGTAAAAAGAATATTACAATTATTAAAAAATGACTACAACACATAAAGAATTTGTTACACTATAACTATTAACTGACAAATTAGTAAAAATTAAAAGTACACAATTTAAAAGATTAAAATGATACTATATAAGATGCAATAATAATAATAATAATTTTTTAAAAATGTTCTGGTGAGTATGTTCTCCTAACATGTCATGAAGGTTTAAATCACTTTCGTTATGTTAAAGAATGTGCAATAAGTTCACAACTTCATGTTGTAAAGTTAATAACTTAATGCTGTGGGCAATGATTGCACATTCGTTATATGAACGAATGTGTAATTATTGCCCACAGCATGAAGGGTTTAATGGCCAGTTAAATTTTTGATGATTATTGGAAAATGGTTAGTGTCCTAATAGTGAGGAAAATTTAAGAGGACCAAATTATTGTCAATTCAGCCTGGAGCATCAATTATAGCATTAATAGAGGTAGTAAAATTGTAGGTAAAAATGAGCTAAAAAAGTTTGCCAGATTTAACCCTTTATCGCATATGGGCTCATATATGGTATTGCAGTTTTGATGCAACTTTATTTCCAAATTAAGTATTATAAAATAATTCAAACTATTTTAATCCAACAAATATATATTTAGCAATAATAAAACAAAAAAAATGTCTTTGATTTTATATTTTTGAAATAACCTTACTTTTCTGCAAGAGAGTGAAAAAGCAGAATTGACTCGCTTTGAAAATGTATCAAGTGATTCATTTTCAAAAAACGATAACAGAATAAAACATAAATACTTTTTGACTAAAAAAAATATTTTTATGAAATCGATATACTCATCTTTCTTGGGGGATAATAATTTTTAGGCTTTTCAGCATTAATGATTTATATATATATAAACTTTTTCATTATATTTCTTTTAATATATCATTGAGAATTTAATAAAGCTATTTCGATCGTGAAACAATTATATTTTTCAATAGTTTATTAATTCATGCAGTAAAGGGTTAATTTACTTTTTAAAAAATCAAAATTATGTTGGGTTTTTTTTTTGTGTGTGTGTGTGTTTGAACAATGAATTCACCAACCATTCTTCAGTACAAAAGGAAACGTTTTTACCGTGGTGTGACAGAAATGCTTTTGAATTGTCAGTAAGTACAATTTTTTTCTATAAAGCTATAGTTATGTTGTGTACTTTTTTTTAAAAAAAAGTTCTATTCATATTTGTCTTATAATATTATACTCGAGTTTTTGTACAAATAAAAATACTCCATGCCCTTTCCATAAAACTAATGTAGATATTTTGATATATTCTATAGAATTCAAACTGTAATTTCTGTCCTTAACAGGATGTGATATATTCTTGAATATAACTATTACTTCTGCATGCATAGCAACATTGAGATCAAGGCGCATCACAGTCTTTATGATTCCTGTTCAAGGGCTTCAAAATAAGGCAGTTTTAATCGAGATGGTGTCCTTTGACTGAATTTTGTTTCTAAGACCGATGGCATTAGAATCTGCTACGTCATGGGAGGACAACCAAGACATTTTGTATTGTCTGCCCAAGACACACATGATGAAAGAAACATATTTATGAAATACCAACGAAAAACCTCAAAAATATTTTTGATGATTAGTTTAAAACTGGAAGCACGTTAATTTACATAATGTAGAGAAATATTATGATGAAATAATAAAACTTCACTCCACATCCAAGGGAGGATATCGAGAATTAATTAGACTAGAACTGATTGTTAGATTCATGTATTACTCATTTGGCATTGTTGATATGGAAGAGATAACTGAAAATATAAATTATAAGAAAGCAAAGTTTTTCTCTTTCAAAATGACATAACTTTAAAAGCACATAGTTCAGAACTTAAAATTAACTTTTGAAAATCTAATGAATGAAGTGCTCCTAATTAAAAAAAAATGCATATAATTTAACATTGTTTTCCGGCTCTACCTGTGGGAATCTGCATTTTCAATGATGAATGTAATTAAGACAACATATTGTTCACATCTCACAGAAGACCACTTAGAACATAGTGCAAGATTAGTAATTATACACCAAGATATTCAAGATTGACGGACCATATGCAGACAGTTTTCTACTAACTATAAGAACTATCTTTAGATAAAAATGATTTATTTTATATTAAATTCATCATTTGATATGAGTATAATTGTGTCTATTATTATATTTGTATCTATGCAATTAAGCATATGTTTTGCATTTATTATTATTAAATTTTAATAAATATAGTATTCTCTTTTTTTTTCAGTCTCGCCACACCTACACAAATGGGTGGACCACAACTGCTAGAAAAAATTTGGGAAAGTCTGCCTACCCTTGCACTATGCTCTTAATAAATCTGCAGGGCCTAAAAAATGGACAGGTTTGTATTGATGACTTTTTCTCAGAAATTAATACAATATAAAGTGAGTTAAATTTTATGTTTATAGACCAGTTTTATTTATTTTAACTAACAAATTTGAATTTAAGAAATAGAATTTTGTAATTTGTTTTTATTATCTTTACTTAAGGTTTAAAACATCTTTCATATACTTTTGATTATTACTATCTTTTTAAGTATTTTCAGAATTTAATAATTTGTCAATAAATTATAATGTTCACTCTATTTCATTAGTTTTTCTTGGCAGAAGAGTTGGAAATGTAAACGTAGAAAATGTTTTTTTTTTAAAGTCTGTTTAGTACACTGATAAATCATATTTGTATTCTCAATTAAATTTGTTTTTATAACTCATTTTTTCTCTCTGTATATTTTTACTGTAGATGTCTATTTGTGACGAAGTTGATACATCCCTTCATAATGTTGAATATACCTTATACACTTTGTTCCTAAATGTAAAGAACATATTATAGTCTACCAATTGCAACATAATAGATATCTTTGAAATGTGGAATTTTGATTACACTCTGCAGAATATTCAAAAGTTTCATTTCCAAACATGAAATCTGAGACAGGCTAAATTTTTAGAAACAAGTTTTTTTTTTTTTACTAGATATCTCAAAGCAGTTCAGCTGTACTTATAGGAACAGAATAAATGAATAGATTTTTTAAGACAACACCTGTAGGTCCAAATAATAAAGTATTGTCTATCCTGGAAGTATCCTCCAAATCTATAGTATGTTGAATGTCAATAGAGGTTGAATGAATGCAGGATTGTGAACTATAATAAACATTTAGTTTTGCTTTGATATTAAGAAAAATGCATAATTTTTGTGGTTTGTATTCTTTAAAGAATTTCACACAGCCAATAAAATACAATTATTTATTTTACAACATATCCTATTAAACAGGTTCATATTTACAATGTTCCTTGAATACAAGAATATTCATTATGATGGTTCATAATCTTTATCACTGAATTCTGTAACATTCTCAATATTCAGAGTGCCAATTAGAACAAGGTTGACAAGACATTGAAAACATCTGGCATTTAATATTGTCTCATAAAGTTCTATCAAGAATTATAAATAAATAAATGTGCTTTAAAAAATTGTTCATTAACATTGAAATGTATACCATTTTATTCTACAGCCAAAACATTTGTATAATTGATAACATGTAAAGGTAATAAATTGCTCATATTATTTAAAAACCAAACAATAGAAACTTTAGGAATAACAGACAAATTTAACTAATAATTTTTCAGAATTAATAAAAATGAACTGAATACTATTATTTCATGTTTTGTAAAAATTCCTCTTATTATCAACTGCACATAAATTTTCATTTATAATAAAAGGGAATTCATTTTCAAAAACAATAGCATGCGAACTATAATAAATATTTAAATTAGATTGCTTATTATGCCAAGATTCTTGAAGAAACATTTATTTCATCGTATATATTGCTCAGACAGTAATTCAGTATTATTTAAAAAATGCACATATTCTTTAAAAAAAAAAAAAAAAATGAATACTTTTTTTAACTACTGAATAATCAGGCTAGCTATTTTCATGCAATAACAGATATTTTAATTAATGAGCAAATTTCTCTATTGGTTAAGTATGGTTGTATTTAGAGGGACAGATTTTGAAACATATTACATATTTTAGTAATGCAGTTACTACTTTGTTTTATCACAAGAATGTTTTTGCTTACTTAGGAATTCTGAACTTACTTAGATTAGAAATTTTAAAAGGGACAATTTATACTTTAACAGAAGGAAGTTATAATTTACCTAAATAATAACTTATGTTAATGTAAAAATATTTGAAATTCTCAATTTAGATTACAACCATTAGTTTTTCATGAATGTTTGCTTGTTTTGGTAAGTATTAACAATGAGACTGATTTTTGTATCTCTAACAAATTTTTTTTTAAAAGACACTAATAATAATTTATGATAAATTATTGAGGGGTAGTTAAATATACATAATAATGCATCATTTAATAGCATTCAAAATTTTATCAATATAAATTTAAAATAAAAATTTGTTTTCTAATACTTTAAATAAATTGGTAATTTACTTAGCAATTAATGATAAAAATATAAATATAACAATTCAAAATATTTGTGTAAAATTATTTCTGAAACAAAAGTGAATTTCTTTTTAATCTAATTTACTTGTTAAGATCAGCATTTCTATTTTTACCAATGGAAGAAATTCCATTACAAATTTATAAAATTCTTGATTAAGCACAGCAAAAGATGACATATGCATAATTCCAGGATACTAATATCAATGAAAATTTGTTCCCTGCATTTACAAAATTATTATGTCATCCCACAACAGAAGCTTGCCCTGAGATTCCATCACTCTTTTGCAATAGATATCAATAACAACTTCCAGTTTAGGATTGTTTTGATTTCTTAGGAACCAATCTCTTAGTGGCACAGAGATAGTTGTGTCAGTAATGCCTATGCATTTCCATAAAGCAATGGCAGCACAATCCTGCACCAAAGGTATACCTATAAAATAAATAGATACATTTGTATAAATAAGATAGCATAAATTTTAACCATTGTTACATGATGTATTATTGACACATTTTATTGCAATTATAACTTTGTTTAATTAGCATTTACAAATTGTGTTTAAAAAGTAAGTTACAGATGCCTCATGGGAAAGCAAGAGCTTGAGGAGACAAGAACCAAGTTCCACAACTTACAACGGAAGCAATTTCATTCAGACAGTGAAAATCATTGCTGTGTAAGTACGAGAAATGAATGATACATCAGCTGAAAACTTCTTCCTGTGTTGAAGTATGTGGAACAGTGAGTTTTTTGTGGGCAAAATGTTAAGGAGTACAGTGATTCATTGCAATAAATTGACAGTGTATGGGCTTCATGCAGTGTCACGTCCAGCCATTGTGAAATGGTGCCATCAGTTCAAAGACAGTTGCACAGATTTAATTGATGTGGAACAGCAAGGAAAGCCAACAACAATGAGCACATCAGACATGGTGCAGCGGCTGGAAGACATTATACTCGGCAATTGCCGAGTGAATCGTCACAGGACATGGGATTACTTATTTTCTGAGCTCATTCCATTTTCTAACGACGACCAATTGCAGACAGCTATTCTAAACTGGATCCAGGACCAAGTTTCTATAGGCCCAGGATGGAACGATTAATGCTATGTTCCAGCAAATTCTCGAGCGACTGGGAGAGAATGATAAATAGCTTTCTAGTTTATGCATCATATTACATTCTACTGGACTCGTCAATGAAGTTTTATGACTATCAAACAGGATACAACATAATTACAAAGATCAATTCATAATACTTCAAAATTATTCATTAAAAAATTGATTTGATATGATAAATGCATGAATGAAAAATTCGAAGATTATTTTATACATATTAAAAACAAAAGTACCTTCATAAAGTGCTTTGTCCGTAAAATACTTCTGTAAATCTTCAAAAGGATTCTCAGAACAATAACTGAAAATGTCTACTAAACAAAATAAAGATAACATATAAATATAAGAATGCAACAAAAAGACAATTATCAATTAATATCTAACTAAATCAAAATGAAAAAATTTCAATATTCAAGAATAATTCAAATTATTTACTAACTAATTAATCAATAACACTGTATGCGTAGAAAGAAAATACTGTATTGGAAATGTACCTCATTAGCATATTTTGCAGAATATTTTTCTTTTGCCATAAAAAGTAAAAAAGATTTTTTTAAAATACAAAATAAAGAAAAAAAATTAAGTAAGAATCACATGCCTGCAATATCCATATTTTGATTTTATTAAGTATGTTAAAAAATAAATTCAGATGATTTAAATCTTATAGTTTGTCCAGTTTAAATTTTCAAGTTATTATTTATAAATTTTTAAAAATAGATTTAAATATACACAATTAAAAAAATATGAATCATAAAATTTAAAAGAAAAATATGTTACTTACCATAAAGATTACAGAATACATCAAATGATTTTTCATTAAAGCACTTTGAAAAATAAAGCAAATTAGGTAATATGTATTTATCTCTAAAATATATTTTTGAATCCAAAGTTTCATTTGACATAAAAATGATTAAGGGTGAAGTCAGCATCCATAAGTCATCAAACAATCCTTAAAAGAAAGATTAAGAATTATTAGAAACATTTTAAATAAATAAACGAATTTGACTGTGAAAACAAATTTTATTTTCAGAATACTTTATTAACTAACTTATATTTTGAAATTTTTCATATTAATTCTACAAGTGTAACAAATTTTAGTAGGTTGTTTTTAATCTTATAGTAGAATTTTCACTTCTGTTTTCTTTTTATAATATATACACTTTTTAATTTGCTGTAAGCCAACTTAAATTTTTTCTGTTATCATAAATAAAGATGAACTTTTCTTTAAAAAATGTATTGATCATTAAACAGTGTAAAAAGTCAATAATTTGAGTGAATTAGCTGGTCAGAAAAGAGCTATGGTTGGTTAAATCAAAGACAAAAACATCCGACATCTTATACATTCCAAATGATAATATATTTCAAATTATAATGAGCACCCAAATGAAAATAGATGCAGGCTTCAATGACTTTACACCATGTCGTAAATCTATGAGATTTCTCTGCTAGAGAGCTAAGAGAATTTTGATGTAGAAAAATTAGAGGTAGTATATCTCCAATTGAAATTAAAGTAACAAAACAAATGATGTTGCTCCAAGAATTTCTCCAATTCAGTTTACAGTAACACAGTTTTTGACAACAGTTATACTGACACCCAAATATTTTCAGGAGTCAGTTTGTGTCATAATGCACAGTTTCTCAAAGGTGATAAAGATAATCTTCATTAAACGATTCAGAAAAATCATTCTTCTAGCATCAACAAGGTTAAGCTGCTCAGAGTTTTTACTGTTGTCCCATTTCTATTTTTGCAATTGTACTTTCAATAGTGACTCAATTATTAAGGCAGCAATCTGACACCTTCAAAAAAAAAAAATTCTAAAAGCTCATTTTTCATTTTAATTTACTTGTTTTTCCTCATAGAAAATTTGATTAATTATAGTGAAATGGAAATTATTTTAAGAAATAAAAATAAAAGAACAAATAAATAAGAGATTAGAAATTTTACGTCAAATAGCCCTGAATTCCTCAATATTAACTTAGTGTGCAGTAGCGAAATGGTGCACAAGTAAAGGAAAAACAATATTTTTTACAAACTGAGTTGAAGGTACTCAGACCAGAGCTTGGGTTTGGCTTTATATGATGTATTTTTCTTTTCCCGTATTCTAGCTCAACGTTTATTTTCACTTTTCTTGTTTGCTGTTATTTGGTTCTAAGTTCAGAAAAACTCAAATACATTAATATACACCTATCTTTTATTAAAAGTCAGTTAATGGGGGGGGGACTTTTAGTACTATAATTCTAATTGTAATTGAAAATGTAAAGCTATTTATAGGTAAACATGTTATTTAAAAACTCTAATTTAATTGTGTGCTTTTGAGAAAAGTTTTCAGTGGCATTGCTATAAGCCGAGAGATGAGCAATGCTAACCAATTTGCTGTTATACACCGTGGCAGAACTTCAACCCATGTCTCATTCCAATTCTTACTGAGATTTCATTCTCCGAAGAAGCAAATACCATTATTTGACTTTGACCACCTTGAAAAAGTCATTACATCTACTAAATATACATCTACTTTGGTACCATATCATAAAAACAAACTTTTAAGATGTACAGCAAATTCAAGCAGTACTTTGTTTGCCACACGAGCATTAGCTCCACTGCCAAGCTTTAGCATTACTCAAGATAGTTTTGACATGCAGTAACTCAGCAGTTATTTTATTCTTTCTGTATTAATTTGATACCTACCATTATCGCATCTTGAATCAATCTTTTCAGTCAAAAACTGTATAGCATCATATCGATCAACTAAGACTGGGCAAGGAAAATTGGTAGTTGATAGTTTACATGTTTGCCTCCAAATGTCAGAATTCATCAGAGCTGGTTTTTCCTTCATTCCATAAACAATAGAACCAAGTAGCATCCTTTCTTCAACTACAATAGATTGCAAACATTTAAAAAAAATTAATAGATAGGCAAAACATTCCTATAGCTACAATTTCTACAGACAATTCATAAATTTAAAATATAATAGAAATATTTATGCAATTTAAATTTTAATTGATCCCATTGTGAATAAACATGTTCAATAATATTCTGTTATTCTATTTAAGAAAAAGGAATCATCCTCGACAGCAAACAGTTAATAACAGTGCAACACAGGCATATTTGTTAAGAAACAAAATTAATGTGATTTTTTGAATTTCATAATAAAAATAAATAATAATTCAAGCAAAACTGCAACCAACATAATGCTTTCTTAATACAGTTATATCTCAAAATTATGAAATGTGCATAACAAAACACATTCCTTTGTCATTACAAACAATTAAAAACTTAAATTTCATTTCATTAATAACATTCAAAATGGAACTTTGGCAATGTTATGGGAATAAACTGCATAAATTTGATTAGTTTGCAGATAATTTAAAATTATAATAAAAATTAATCAATTCAGTTTTACAATTTCTTAGCAAATCAATAAATAACTACATTGTGAAGTAAAAATATAGAAAGAATAGCATACACTCTATTAATCAATATATTATATACATGGAATGTCCACTGTAATAAGAACCTAATAGCTAATTTTTAAAATATTACTCATAAATGTAAACTTCTATATGATAAAATGCCTTAAATAAAATAAACAAATATGTTTTAAGCAATATGAATTAAATTATTGCTGAAAAAAATATGAAATCTACATTTTTATTATAGATTCCAAATCTATATTATTTTGAAAAATACTCTTGATATACTAACATTTTAAACAGAATAAAAACAGAGAAAGGTCCCATGAAATTGCCTTTCACAGAGATGTTTACAATGAAACTTCCATGACTTGTAAAAAGGGTTTGTCTTAAATTTGAAAAACCTATTTTGCAATATTATCATAATAGTTTTTCTGAATTATACAATGTCGAAGTGAAATAAAATTAATGTCAATGAATGTAATAAACAAGCAAGGAAAAAAAATACTTGTAGAAGGAAGGAAGGGAAAAAAATATATTACAATCTGATTTTTGAAAGTTGATGAGCAGAAAAAACATCAACCTTCAGTAAGTATTAAATAAATATTTCCTTTTTAAATCAAAAATTCTAAATTAACATCTTTAAATGATAAGCAAAACATAGTGTGTTTTAAGCTAAAATTTAGATTCATAGCTTGTTCCAAGCAAGCATTAAAAAAAAAAAAAACATAGCAAACAAAAGGCTATGTTGATGCTTAAATAACCATTGATTAATGGTAATCTTCATGAAGAATATTTTCTGCATCACAGTGTATACGAGATATTATTGAAAAAGATTAGCAATATTCAATGTCTACAGTAAAAAGTCTTATTTGCTGTTATAATAAATGATAATAAAGGACTCTTTGTATGGTGGCACATGCAATATTTAGCTTATTGTAAAAATGTTAATTTTAATTACTTTATATTTCATTGAAAGTAAGTGTACAAAAAGAATTGTGGAGTTTTGTTTTACCTTTTTTTATTATTATGATCGTTATTGTTTTACCTTTTACATTAATGAAAGACAATTACGATATATTTTAAGATATTATTATTGAAATATCAAACGAGTTCTACTGTATCTTATGAAGAAAGAAAAATAAGGCATATTATTATTATTATTGAAAACAGATTGTAGAAATCAAATAAGATGGACCTAAATCAGAGAATGAACTTATCTGAAACAAAAAAAGTAAGAATAAAAAATAATAAATTAAATTCTATCAAGTCAGTATTGTAAACAAGAAAACACAGTTCCACTACATTTTGCTATAATAGCAAAATAAAATATACCAATGCAAATAATAATAATAATTTATTAAAGTAAAGTGAAAATGTGAAGATTAGATTGGGGATCATAATATGAAAATTATTTAAGAAAGATTTTAAACATTAATGTATCAATTTAATTTTTCTTATACCACGGTGTTACACTTAGCAAGAAAAAACAAAATTTCTAATTAAATAACCAAAGTCATAATAAAAAATAATTCAATGCAAATTTGAGCATATTTAAAAATTATATAGAAACATTGTATTTATGAATATAGCAATTTTATAGCTGAATGGCCAAAAAGATAAATTTCGAATTTACATCCAATTTATTTTTCTGCAAGTGGACACAGAAGCACAAGGGGAGAAGCAATGAAATGCATCAGTTGCCATCGGAACACCCAAGGCAAATATAAGAAACTTTCCCCTTTGTGCTTTTGCTACGAATTATTATAAGGATTTCTTTTCATATGTCAATTTAGAAAAGGGAATCGGATATTTTTGAAAGGTATGCAGTGGTTATAGGGAACTTTTAAACCACAGTTTACAGAGCAAGAGCTACAGCATGAGCAATTTTTTAGAACACATATTAAAAGTGTAAATAAAGAATTTGGACCAGGGAATATGAGAACATTTTAGAATAAAATAATATGGTCTATTCTAAGATTAAAAATAGGAAATTAATTAAATTAAGAAATATCTTTACACACACAAATGTACAGGATGATTCAAAACCTATCATTCAAATTTCATGTGTAAGCAGGGAATATGTCAAAAAGCCGATTTCACAAAGGAAAATATGACCACAAAGGTCATTTGCATAGACAATTGCAGTAAACAGAAAAGTAATGTGGCAACAAATGCAGCTTATTCCAATAAGTTAAAATACAAGTTCAAAGTAAGTGCTCAAAATTGTGATCATTTACATGAGCAAAGGATTCACAATACCAGTGAATTGACTGTCCAGCATTTCCGAAAATGCATGGAATAGCACAGACAACGGGTGTAGTGATCACTATTAGTGAAAAAAGGTTCATTTTATTGTCGAAAGAGGTTTTTTTATGGCCAAGCACACCCACAAACCATGAGTGATTAACCAAGTAACTTGGTCAAGTGATCGGACCATATGTGCCGATTCGTTGAGCTTGGAATATTCTATTCAGGTAATCACACACAACAATTGTGCTATTATCTGAAGCTCAGTCATACACTTATACCACTTATCTCAGAAGATATGCCAGATGTTTTTGAAAATGTTCAGTCATTGATGCAGTGGTGCTGTGAATAAGTTTGTGTAAATGTTCGCAATTTTGATCACCTACTTTGAACTTGTACTTTACCTTGTTGGAATAACAGATACCTTCGGTCAACACTTAAATGTTTCCTTGCTTTCACTTCACTTGTCCATGTAGATGAAGTTTCTGGACATACTTTCCTAGTGTAGTCGGTTTCTGAGATATCCCCCACCTCCCCACAAAATTTAAACAATAAGTTTTGTATCCTTATTTATTATTTTTATATTGAAATAAATGATTACCTAAGAATTTATTATACAAATAAAATGGCTCTCTCCAGACAGCAGCAAGTGAATTAATCAGGTAAGGTGCCAATGGAAGCTGTAATCTTAATAGTTCACAACATAAGAAAAGAGGTTCCCATCTGTCATTTTTCTGTTTGCATATACTCATAAAGACTCTACACAATGAAGCAAGACCCTTCAAATCCATTTGTTTCTTTGAAACCAACACTCGATGGATTATGTTTAGAGTGTTTCTTATCAATCCATGCAAGTGTGGCATGGACTTTCTTTCAACTTCAAAAAGAGTTGAAACAATACAGTTTTCAGATCGTGGAAGAAACACATAAAGTTCTTGATTGTGAACGTATGTACGTAAATTTTTGGGGTTTATTTTACTTTTGCTAAGATAATTCACTATGAAATAAACTATAGTTGCCATGTCAAATGATGTTTTGGGATTAATAAAAAAGTCAGTTATTGAACGGATATATCTCCTATAATAATTATCAGATATGTTAGAATTAATATTTCCAAGTTTATAAAAAAGGGGATTTGTTTTATGCCTAAATTTACTGAATTTTGATTTCTTTATTCTGTCCAACTCTATTTTAATTTTCTGACAATTATCAGTTACAAATTCCATAAAATTTGGAATTGTACTATCATTTGCATCTTGTTGATTTTCCATACAAATAGTATCAGCATTCAGATTTTCTTTCTGAAAAACGTTTCTAATTTTTTGTAGACAATCTTTTTTAAATTTTTTATTTTGTTTCTTTTTAGATTTTGTATCCCTTAAGATTGGTGACGAAAATTTAACATCATTCAAACTTAAATTTTTTCTATTATCAGAGTTAACTGATTTTACATTTGTTCCTTGAATTGAGGATACTTGTTTTTTTATTGAAGCACCAGGCATTTCTTCTACTAATTCTTTTTTAATGCACTGTTGAACTTCAGCTAAACTTTCTTCAATTGGTTCATCAATATTATCAATTAATTCAGATTTAATAAATGGCACTGTAACTTCATCTGACATTCCTTCTAAATTTTTATCATTTATGCTTCTTGTTTCTGGTTTATCACAAGAACCATTAGTTTCTTCAGCTGAGCCTTTCTCTGAAGATTCCTCAGCATTATTAGATTTTCCACATGCTTCAATATTACTTTTTTTCATTTCAGATTTATCTAACAAAGCATTATTAATAATTGAATTTTTTTCCACTGATTTCTCAACGATATTATTATTTATTTCAGATATATACAGAGAAGAATTAACTTTTATTGAGCCTCCTTCCGAATGCATTTGAATACCATTATTATTTATTTCAGATAAATTCAAAGAAGAATCAACTTCCATTGAATTTTGACATGCAGGCTCCTTAATGTCAGTTAAGTTGGGTATATTCAGCGGAGCATCAACTTCAAGAAAACTTTCAGGTGTAGACATAGAAGAATTAACATCCACTGTTATTCTCTCCACTTTGTTATCATTAGCTATACTTTTGGCTTCGGGTTTATTCAAATATGCATTAGCTTCAAGCAAGCTATTTTGTATAATTTCTTCACATTCCTTAATTCTTACAGGTTCTTCACTATTACAATTCCTTGTTTTATGTTCATCCAAAGCAGTATTAACTGTTGCTGAATTCACTTCTACATGCTTATTAACCTCATTTCTCATTTCAGATATACATAAAGAGGAGTCAACTTCCATCAAGGCTCCATTTACAGATTTCTCAGTATCACTATTTCCTATTTTAGATTTATTAATATTAGCATTAATCTCAATTGAATTTTTTTCTACAGATATCACATCATTGCAAGTATTCTCAGACTTAAAAGAGATATTGCCCAGACAGTTTGAACTTTCCAAGTTACATTCGCAACTTATATTTTGCTGAAGAGAGGAGTTATCATTGAAAGACAGCATTTGACTGTTTGGCTGTGAATGGTAATGGCTTGTTGATGTTAAGTTGCTTGAATTACTGCAGGAAGTATCTGTTTGGCTCAGTGAAGTACTTTGAGCAATTGAAGTACTGCTTTTATTGGCAGAAAAATCTTTAAGCGGTGAAGAATTCTGCAAAGTACGAGAATTATCTCTGGAAGTAGAAGGCATAACTTCTGTAGGATGAATGACACTTCCCCTTTTCTTTTCAACAGGAGCAGATATATTTCTAAAATTTTAAAGAGAAAGGGAAATTAATTACAATATTCAGTAAATGGATATTCTAAGATAATACATATATAGAAATTATTTTAGGACATTAGATTCAGTTAAAAGAACATATGAATCTATTGAAAGCATATAAATCAATTTAAAGTCAGGTGGTCTTACTGCAAAGAGAAACCTGAAGTACGAGAATGAAAAGCATTTAAATAAGTAAGATCATCTCATACTCTCCTTAGCAAAACAATCAATTAAAAAATTGAAATTTGTTAATTTAAATTCTCCCAAAGAGGTGAATGTTTAATTTACATTAATGTTCAATCTTAAGGCAACATTAGGGTTTTTTTGGGATGCAAATCAGAATTTTGAACTGCAATTTCCCTGACGAGGAGACACCTAAGCTGGCACCCCCTCCCCAAACTCTGGCATCACCCCAAAGGAGAGAAAGTTAAGCCCCATGGATTTAATGTGCATCAGACTTGCTTAAACAACTGTTCTTTAATGGAATTAGGTTTTGAACCTGAAGCTCTCTAATTCGCAAGCCAAGACCTTACCACTGGGCTACTGCTGACAAAAAAGAAAATGGTGAAAAGTAATGACATGAAGTTTTGAAATATTCTGGAATCAATTTCTAGATCAAATGAGTAATTTGTTTTTTTTTTCCAGAAGTAACCATTAATTTAAATAAATAAAAGAAGAAATAATAAAAAATTCTTAGATAAATAATTTTTAAGTGACCCTAAAACTGTAATACACATATTTGTTACTTCAATTGGGCAAATAAACAATCTAAAATAAGAGGAAATTTTTCAGATTGCAGTAGAAAACCAGGATTTGAAAGAACTAAAGCGGGTAAAACCTCTAGCGAGTTTAGGCTTGGAATAAAATATAACAAGAAATTACAACAATTTAATTGCTTCAAATCATAGATTTGAACTTCAGTGACAACAATCTATCACATAGACAGCTAACTTTATGTGGAAATGGTAAGGATTCATTGATACTGTTCATCGGTAACATCAAAAGAAAAAAAATCCCTTTTAGCAAATAATCTGCAATAATACAATTTATAAAATTAACAAAGAAAGAGTTCAAATCAATTAAGAAATAAAATTATATACATGTGTGGGTGCCTGTTTAATTTTTTTAATTTATTCTTTTTCATATGAAGAGAATCTTCTGTTTAATATTTACTTGACTGGCTATAGAATCAAAATAATACTGGGTTAAAAACGTAACAAAATATCTTCCCGTCAAAAAATTATAAATTTCAAGATAATTGTTAGATTAACATAACTAAGACAATAATTTTATGTTTGCAGCAGTTTCCCCTCCCCCTTTTGCTCTATTTCAACATAGTCTTTATACGGACATTCCATGACATTTAATATTTTTCATATGGTAGCTTTAATTTTATATTTATCATCACAAATCCTTGTTTTTAAGAAAATCTTTTGATCCAATAGAATTTTTTTTTAAAAAATTTTAAGCACACACACACACACAATGGAAACTATTTCTAAAGTACATACAAATTTTCTTTATTCTGTCTCTTCCTTTTCATTCCTTTCAACTTTTCTTCAGAATTCTTAGTTGGTTTAGTTTCTTCAGAATTTTTGATTTGCAGAAGTTCTTTCTACAGAAAAAAAGGGAGGTGGGGAAATTCAGTTTTTTTTATAAATCATTATGTACATCAACAAACAAAATATATATATATATCAAAGCTTCCATTAAAAGGATGATTGTAAAAAATACAATATAATGTGTAGTTTCATTCAATTTTTCTTCTACTTGATATTATTTATTCAATTACTGAAATGGAGAAATGCTTAATAGAAGAATATTTTGTAATAAACCATTATTACTGTCAATTGAAAAATAAATATTTATGAACATAACACTACAAATATAAGCTAAAGTTACACAATATATATAATGTATGAATTATATATTGAACATTAAAATAGAATCATAAATAAAATCCTTTAAAATGTGTAAAATAAGTAATTTTTATCAAAAAAAAAATCTCGCTCAGATTTATATCAATAAACAAATTAATAATCCAGCAAAATTCGATTACTATCAATTGTGTCATTATAAATGTTTATTAATGAGCCTTAGTTTTTGTAAAGTTATTTTTCTAGCAGAGTAATGTGTAGCTTTTACCTGCATATAGTTAATTCATTTTTTTTAGCATTTTACATAAAAGAATAAATTTTAATCATTCATCTAAAACATTTATAACAATAACATGAAAATGCATTAAAAGAACCGAGTTGATCATAAATTTCCATAAGATATTTCTATTACTTGAAGTATTTGCACTTGTAACTTCAAAGTTGAAATCTCATTTTCATCTTTCTCCATCTTTTTCTTTAAATTATCAATGCTCTGAAAACAGAATAAAATGATGTAAAAAAATGAATCATACCGTTGCAGCAGACAAATATTTGCAGTGTACAAATAAAAATTCAAGGAAAATGTGATAATCAGGAAAAAATTACACTTCAGTTAAACAAATTTCAAAATTAAAACAATTTAATTATTAGTTCTATTGGCATAAGCCAGAAAGAAGCTGTCTTTTGAACAAATCTAATTTGTATAGTAAAAAATCATTTAAATATAACTTTTTATAATACATTAAAATAAAAGGGTTAAATTAGCATAATTATAATTGTATGTGAAACAGTATTATATAAAAACAAAGCATATTAAAAAATATGAAAACACTCATTTTTGAAAGATTCTTTTAGCTATATGTGTTTCAACCTACTTATCAAATTAAAATTCAAATATGAAAAAAAGAATTGTGCTGAGAAGGTGTTTATAGATAATTTGCACAAGAATAATGACTAAACAATTAAAGATTTTTTTTATGTCTTACAAGTTTACTGTGTGGTTTATATGGACAAACAGCAAACTCATATCTAAATCAACAGCATGTCAAAATTCATTCAATCACCTGAAACAAGAAATCTATTTCTACTTTTAATTTATTTTAAACTAGCTGCCTTTGGCAACCAGTCGGTTCGCCAGTATTAATGCTCGCTAAAATTTTCATATAATATTTTATGTAACTGTGTCTCATAACAGGCTTTTCACCAAAATATTTTTAAACCAAACAAATTTTGATAATCATATAATTCATTTATAGCATTATTTTCTTCAGATGTTCTGTTCATTGTACTACCCATCTTTCTCTTTCTATCCGAGCAATGATTGTTCCGGAATTTATATTTTACTTAAATGGTGGAGGGAAAGGACTAAAATTCTACGTTTTTATAGAATAAGGAGATTCTAATTTTCACAAATGTAAACACACTAAACAAATAAAGACACAATTGGTTTTCAAGAGATGCAGAAGTTTAAAAACAGCTTTGAAAATGCCGCGCACAAAGGAAATAATGGTGACACACACACACCCTTTTTTCTTTCTTTTTTTTTCTCTCCTTTTTTCTTTCACTACTTTTCTTTTTACAAACCTTTTTTTTTTCGCTTTGCTATTTTCTTTTTTTCTTCCCTGCCTAGACTTTATTTCGAGCAGGCATAGATTAAATATTCATACAGACTAATAATAAAAGCAACTATTTTCTTTCTTCATCCCATTATCTACGAATGAAAACCAACTGACTTTGCGTATTTCTTTCTAAACAAATCATAATTTATTACTTCCTGCTATCTAACTCGGTGTGGGGGAAAGAAATGAAGATTTTTGGCGGGAAAGTAAGAAAAGTGTCATTTTAACTATTTTCCATGCAGTTTTTTTAAATTTTTTCTCTCCATAAGAACCATCCTCGTGTCTTAACGAAAATATTTATAAAAAATTAGCCGAATCGGTCGAGCCGTTCTCCAGTTTTGCGCTTAGCAACACAATTTGAGTTGCATTTTTATTAATATAGATGTTCGGGGCTAAATGTACATAGAACATACAGATCAGAATATTTGAAGAAAAAAGTTTACAATTGTAAATCTAATTTATTTATTCACAAACATTACAATATCAAAGCTTGGTCTAACATATAGAAATCAAAGAAAAATATTCTAGAAGATGATAATTATAGAAAATACATATATACATGCTTTCAAAATCTATATTTCTACAAGAAGGATACATTTTTTTCCTATTTTGTTTAAAGAAAAAGATTTTAAAAAGATGCTTATATATTTAAAATTTAAAGTATTTCTTTTATATTTGTGTGAGTGAGTGTGATTGAGTAATTAGCATGGCTAAATTACAGCAGCATGGAAAAAGAAATCTTAATGAACCAACATTAGCAATTAATCTCTTAAATGAATTAACATATACACATTAGTGATAGTAGATATTGGAATTCCAAATATTCCTAAAAGTAATACTGTATGCAAAGGAAAAACATAAAAATGCCATTTACAAAAGACAACATAATCATTTATTTTATGAATAATTGATTTTTATAATTCTAAAGATATCTTTTTTTTATTCACCTTTTCAATATTTATAAACCACTTAGTGTACTTAGTTACAAAGCAATTTTAATTCAGGTTTCTATATGGATAAATAATTAAAAATTCTTCTCAAAAGATATATTCTTAAGAAAAAATATATACAGCATCTAGACTTTAAAAACTAACTACAATATCAAATTCTAATGCTTAAGATGACTATAAAAAATAATCATACCTTGTTAGCGGCTAAAATACATGTTTCACAACTAGAAAGCTTTTTTTCATAAAAATCTAACAATCTGGAAAAAAAATTATTTATATTTAGTAGAGGATAAAAATAAGGACAAAATGTGAAACAAAAAGCTAAGTGGGTTTATTTAACAATAAAGAATACTGCTCCTCCCTCATCTATAAAGAAAATTATGCTTTATAAACCATATTGTAAGGTAATAAACACAATGCTTTTAAAATATATAAAGTCTTAAAATTAATTTAATCTAGATATTGTATCAAATTTATTTATTTGGATACAATTTAAACACACATTTTAAAGAAATTAATTTTTTATTCAAATACTGCAATAAGCTGAACTAGATTTTAGAAAACATTAAAGGATATTTCAAATAAACTCATTTTAAACAGTAAACAATTATTGATATCTATGATGTTGAAAAGCAACCAAAATTAGTTTATTCAGATGCATGAAATTCAAGTTGAAAGAAAGAAAAAGATTGCATTTATAAAATAGTGACTTAAAAAAATCACAAGGGGGCTCACGCACACACACACAATTGTTAAAAAAAAACTTTTTTCAACTTTATTTCTTTAATTTTACAAGGAATCAACATAAAATATCAGAAAAAATTTTAGATAAATATCAAAATTTTATATATAACTATTTTTAAAGCTATGGTTAAGTACACATCTCTAAAAAAATATTTTTTTATTGCCATATCGAAAGATTCAAAAGGAAAACATTATATATTTCAGTTATTTGAGCTCAAAATATTATTTATTAAAAAACTCTCCAATAATTTTACAAATTTGATATTCCGTATCAGTAACCTCACTATGTTTAATTAAATTTTAAAATTATTTTTAAAGATTCTTTGTCACAATAGTTATACTAATAAGTTTTCAGACAATTTATAAAATTTCTTTTAATTTGAATAAAAGTTGAAACTATAATCTTGCAATTTTTAACAAATCACATTGATTAATTAATATATGAAAAGAATTAGCAGCAAAAAAGAACACAGGTTTTAATGTTTGTAACTGTATATATTGGTGAATTACCAATATATACAGCAACTAATTTTCCCCATTTTAAAATGCACATCCTTCTTTCAAGTAAAACAACAACTACAACAGAACTATGCACTTATACAATTTTAACTATTCTGAATTTTACAATATTCACTAATTTTCCACACTAATTTGAATTAACTATATTTTAGATAATATAATTAAACATGCATACTTTTATTTAAGTTTTATCCATCTTATTTATCAAGCATCAATAAACTTTAGAAGAAAAAAAAACCTGTAGTATACGTTTAATAGGTTATTTTTAAAAAAAAACCAAAAGTTATCTATGAGCAATAAGATTTTGATATGATATAAAAGAATATAATTTTATATATTTTTTTCAAAAATTGAAATTGATGTTACTGGCTTACAAAATAAAATGCATAATATTTTCTCAGATAATTTATTCAGAGCAAAAGAATAAATAAGTTTCATTTTATAGCAACAAAAAATATCCAATTTTTAAAATAAAACTTAATTATCCAATAAAAGTGCAGAGACATAACTGAAAATTCATAATTTATCCCAGAACAATAATTGAATTTTCTTTATTTAGTAAAGATGAATCCCCCCTATCAATGAAGAAAATTTTGAAAATTACTTACTTTTAATACATACTAACAAACATTTTAATAAAGTATAGAATTGGAATTCTTAAGAAATACAATGCAATATTGAACTGAAAGCGTAAACAACTTTTAAAATATTTTTACTCTCAAGCATCACAACAGAAAATTAACCTGTGCTTCTTCCATTTAATAGAATACAATTGTTAGAAAATATCATCATTAGACTCTAAACTATTAAAAGAAAAGCTTACTTTTTTTGGCAGTCCGTCTTTTCTTTTACTTCTGCATTCGCACGTTTCAAGCTTTCGTTTTCCTTCAATAATTCGCTGAAAATTTAAAAAAAAATTAAGGTCAGGTTAATAAAAAGCAAAAAATGCAGTAAAAAAAATTAAATGAAATAAATAAATTACAGCAATTTCTCTAAATCTATAGCTAGCAAAAAATGAAAATTGTATTTGTGTTGATTATGTAGTACATAAGAAAATGTAAACTAGGTGAATAAAAATTTAAATGTTTTAGTTAATTTTTTAAATGTATAGCTTAACAAATTTTATATTTGAAATAGTCAGTCAAATAAGGATTCTGAAATTCAGTAAACAACATTTATATTTATACAA
>JAOUZG010034993.1:186075-205164 GCA_026289955.1 Argiope argentata
CTAAGGTTAAAAGAAGTTGATACTGATAAATAAAATGTAAAATGTGAAATTAGTAATATAATAAAACACGTGAATTTATACAAGCTTTATTTCTTAAAATTAACTAATTTTTGTGAATAATTAGTATAATCAATGCATAATAATTATTTTCAATATATCAATAAAGTTTTGTATACAATATAGTTGTATATCAATATAGTTTTATGTATAACATAAATATAATTCATGCACTAAAATGTATTAATTTTTGAAGTATGAGAAATATATACTCACTTTAAGTTATTATTATTTTGGACATTGGAGTTCAATATTTCAGCATTATTAATATCCTGAAAAAAAAAGTCATATTTATCATGATCTAATCTAATCATCTGTAATCTAAGAAAATTACTAATAGGCATTTTTATTAAAATCAAATCATTCTGATGAACTTGGAAATTCAGTACACTGGGAATGCTAGATTAATATACATCATGAACTTGGTCTATTATTAGATGAAATCCTTTTTACATTCAGGGCAATTAAATGTGTGGAATTATATTTTCAAAACAACAACAACAAAAATAATCGTAATAGGTCCAAATCTTATGCCATTTCACTTCATTTTTCTAATAAAATTTATCTCTCTGTATTACAAACTTTTCAGGATGTACATGGGATGAATCAAGTGCTTTTCAGAATAAAACTTCCCCCTTTTATCATTATTACAAATGAAAAGACATAGAATTGTAAAATATGGTTTTTTTTAAAATTCATATTTAATTGACATAAGTTTAAAGAAGTTAATGCTTTCATGATAAAAAAAAAAAAAAAAGAAGAATCCTATCGATTAATGATATACGATAATTGATTCACGACATATGAATTTATTTAGCTGCAAACTTATTTACATTCTAAAATCCTTTCAGCATTAAACTCATTTTCAATTCCAAACATTTATTACATTCAGACATCGACAAATTCATTCTATTTTATCTTCAAATTCAATTGTTACAATTAGATACAGTGCCTATATATATCAAGGCCATAAAAAAAATTGTTTCCTTAAATTTCAAAAATGGTACAACTTGCTTCTAATTTAAGGTTAAAATGTATTTGTTTATCTAGACTAAGCTTTTTGACGCTATGTAGCTCTCTAAAATTAATAAATAGCTTAAGGAACAAACAAACATTTTGACCAGTTAGAAACTTTCAAAATGAAGACAAGATTTAAAAAATTATTTATTGCTTTTTTTAAAGCACAAACATAATTGATGTTCACACATATTCTGCATAGGCATATTATCATTAGACAATTAATTTCACAAAACTATATAATAGAAAAGAAGAAGAAGGCTGGTTAGTTGTTTGTTTTTTGGCACTAAAGCCAATTATAATGACCATGTTTTACCAAGGAGATGGTAAAAAAAGGAATCCCAATAAGATTAAATCTTATTAAAAATATTAAAAAGTAAGATTTTAGAATCAAAAAGGCAAATAAAAAAAAAAGGAAAGAAACCAACAAAAGGTGAAAGAGTAATGATAGGCACATGAACACAAATTAAATAAACAACAAAAAAAACCATCTAAAAAAGATACAAATCAATGGTCTGTAAAAATTTTAAAGTATCTGGCAAGGTTTGTCACCCAATAATTCATAGAAGTTCTTGGGGAGTAACATTAAACAGATTATTATTTAAAATAGATCATATGCTTAAAATAGTATGGCATGTTGCACATGGTTCACAGATTAAAAGGCGATGTGTCTATGTGTGAAGTGTGTATGACCAATGATGAGTGAGTTAATTTAAAATCGAGCACATATACTGGAATAAATAAATGTGGGTGGGAGAGGTGTAATCTGACTCAATTCCATAAATATTTATTTTTCCTCAAAAATGTCTTTTTATTAGATATATATAACCCATAAGGATATAAATAGTTCTAACTATCCAGTTTTAATAAATATACATTTAAAACACTTACTTTCATTACTTCAGTCTCCTCATTTGGTTCAACTTTGCATTTTACAAGCAGTCCATTCACCCCTGACGTCTTCTGCAGATTAACCATCTCCTACAAGGAAAATAAGCATATTTTAATCCACATGGGCATGATGGGAAGATAAACACCATCTAAACTTTCTTCCATTACATCTTCTCAACTTGAAAGGCACTTATTTTGTACTCTTAAATCTAAATTGTTAAATATTACTTTAGCAAATGACTAAGATAACTAAAAACAAACATTTTCAAACCGTGAAAATATTATAATACACAAACTCAGTTTCTTTAATGTAAATAAATTAGTATATATAATTTGGTAGAAATGTGCAATAGAGAGGTAGAGAAATTTAAATAAAAATACATATAGAATAGATATTTGACAGTCTAGATGATACACTAAATACATGTTACACTGGGAAGTAAAAAGATAAGTAGGAAATCAAAACTAGATTTAGATCAAATTAATTTTCAGCTAGTTCATACACAAAAAAAAGTAATTAATGATAATTTTTTTAAATGTGGCTAATTATACCAAAATTTTAAGGAGTCACAAAGAACGAATTTTATCTCCTAATAGTACAATTTAGAAAAAGGAAATACAAAAAGATCTTAAAGCGATTTACAAAACACAGTAAAGTGGATTTATTCTTCACTATGATGCTCAGAAATAATTTCAAGCAATTTTTAATAGCACAAGCAACAATCAAAAGAATGTATAGCTCGCCACATATATAATTGATAATAGCATTTTCGCCAGTTAAAAATTGAAAAATATTTTTCATATCACATGTTATTATAAAAAATATCATAAATTATTTTAATGTTAAATGATAAATCATATCACATGTTATATTAAATTTAGTTTTAACGAACTATACCTTATCTTGACTAAACAGGCATTTTGAGATGAGATGCACAAATTTTCTCACAACTCTAACTTAAAATATTAATATGTAGTTTCTAACCCAAATATTGTTAGATATAGTTTTATATGGTTGTAAATGATATGAATATTCAATTTCATCAATCTTGGTAGAACTCTTTAGCCTTTATCTAAAAAATAAATGCATTATACTTTTATATACTAATTATTTTGATGCTTTTGTAAAAAAATAAAATATTTTGCAAAGCATATCTTTACATGTTAAACATGTAATAATATAACATTCTATCTGAAAAATATATTGAAGTATAAAATATATTTTATAGAAGAAATATCTTTATATGCATATAATTATAAACATTAAATAAAAGAGATAGGGTTAATTTGTTTTTAAAAAAATGCTGAACTTGTTTAGAAAGAAAGGAAAAAAAAAAAAAAAAGATTTTCTGTCATTATAGAAACTATTTGTTTTATCATTATATTTAAGGTTCAGGGACATAATTGTAAATGCTAGAATTTAACCTTGTTTCTATTATCTTTAATCATTCCAATCACACAGTGTTCCATAAAAAGTTATTGACTTTCGCATCTCCTCTGGGGATAGTTCATATCATGCTTGCTTCATTTCTGCTGTTAAGTAATTAATGTAAAAAAATATTGGTGCCTATTTTCATATATATTTTTTGTGTGCATGATTTCTAGATATCCCCATGTTTTTTATTTGGTTTAAGTATGGACTAAGCAATGGCCAATCTGGGACATTGATATTATTCATACTGAACCACATATTTTTTAAGTTTAACCTAAATATATAGTTTGGTCCTTTCATCAATCCTGCAGTGGAATAAAAATTATTTATCAATAGTCTTAAGATTTCCTTTTCAGCAACAAATTTTCAAAAACTTTTATCAATTAAATCTAAAACAATCCTAATTACAATCCTCCACCTTAATGTTTACTATAAAAACTTCACGGCTCACTTTTAAAATCACACTTGAAAAATTGTATCCACCTGATCCATCGAAGTTCCACATTTTATCGTAATTAAATATTGTTGACAGTCATTTATCACAAAAGCCATTTTTTTTTCAGCCCAATTTAAACATTTAATTTTGTGGTGTACTTTTAAGCACAGTTTCTTTAACATTATCTTTTCTTGAAATATATTCATTTTTATACCAGTATTCATCTATGAATAGTATTTTTTGATACTCGAAATACAAATGCAATTTGCCATAATGACATATTTTCTCAAAATGATGTGCTTAGAATTTCTGTCACAGTATATAGATGTTATTTTTTGTTAATTTTATAGACCACTTGTCACCATTATGCAAATCTCTAAATACTTTTTAAAGATCTCTTTAATATATAGGGTATACCTTAAGGATGGTGAATTTTTTCAAGAAATATACACAAATAATCCCCAACATAAAAAAAAGTTATTTAATAATATTTTAAAATAAAGTCAGGTGATATCTATATTTTTTGAAAAGGTGAATTTTAATAATTTAAAAATTCATAGAGTTTTTACTTCTAATATCATTTTACAATAAAACTGATTGAATCAATTAAAAATATAAACCTGAATCATTTCTGAGAATAAATGAAGTGTGTCCCTCAAGCAGATACGTTAAAATGCTGATAATAATTACATAATTCCATAACTAATTTATAATAACTTGAATATTATTTTCTAAAATGCTTGTATAAGCAAAATGCTAGACTAACTTATGCTATGATATGAAATATATATATATATATATATATATATATATATATATATATATATATATATATATATATATATAAGGAATATATTTTAATCATGTGCCAACCCAAATTAAAGACTAATTTTAATCATCCACTTCAACATATTAGAACATATTATTATTATTAAAAAAACCCCGTAAAGTGCAAGTCTTCTTCTGAACAAGTGTTAGTAATAGAATCAAAATTTAAAACTTACTCCTCCTGCTAGAAGAAGTTTCTCCATGAAATTTTTATTAGCATTTGGAAAAACCAGTTCCCTCTGGATTGAGTGGTTTACAACCTCTTCACTAATAGAGACATCATAAGCATAAGTTACTTTGTTGAGCTTGGATCCAGCAATGAAGAGAATTTCAATCTGCATAGAGAAACTTCGAGAAGTAGATTCTGATACAGTAAAAGGAGGCCTTTCCTTTGCTGGGAAAACAAAGTAAATAAAAATTTATAATTCGGAAGAAAATATAAAAATTTTCTATAATGAAAAAAAAGTATTTGAAATATTTTATATAATATTTTTCAAGCTTAGAAACAAGAAAAGTGGATGACACACACACATACAAAAAAAAAAAAATAAAGCCATTTCAGTTATTTTTACATAGAAAAATGCAACCAAAAACAAATATTAGACAAATTTTGAAAGTGGCAATTAACACTTCTACATAATATTAAAAAAATTATGAGGAGTTAGATATTAATCATAGTGGTAAATTCAAATTTATCAGGCATTTTTGTGGAAGTGTAATAATCCATAAATAAATAAACTTACTTTGCTTTGAATCAGGATAACAGCCAGGTAAGTGAAATATAACTTTTTCCACAATATGTTTAATATCATTGCCATTTACACCTTGAACAAATACAGTCCAGTCATGTGTATACCCTTCAATAGTAGGTTTTATATTTTTCCAAGCCTTATGACCAAGCTCAAATCTAACTTTAACATCCTAATAAATAAATAAAATCATTTTATTATACAGAATTTTTGAAAAATATATGACCGAAAACCAAAATTTTTTAAAGAGAGTTAATAAAAATAAAACGAGACATTTTTGTAGATTAAAAAATTATTTAAAAATTAATTTCATCACCAGAAAAACCAAATTAATTATTTATAAAATTTTCAGTAGGTTCATTCTCATATACATTGCTGAAACATGGGTAATAACTAAGAAAGATAAAGAGCATCTTCCTATATTTAAAGGGAAAATGTTTTAAAGCATATTTGGTTGGATTAAGTATGATAATTAGTGGAGAAGTAAATTTATAAATTATTTAAAGGGAAAGATATCCTTAAATTTGTAATAATACTGAGTGGGTAATGGGTAGAACATATTGGACACAAATCAAACCACTAAAAAGTTCTTTTGGGCTAAACCAACTATATGACAAAAAGGGAGAATAAAAAAACTAATTGAAAGTATTTAGGTGACAAACTGGTACACCTTAGTGAAGAACAGGATGATATGAGATTGAAATCTGAGATAGGCCAGTGCCTATCTGGGTCTGTCACACCATTAAAGAAGTCTAAAAATATAACTTATAGCCCATTAATATATATTTATTTATATTGATATATTAGATTCATGATTAATGTCGATCAAAGTTTTTCAAATTTAAAATTCTCAACAAGTAATTGTACTAAACTCGAAAGTAAAATTTAATAACATAATTAACAAGCAGAATCAAATCACCTTATACTCTGAGATTTTCAAAAAAAAGTTATGGTTAGGAAGGGGGGATCTAATTTTATCAGCAGAAAAAACAAATTATTCATTTATAAAACTTTGATTAGGTCCTTTCGCATATATGGTGTTGAAACATGGCAATTCCTGAGTAAAAAGACTCTTATTATATTTGAAAGAGGAACTTTAAGAAACAAATTTGATGGAATTAAAATGGATAGTTATTGCAGGAAAACAGCCAAGAACAAGATGACATGAAATGAAAATCTGGGAATTGCCAGAGCTTATCTGTGGGAAGTGGATTGTGCAAATGCTACCCCATGGAGGAATTTAATTTCAGAAAAGAAGAAAAAATTCACACACGTTTTATTCCCCCAAAAAGGATTTCTTCTTCTTCAGGGAGTGAAATATCCATAAACTCTGATGAGGAATTTCGCGAAGAAGATATGTCTCTGCAGCAAGTATCTGATGCTAAATTGTCTGAGGGTGTACATGTTTTAGTCGAATTCATAGGAGGAAGCAAAAAAAAAAAAAAACTAAATTCACATATGCTGCTATAATTCAAAAGAAAATGGATGATGAGGGAGAAATTCAAATAATGTGTCTGAAAGCAAAGGACCACAATAGAAAAATATTTCAAATTGATGAAAATGATGTATCATATTTTAATTCTGAACAAATTATTGCCATTCTCCCACAACCAAAACTAACAATGAGAGGCAACAGAATGTATTATCAGTTTCCAATTACTCTTAATACATATGAGAAATAAATGCATTATTTTTCAATCATAGTAAAATCTCTAAGTTCTTTTCATATTTATAGATTATGCGACATTACTTGATAAGTATTTGCTTGATTTTTAAATAAGATATACATTGATTTAAATATTAGATAATAAAATGATTTCAATATTAGATAATAAAATGATTTCTTTATCTTAGCTTTAAAAAAATATTTGGATGATATATATTAAACTTGAAAATATCATTAAAAACTGAGCAGTAACAGACTTGACAGTTGGCAACAGATTATGGTCAAATCCGTTACCAACTGTCAAGTCTGTTACCGCATACCTTTTAATGATATTTTCATATTAATATCAGTTTTTCCTTACTTTTTTGTTATTTTCCTCTGAGATAAGAAACAGAGATGTGATTTTCCTAAAATTCAATAATTTAAATAGACATATTTTGTTTTTTATTAGAAAAAGTTCATGTATAAATTTCTATGTGTTTCAAATTCATGGCTATAAATGCCTTTCATTTCAATTTAATTTGAGAATTACAGAGAAATATTATGTTTTGAACTCAAGGGACATAATTTACTTCAAAATATATTGTTTTTTTTTAACTTTAATAAAACTTAATGGTATGAATTTTAAGAATTTTTGTATGGTAACAGACTTGACAATTTGTACTGTAACTTGACATTGCAACAGCATTTTCATATTAAATTATTAACAAAAGTGTATGACCAATAACTTTTCCATGTACTTTAAACATTTGTCTAAACACCCATTTTCATTTCTGTAGAAAATTATGAAGTTTGAAAAAAAAAAATTAAAATTCTGAAATGTAAGCGTATGGTGAAAATGGCCCTATAAATACATCTTTCACTCATTCAAAGAACACTGATTTAAAAAAATGCAAAAGGTTACAAAAATAAAATGTATAATTTTGATTATAGAAAAAATAATTTAATTATAACATCTTAACATATTGTTACGTTTTTAGCGTAGCGGGCTCGGATTGAATGGACTTTGTATGATGACAGCACAAACAAATTTATTTACAGCTATTTACAGTTATTTACAGGATAATTAATAAAGTAAAAATTTCAGATAAATACAATCCAGCGTAAATTCAAGTCTTACGTACGATAAAAACAGACTGCAAAACAGCTATCGTATAGCACAGCAACAGTAAATCGCAGCGAGCTCAATAACACAGCGTTAACAGCAAACGCAAACACAGCTCACAAATCCTTTAGTCCAGCGAGACGCTTTTTATTTCAGAGCAAACTCTCAACTCACTCGATCAAATCACTATAGCAACTAACTAACTCACGCCGGCTACTCGTCCTTATATAGCCGAGAAGCGCGTGCACCTGAGTCTCGTGAAAATTCTCAAAACATCGCGCACAATCTAGCGGCTACTAGATTATTTCTTTCGCCAAACCAATCAAGCTGGCTCGAGGCTCCTCGCCAAACGTGGCCAACCTTGTCGAGTTTTCGTGCCGCCCGCCCGCTTGTAACAATATTAATTACAATTAAACATTATCTCCCATGTTTCTATCATCCAGCAGATATCAGCTGCTATTTCTAAATATACTTTTCTTATAAATTAAACCATTTATAAATAATAATAAATAGAATGATAGAGGATATGTAATTAAGAAAATAGAATAATCAACATAGCAATATTAGTTTAAAAATTTTAATAGATATCTATATTTTATTCCTCTTATACTTTTATCTTTTTAAGACAAAATTAAAAAATGAGCCATTTTTACAAAATGACTCAACTTTCTTGTTTTAAAAATATACATCTTTCTTTAAGAAAGATGTATATTTTTAAAAAATGATTTTGATACAATTTGATCAAATCAGTAAGTAATTTTTTATCCAAAAATTTCACGGAACTTCAAAAAGAACATCTACTAATCAAGAAAAAAATGTAGGTACAATTCTTCAGTGTTTCTAATTTGAAAAAGTTAAAGAAATAAAGGACTACAAAGACAATTGAAAATGAAAATACACATGAATTTTACATAAAGGCTTCAATTTATCTGCTGAAATTTTCAAGTCTCTAAATATAACTTTTGCATTATATATTATTTTGCACATAAAAGTAAAGATTAAATCAATTGCAATAATTTTTTTAAAAAAATAAAACAATTATTTACAAAAAATGATAGAAGACAATATTTTCCAAATCTCTTGCTGTAAAATAATAATTTTAGTAACATTTATTTTAAGTCAATGGCTTTTTTAAAAAAAAGTTTTTTGTTACTTATTTATCTTGACAAACAGAATTTAGCTTATGCTCCATACAAAGTTATAGAATACCAATTACATAAATATAAAGATTAAATCAACTGCAATTATATTTTAAAAAAATTAAAACAACTATTTACACAAAATGATAGAAGACAATATTTTCCAATCTCTTGCTGTAAAATGTTAAAGTTGATCAAAGTTTTTTAGGCTATAATTTGGCAAAATTTTAAAAAAATACAACAAAATTTAATACATATTAATTTCTACGACGCACTAAAATTGTATATTTTATCAGAAACAATGTTTTCAACATTTAATGACTAAGGAATAAAGAAAAAGCATAAGATTTTTTTAGTGCAGATATAAATAAGGTGATTATAATTTGTAAGATAAAATCAAATAAATAGACGATTATAAATAATATCAATAGATTTTTTAAAAACACAAATACTAAATTACTTACCATTTTTTCTTTCATTTGATTTTGTGTGTTCATATTTTTGTACTATTCCATCATATAATCTGGATTAAAAAATAAATTCTGAAAAGCTTCTGGTGATCTTCATAGATGTTATTGAAAAAAAAAAAAACTGCATAAAATTCGGTAACTTTGTTGGTATCAATAAACTATTGAAATTGTTAAAGAATCATATTGTATAATCTAAGGCATGCATGTTTAAGTCAGATCTATAGATTAAACTATTCAAATACAAATGTAAGTATTTAATATAAGTAGTGAAATCAAGAGCGAAGTCATTGTATAAGATAAAATTTGTAGGATAAAACCAAGTAAATCTTATTTAAGTGTTAAAAAAAATAAAAAATAGACATTAAGAATAAACACTTTCAGAACTCCCGGGAAAAATTGGATACTGCCAGATTCAGAAAATTTTATTCTATCACAGTTGCTACACACGTGGGTTCATTGGTACAAAAATAAAATTTAGATTTTAACAAGATATTTTATTTGCGTTTTATTTATTTATTTGAGACATACGATTAAGAAGCAGGGAAGCAATAGATTTTTTGAATATTTGTTATTATTTTTTATCACACGTTCCAAATAATTGCTACTTTTTAATATTTATTAAGGTGCACATGGTGACAGTATGTTGCATTTACACCCGGTAGGAAGTAGAGGTGTGTCGTTCGCGAACGAACGGGTCATCTAAGTGAACGAACTGAGTCGGGTCGCCATTTTCTGGATTCGTCGTTCGTTCGCGAACAACTGTGCGGACCCTGCTATATCAGTTATTAACTGTGTGGATCCACACAGTCGTTCGCGAACGAGTGTGTGGACCTGGTTATTCCTGTTTACGAACGACTTTGGGGAACTTGCTAATTTCATGCTTGGGTATTTACTTTTGGGAGTAAACGTTGCCTCCGGATATGTACTTCTAAAATGAACAGAATTCATCGGATATGACGTATACCATTGATGACGCATTTCTGGTCATTTAGCGCGGGCTTTATGTAGCAATTTTAATTACTAGCGTCTCAATCCCAACGTAAATCCCTATGGGATGGACGAATCCATCAGTAACTGTACTTTTCGTAGGTAGGAACATTGGACTGAGAGGGGCCACAGGGATAAGCGTTGGCTTTTAAGTGTTGAGTTGTATCACAACACTTTTCCCGGCGAGTTGGGGAAGAATGGTGTCGCTTTTTCCAAATCACGTGTCGACAGATGAACTTTAAACATATTTAATCAGTAAACATTTTACTTATTTAATGGATGTTTAATACAAGTTTTGTGGTTTTTATGTATTTAGTGGCTTTTTAATGGTTTTCTACTATTTCTATTACTAATTTTAGAGGGTTCAGAATTGGTTGACATTAATGAATCTTGAAAGTACTTCTTGTCTGTATACTTTTCACTAATATCTAATTTGCACTGTTTCTGTTTTTTTTTAAACGCTGAATGAATACAATATATTTGTTGTCAGAGAAAAATATTCTTCTGATGATTATATTTCCCTTCACACTCACAGAACAACTACTGTCTATTTTTTTAATAATTTCTAAGCTCAACATTTCTATTCTTTAAAAAAAAATTTCCCTATTCTTAAGAAAACATAATTAAATTCTATTCTGCTATTGCTAATTTTAAGTTATGATGTGAGAACATTTGTTTTGTGAAATAAATTTTGATTTTACTGAAGGTTGGATTATTAAATCATAGCTAATTAAAATGCGTTTGAAAATTGAAGAATCCAGAATTTTAAAAAGAATAAACTTCTAGAAGTAGAAATATTTTTACTGTAGAAGTATTTTCTATTATTTGATTAGTGTTAGGAGTAGATAATGTTTTAATGAGAATTTAAACATTTTGGAGTAATATTTTGTATTTTCTGCAGTTCCAATTTAAATATATTTATAGCTGACTAATTTTATGGCATTAAATCTAATTCCCAAAACTATCATGCTCTCATGCCTTAAATATATACATATTTCAGACACTATCAGGGAATTTAATATGGGTTACATTTATTTTCCTTCAGACAATTTCAGCTGTAAAACTTCTAAAAATAATTATGCAATTAGAAATTCTTTTGAAAAAGTTTTTTAAAAATGTAAAATATTACAATATTCTGTACATAGCTTCAGGAGGTTTATATTAGAATGTACGAAGTGCTCAAAAATTGATTTTTTCAAAGTAGTTGCAGAATTGGCAGTTTGAATCTGAAATTTTTTTTAAATATAAAAAGTAACCTTATGATTAGTAAGAAGATATAATAGTGTTCTAACTACTTAGGTAAATAATTCAGTCTTATATCTTTCCATATTTTATTGATTTTTTTATTCTTAAACTGCAAATATGGTCATGTTTTTCAGTTAAATTAATTTTTTTATATTATCCATTGCCTTATTCTTTATAAAGTAAACAAATTTAGCTTAGCATTTTGTATATAGTTTGTTCACATTATATGTCTTTATTCATTGCTTTTATTAGTTTTAATTCCACCTTCTAAAATTAATAATTGATTTTAAAATATTTGGTGAGCAATTTGCATTATTTTTATTTGATTTGTAAAAATGATTTAGTAAAATATTCTATGTCCAATGCTTTCATATTATGCAATATCAATGTCTGTTGATGAAGCTCAGAAAAATATCCATATTTAATGTTTTACATTTCTAATATAGTGTAAATAAATAAAAGATTGTAGTTGTTGGTTTTTTAATTGCTAACTACTATCAAAACAAATGTTTAACAAACATTCAATGGATTTTAGCCCTAAGGATACCAATATTCTTATTCTATTCTTTATCACTGCAACATTCCTATATTTTATGTGAATAAATATTTATTTTATATTTATAGCAAAGCATGCTCAATGGTTTTTATGTTAACTGAGAGTATATTGCAAGTTTTATGATTAGCAGCAATTTATACATTTGTTTCCTCTATAATTTTCAAGCAAACTGAATGAAAACAAAAATATCATTTTCTTAACCATCTTAGAAAATTCATCTGGTATATAAATATTTAAAATGAGTTTTAACCAAAATACTTTCATTCATGATTTCTATGTTTTCTTGACTTTTCAGACTTGTTACAACTTTGTGTCAAAAACTGTAGAAATATATTTTTACTCATAGAAAAGTACATATCTTTGTATAAATACTAATAAAAAAATGGAAACTATTTTCATTGTATTCTTTTAATATATTTTATTACATAAAGTTAAATTCTTCAAAAAGTCAACACAAATTAAGTTTATGAAATCCTGAAATATATTATATGTTTTTGTAGATGTTTTGTTTCTAATAAAGCTGAAAGCTTAATTTTTAATTATTAGATCAAAAAATTAAATTCAATAGAATAAAAACAACTTTCTTGAAAATTAAGATTTGTGTATGAAGTTAAAAAAATATTTCATTTCTTATGTTATATTTAATAATGATGATAAAGAAAGTTGAATGTTTATTAAATTAAAATTTTCTATAAAGTATCTATTAACTATAATTCAGCTATCACCAAGTTCTCAATTCTTGAGATCTGCAAGTTATACAGATTCATTAGTTAATTTAGCATAATTATAATATATGAACCAAAATATAGTTTGTAACACTTAACCAAATAACAGAATTGCAAGTCATCATGTACAGAATTATTGTAATATCTTTGTTTGCATTATCTATATAAAAACTCATTTAGTATATTACTTGCATGATTGTTTTGGTGTTATCATATTTAAATGAAGCTTCAATTAAAATAAATATTCATTAATATGGAAAGAAAAATTCTTTCACATAATAAAATTATTATTTGGACAATTGGAACTAATTTATTCTTAAAATATTTTATATGATTGCTAGTACACTAATTCACACGTGTCTTTTAACAATTTGTTCTTGAATAGCAAGCAAGAGATTTTGATAAAATATGATTAAAAACTGAATAGATATTTACAAAATCACTACCAATTAATGATACCTTATTTTTATATTTATGCTATAATTCTTATATTTACATTATTGTTGAAATATGAATTAAACAATGCATTAAATTTTCTGTAAATAATTATTCAATAAAATATTATTGAAAAAGAAATTTATTATATTAAATATAAATGATACTCATGATAGATTTTTCTGATGAATTTCAATAAGGAATAAAAGTAAAAGAGCCTTGAATGGTGGGCATGGCAACCTTGAAACAATTTTTTTTTTTTTTTTTGAAATTTTAATTAGTATTTTAAGCTGTAATGTGTCGTTTCTCCACAATAATTTCCGATAATATCACAGAACAAACAAGAATTTTACATTGTTTGAAATTTTCTTTATTTATATCAATTGAATTATAGAATAAATATATTTTCCTCTTGCATTTATTAGGTTACATTATTACCCTAAAATCTAAATTGTTTTCATTATGTCCTCATATAGTTAATCGCATGATTTTCATCCATTATTGAAAGTCACGTAAGAAGTATTCTACTTAATATCTAAATAATTTGTAAAACAAATAAAAAAAATGAAGTTACAATAGCTCAAATTTAGAAGATCTAGAAGACAAAAGGGTTATTTACATTTTCAAAGTGACATGTCAAGTAACAGTCTCAATTAGAAAAGTTTATGGTCACAATACACAGAATAATGAAGAATATTTAAGTAAGATAATGAACACAATTTTAATGTTATAACTACTTGATAGACTCATTAATATGAAATTATATCTAAACAATTTATCTGAAAACAAATACAGTCAAACTGGTCACCTAATGCGACAAGAACATATATATTATGAAATGCATAACAGAATGATAGAATAGACAAAAAATATGAAAACAATATATTTTAATGCATAGTATTCTTTCATCATTTATTAATCATTTTTTTTGTTTATGTTTGATTACATTATGTTTTTTAATATATACATTATAGATTGTCCATCCATATATATTGCTTTTTTATTATATATTAAGCATTTTACCATTAGTGAGCAATATCTCTTAAGTAGATAACATCTCAAAAAACAATTAGCTTCTAAATTTAACTTTTAGTTTTCCTTGTGATTCAAGTAAACTTTAATTTAATTTTTTCTTATCATGATTTCATATTTGGTAAGGATTTCTTTGTGTTTTACATTATTTTGTTGTTAAAATAGTAGAAACTAGTAATGTGTAAACTTGCACTATCATTTTAATCAGATAAACATTAAGTTTTAGGCAAGAAAAACTTGGATAAATCAAATAAAACCAATCAAGATTTTTCAAATAAATTAATAAGTATTTCATTTATTCACATAAGGATGATGAAACAAGACTTTATTCCCAAACATTGCTAACATGATTTTATATCACTGAACAACAATATATAAGAAATTACCATGTACAAATTTATTTACATTTTGAGGCTGTATAAAACTAAAAATTGATGTTCCATTTTTTGTTTCTCTAAAAACTACCTAGTTAAGACATGAACTTAGTACAGTTTAGTCAAAAAATTGTGTAATACAGTGCTATATATTATTTGAATTTTTTTCATTTCATATAATGATTAATTTGTTCTTTTATTTATATTATGCTGTCAAACCAAAAGAATTTGGTATTAGACTATATTTCTATTTTTCCGAGTGTGATTGCTTCATTCAAAATGTAACATTAGCTTGTTATTTAATTACAGAATTTTCAGGAAATTATATTCATACTCGTAAGCATGAAAAAAAAATAACTGCTACATGATTTAGCAGGTAAAATCAATTCTTTCCTAACTATAATTTATTTGCTCCAATTTTTGCTTTTCTAATATGAATTCTTCATATCACATTTCAAAAAATTGGTGTAATTAAACTACAGGGTGACCAAAATAATAATTGTCCCCATTTGGTGGCATCTGCTAGTAATAGAATGAACTTAAACTGTATTAAAACTCTATTAAAGGGGGAAGGATTTTCATACAGAGACACATTGGTGCTACTGGAAATAGAACATTAGGGTTCCAAGGCTCATGTGGGACCTTTTTAATATAACCCCTTCCTTTATACGATATATTGCACTAAATAGGGGGGGGGGTCCGTATTTTTTCCCCTGTGCCTACCACAGTCTATGCAAGTAAATTGATTGCATTCTGCTCATTAATTCACCGTTATCATCAAACAAGGAAACTTACTTTATTGCATTTCAATAGATTATCGATAAACTGACATATCGACGGTCTAATAAAACTTTATTGACAATGTATTTTTTGATTGACTCTTATTATTTAGAATTAATTGGTTCAAATGACATATTTGGCTGTGTTGCAAGAAGTATATTTAATTGAAAAATAGTTATTCTTTATATTGAAATTATGACATGCTGTACATTCCAGCTCTCTATATTTGTATAATGTTAGTTTAATAGTAGTTAACATTTTTCAGTTAATATAACTTCTGTTTCAATTATTAACTGAAAAATATAGTGGTTTCCTAAAGGGAAAAAAAAGTTATTTATTTTCTATATTCAAAATGTCAATAATAGGCTGCAATATTATAAATATTCTGAACAACTTTTTATCAAAAAGAGCATTATATTAATCCTTCAAGAATATTTATATTTTGAAATATACTGAGGAAGCTACAAGTGTGACCATGAAACTCTTCATAACATGATTTTTGAACTAGAAAAATAAATCATAATTTAAAGAAAAACAGTATTAAAAAAAAACTTGTTTCCTCCTAAACGTTTGTAGCGAGTTACATTTTAATAACTTTATACTACTGAATATAATAATTTAAATAGTTGTGTGTTAAAAAAAAATACCATCATAAAATTCAATTCTTTGCAACTTTAAATCGTTAACAGATGTTTAATAAAAAATTCCATCATAAAATGCAATTCTTAGCAACTTTAAATCGTTAACAGATGCTTAATAAAAAAAATTCATCATGTGAGAATAGTTTTACGTATATGTACAATTGTTATAATTTATAATTAATTTGAACAGAAGTACTTAAATTATCAATAAAACATGAAATGAGATGCAGTTTTATTTTATGCATTAAGACGGTTCATATTTTCATAGCTTGTTTATTGAGATTCATCTGTTAAGTAATAAAACTCAATTTGTTTTATTTATCAAGAAGTGAAGAATAACTTGTAACAAAAAATTTGAAATTTACAATATTGTAATGTACAATAACTACCATGTATATTATATGCCAATTCTATTTAAACACTATGGTTTAATTAGAAACATTAGTATACATTTAGTACTTTATAAAAAATTCTAATTATTTTCTAAATTTATGCAAAATTAGAGTTTTGATTATTTTTTAAAAAATAAATAAATCATGTTTGGATTATATGTCTTCTACTCTTAAAACTCGTTATTTAAATTCAGTCAGTTATTTCATTCCTGTTAGTTTATCACTTTTACAAAAATTTAACTTGCCTTTACAAAAGCACCAGAATAATATGACAAAACAAAATCAACATGCATGAGATAGATAAAGATTTGTTTTATTTCCATATTATGAAACTTACATATCTATACCACATTACCTCTTCATTCATTATGTAGTTTATACATTTCTATATGATAAATGATCCGTTTATGAAATGCAACTCAAAACATAACCCACATCCCGCCCTGCGAAACACGATTCGACTGAACCGGGAAAAGTGTTGTGATACAACTCAACATTCAAAAGCCAACGCTTATCCCTGGTGCCCCTCTCACTCAAACGTCCCTACCTGTGAAAAATACAGCTCGCGATGGATTCGTCTATCCCATAGGGATTACGTTTGGATTGAGACGCTAGTATTTTAATTAAATCATTATTCTGTTTGCTCTGCCTGTTTGTGAGACGTGTTTGTTGAATCGCATATACCTTTTATCTGCTTGTAGAGATAAGAATTTTGTTTTTGTTCTTTCTTATATTATTAATTTGTATTCTTTATTTATCTTTCATTATTTATTCATATTATCTAGATTTATTTTATTTTACTTTACTTATTTTGGTATTTAGAATTGGTACGTACTAATTAGGGTTAATTGAACGTTCTAGTTAGGACTAACTAGGAAACAAAAGTTTATTTATACTTGTAGCCTATAAAACTTTTACATCTAATTTGACTATTTGTTTTTCCTTGGATTAATTAGATCCTATTACTATCTTTAGTTTGTAATTTCTATTTTCAGATTAGAACTGACTTGTGAATTTTTTTGTTCATTTTGTTTGTGTATTTCAATTTTCCTCATTTAATCATTATTAAGTGGTATATCGGATTTGATGGTTTTTAATTAATTTGTGGTATTATCTATTATAATTCTTGGAGCATCTTCATTGTCTTGATTCTTAATTTTTTTCACTTTGTTCTTTTTTTTACAGTTTGTATAGAATTTTGTTACTATTTTGGAAGAATTCTATTTTATCTTGCTGTTTTACAATGAGGGTTCTCTTTATTGGCGATTCCATGATCAAATACTTGAATAAGTATATATCTGGTGAAGCAATTGATTTTCATTTGGACATTGTTTCCCATCCTGGTGCAACTATTGAAAGATTAACTAGAAAAATTTCTGTGCATAAAAATTATGACTCGGTATTAGTGCATGTTCGCACAAATAATGTATCTTTGGGTATTATTGAGGTAATACTTCAAAAATATCGAGCTTTAGCTAGTGAAATATTACTTCATAATCCAGGTGCAGGAATAATTTTCTCTAGTATTATTCCAAGAGATTTTGACTTTCACCGAAAGGATCATAAGGAGTCAGGATATCATTTACAGGCACTAAATTATAGGATTAGAGCTATAAACTGTGCACTTAAAGAATTTTGTTACTATCAAGCATTTCTGTTTTGCAGTTGTTACTAGCCATATTGGAGGAATTTTCTTGCAAGAGATGGCTTGCATTTAAATACATTGGGTAATCAGCTCCTTGCAGATTGTTTCCTTGGGTGTTTAACAGGATGCATTTCAGCTGATATTGCATCTAACAAGGTATGTATGAAAACATAGTGTGTTAATTCTTTTCACAATCAATTTTAAAATTCATGCAAATCTGAAGTTAATAATTTACAATTGATTTTTGTTTCATTTTTTTAGATTAAAAAGTCTCGATCTTCCAACTGTGGTTTCTCTTTTGATGAATCAGAGTTTCCTCTATTATCAGCTAACCCTGCAGCATTTGTTTCTTCTGCCTGGCCAGTTGCTCGGCCAAAGTCTGCTGGGCCACTTGCTCGGCCAAAGCCGGAGTCTCCTGGGCCACTTGCTCGGCCAAAGCCGGAGTCTGCTGGGCCAGTTGCTCGGCCAAAGCAGGAGTCTGCTGGGC
>JAOUZG010034993.1:205174-220051 GCA_026289955.1 Argiope argentata
TTGCTCGGCCAAAGCAGGAGTCTGCTGGGCCAGTTGCTCGGCCAAAGAAGGAGTCTACTACTTCGCTCAAAAAAGATATTTCTTCTCCTCTGTCTTCTACAGGTAATGTTCATTTTGTAATTCCTGTGATGCCATGCATTCCATTCTATAAGTTTAATAAAAATGAATTTAGTAGTATTCCCACTTCAAATAAATTTTCAGTTTTGACAACTAATTGTAACATATTGCATGAAATAAATGGTGCAGGCCCCAAAAATTGTTCCTATTCTAAAACCTGTGGTTATTGTGGGAAAACATAGGCTCAGCTTTACTGTACGGTCACCCTTGGCGACTTTTTCAAAAGTTGGCGATAAATGAATTTTTTTGGCAACCTTGGCGATAAATAATTTTTTTGGCAACCTGCCGAAAATTGGAATTTCCCCATTTCGAACTTCGGTGATATATGGTGAAGTTGATTTTATCTTAGCTCCCACGTTCTTTGAATTTTATTGTGATGGCTGCATGGGGAGAATGATGTTATGTGGTATGATGAGCATGTGAATTTAAGGTATTTGTATGGATTGGATGAGAGGAAAGAGACGTTTGATTTTTGTATGAAAGCGGGGTTGATTGCGAATAGGTATGAATGTCCGAAATGTAATAAAGATATGAAATTGGTTGCAAGGAAAGATGTTAGTGATGGTTATGAATGGAGGTGTAAATCTAAGGTAAAAGGAGAGGAACATGATGTTAAAAGGAGTGTTCTAATTTTTTGATGCTAATATGCCTTACATTTCTTATTTCCTAACATAACCCATAAAAGCTTTGCACTTTTATTTTGTTACAATCCAGAAGTTCGTTATTCCTCTCCGAAACTTTTCAGCCATTTTCTATGCTCTGTTTTCATTGGTTCTCACTTCAAAGTCGCCAGAATGGCGACTTTTGGCGGGATTTTGAAAAAGTCGCCAAGGGTGACCGTACAGTAAAGTTCTACCAAAACATATTCTACACGATCTTCATTTTCAAATCACCTGAAGAAATTTAAATGCCCACAACCTGTCAAAGACTGTTACCCTAAACTTTGTGAAGTATGTTTGAAATCCTATTCCTCCCAATCCTCTTTTTCAAACCATTTAAGACAATGCAGCAAACCTAAAAGTCCTTCCCAAGGTCTTCCAAATATGTATCCTAGAACTTGCAAATTATGTTTAAAGTCCTACTCTTCTAAATCCTCTTTTAGCAATCATTTAAAGCGTTGCCGTAAATTGGAGGTTCAGACTGTATCGTGTTTACTAGTTGAAAATAACTGTATTGTATTGGACGCTAATAACTCTCATGAGGAATCGGTAATGACCCCAACTGTAGATGTGAGAATAAATCAAAATGCACTTAGTTCTCAATTTATGATTAATAACAATGAAAAAGCGCCAAAAAGTTTAAAATGTGGTAGGTTTTACCAGAATAATGCTTCTAAAAGTCATGAGGAAATGTGTAATTTTACCAAGAAAAAGGAAATTTTTGTGTGTGTAGAATCTGATTGCAATCAATTCTTTGAGAATCTTTGGCATTTAAATAGACATCATAGGATGGTACATCAAATTCAGAATGTAAAAACATTTTCTTTTGATTCTTTTAAGATTTGGTTAGAAGCTGAAAGCTCTGCCACCTATACTTTTTTCCGAAAATCAACAGGCAAAAAAGTTTTTGCAGATAAAACTTTTCATTATTATGTTTGCCAATTTTTTTACCCTTCATATCTGTCAAGGATTAAAGCGCGAATAGAACGGCATGCATACAACATATTATCACTGCAACATATTATCCAGTTCATAATCATAATATTGGGTATGAAAACACAAAATATCACCCACTTAAAGAAAGTACACGTGATTTAATTAAATCGTATTTATTGCTATCATTTCCTGTTTCAAAAATAATAAGCTTAATTCATGGTGATGCAGGTTGTCGGGATAAAAGAAATTTTTTCCCAACAAAAGAAGTTTTTATTTCTCGGAAAATTGTACAATCTTATTCATGGCGTCTACGTCATTCAGCAAAGCCAATTAATGATGCCTTGTCGGTTTTCTGCACTGTGGAGAAATTAAAAAATGAAATATATAATCCCATTTTAATTTTTAAATTACAAAAGTCAGATACTATCTTTGGACCTTCTTATTTGGATAGCTTCCCAAATCACGAAAACTGTTTTGCATTAGGTTTTCAAACTGAAGCTCAAAAAGACATGCTTATTAAACACTCCCATAAAATCCTTTGCATTGATGCTACCCACGGTACAAACCATTATGATTTTTTTCTTCTTTCATTGCATGTTCAAGATGAATATGGTCAGGGATATCCCGTTGCACATTTTATTACAAACGATTTGGATTTTTGTACATTGGTGGCTTTATTCTCTAGTTTACATTGTCGCATTCCTAATTTGAAAGTTAATACTGTCATGACTGATGATGATGGTTTTACTTTTAATGCTTTTAATTTTGTATTTGGTCCTGATATCAAACATCTATTGTGTCAGTGGCATGTATACCGAGCTTGGAAAAGGCAGTTGACTGTTAAAGTCCATAATAAATGTCTCCACACAAAGATGTCATATGAATTATTGAATATAATAAATGAAAAGTCACTAAAAGATTTTGATAATAGATTCTCAAGTTTCATTAGTAAACATTCAAATGAGTGCCAAAATTTTATCGATTATTTTATAAAAAATTATTCTGCAAGAAAAGCATTATGGGCTACTTGCTATAGACAGTTTCCACATGGTCACACCAATACAAATAATTATTGTGAATCATTTCATAACCAGTTAAAAACTGTATATTTTGAACGTAAATTCAATAGGCGCTTAGATGAACTAATTTTAACTCTTTTAAGGATGGAAACAGATAGGTTTTTAAAGTATTCTTCTAATGTTGTAAATAATGTTCCATTAAATTCAAATTTCAATAAAACTGTTAAAGAAAAGCATGAAATGGGAGAAAATATTCCAATTAATGATGTAGTTAAACATGGCGATCAATGGTTGGTAAATTCACAGACAAAAAAGGGAATTGTATACTCAGTAAAAAAAATAACAGATGTTTGTCTTTTATTAGACCATTGTTGTTTCAAATGCACTAATATTAACTGTTCAGTACTATGTAGTCATTTGTATGTGTGTTCTTGTAAAGATAATAGTAATCTTTGCAAGCATATTCATAAAGTACATTTATTGTATTCTGAAATAAAAACTTTTGTAACAGATGATTTTTCTGCTGTTGAAAATGAAAGAAATACACAAGGAATTGACCCCCAAATCTTTAATTTGGAATTGAAAGATAATGTTTCATCTGCATGTTTTAGCACAAAAGAAGCTGAATGCAAAAAACTATGCTCCGAGATTTTGGAATTAATTAAACTTCCTCGCATTCAAGAAACTATGCTAACTGATGCAGTAAACTGTTTAAATACTTTAGTATCTGGTATGCGTGGAGTTGTCAGTCATACAAATAATCCTGCTCCTGTCACACCTCAGGTGTATGTTGCTCCCAATCAAAAAATTTCCCATCAGCTTAAATTTTTTAAAACTTCTCAAAGACATAAGAGGAAACTGGAGAGGTATGAAATCAATACGACGGACCTCTTAAAGAATTATTTATTTAGTTGTCCGCTTAAATGGGACCTTTACAATTTATCCGCTATGGGACATAGTTATTATAGATTTTGCTCCGCTTAATCGGGAGATTACTCCGCTTAATGGGAGATTTATGTTTACAGTCTCAAAGCTTGTAGCTTACTCAATCGTTTTACATTTTCCAGTAGGTGGCGCTGTTCATGTGGGCGGGGCACATGACGTTGATCTTAACATACTCCCGCCTTGAAATTATACAATTTCAATTACAGATACAATTATACGATTACAAATTAAACAAATTGCCATATAAACATTCGATACAAAACAATATGCACATTATACATTACAAAAAAGAAATAAAAGATATACATATATGAAATTCAAATGTACTGTATATCCTTTGGAGATACATTAAGATCAATTATATAAAGCAATTTAATATCATGTGTAATTTACAAATGTTCAATTATTTATGGGAAGCAAGCATATTTGGCTTATGCCTCTTTTAACAATGCCATTTGCAACCTTGACGGTTACTACTCTAACTAAACCATCTGAACCCTTAACTATTTCTTGGATTCTACCTAATTTCCATCTATATGGAGGCAAATCAGTGTCCTTAAGTATTACCATATCATTAGGTTTCACATTATCCTTTGTAAATTGCCACTTGTTTCTAAGATGAAGATTATTTAAATAATCCCGCTTCCAACCTTTCCAAATTTGTTGCAATAATTTAGTTACCCTTTTCCATCTAGACAAATAATTATCTGCCCTTTCAATTAATGATGGTTCAGCAATTGACGTTAAAGGACGACCAATTAAAAAATGGCCTGGCGTTAAGGCTGAATAATCATGAGGGTCAGAAGACATTGGAACAATGGGTCTGCTATTCAAGATTCCTTCAATTTCAGCTGTCAAAGTTAAAAATTCTTCAAAAGTTAATTTAACAGCACCTGCCGCTCTTTTTAGATGATGTTTGAAGGATTTGACTCCTGATTCCCACAAACCTCCAAAATTTGGAGATCTTGGAGGAATAAATTTCCAATTAATACTTTCTGAAATTAGATAGTTAGCTAAATTATTATCAGGGTTAATTACTAATTTTAGCAGTCTCTTCAACTCTGAATTTGCTCCTACAAAGTTCCCAGCATTGTCTGAGAAAATACAAGAACATTTGCCTCGTCGTGCAAAGAAGCGTTTTAAAGTTGCAATTAAAGCTTCAGATGTTAGATCGGTGACTAATTCTAGATGAATTGCTTTAGTAGCAAAACAAATAAAGACTGCTACATAAATCTTTTGAAAGATACCCTTGCGTTGACCTTTATATTTAATTAAAAAAGGGCCACAGAAATCTATCCCACAATTTGAGAATGGTGGACTAGGATTAACTCTCTCAGCTGGCAGGTTTCCTAACAATTGGTTACAGCTGATTGGTTTGTTTTTGAAACAAACAACACATTCATTAACTATTTTTCTGGCTAAATTCCTCCCGCCAATTGGCCAAAATTCCTGCCTGACAAGGTGCAGTAAAGTTTGGGGACCTACATGCAAATGTTTTAAATGAAATGAGCACATTATTAGTTTTGTAAGCCTGTGATTGGAAGGCAGAAGCTTAGGATGTCTTTCGTCTACAGTTAGCTTACTCTTTTGTAAACGGCCACCCACACGAAGAACATTATTTTCATCTAGAAATGGGGCCAAGTTTTTAATTTTACTCTGATTTAGATTAACATTCTTAGATAAAACTTTAACTTCATCTGCAAATTCAGACAATTGTACCTTTCTTACCAAGAAATTAGAAGCTTCCTTGATCTCCTGTATTTCCAACTTACCTTTCCTTCTTTCAGTAGGAGACTTCATATTAAACACAAATCTAAAAATATAACTAACAATACGACAAATTTTATCATAATTATTACTCAAATTCAAAATATTAGTAACAAATTCATCAGAAATTTTACATGATAATACTGGCTCACTGGAAGTTTTAACTTCCTTAAGATATTCTTCATCATTTTTAGAGTCATTAATTTCTACAGGTAAACACATATTTGATTTTATGAAAGATGGTCCATTAAACCATAATGAATTGTTCACTAGGTTTTTAGCTGACACACCTCTGGAAATAAGATCTGCAGGATTGTCTGCTGATTTTACATGTCTCCAATCGTAATTTGGGCACAACAAATTGATTTCCCTTACTCTGTTTGCAACAAAAGTTTTTAACCTTTCTGGTGGAGTTTTTATCCAGGATATCGCAATTGTTGAATCAGTCCACATGTAGATGTGATTAATTGGCACTTGAATAGTTGATATCACCTTGGATACAAGACGAGCCAACAGCAATGTTGCAGACAATTCTAAACGGGGTATAGTCATCGCTTTGATGGGACACACACGTGACTTGCTACACAAAATGCTGGATTGCACTTCACCTAATTCATTTTTGGAGCACAAATACAAAACTGCGCCAAATGCCTTGCTAGAAGCATCTGCAAATGCATGTAACTCGATGGAACTTGAATTGTTGATGAGTGAATTTCTTGAAACTTCTAGCTCGTTCACTGCCGGTAAGTCCTTTAAAAAATAAATCCAGTCATGCAAGTCATTTGGTGGAATTGGATCATTCCAACTCAGCCTTTGAAGCCAAAGTCTCTGCATGAATAATTTCGCAATTGTAATCACAGGAGCAATAAGACCCAACGGGTCAAACAATCTGGCAATAGTTGAAAGAACTTCTCGCTTTGTGAAATTATTCTTTAAATTGCAAGCCACTCTAAACGTGAAAACGTCGGATGTTGGGCGCCACAGCATTCCAAGAGTCTTTACTGTGTCAGACTCTGATGGAAATGAATATTCTAAATTTTTTTGATCATTCAAAAGTTCGAAATCGTTTGAAACCCACTTATGGAGTTCCATGCATCCCTTCTTTAACAGCTCAATTAATTGATACTGTAAATCTTTAGCTGCTTGCAAGTTATTACTACCAGTCAAAATATCATCTACATAAGTATTCGTTATAAGTTTAGCGGCTGCTTCAGGGTAGTTATTTTGTTCTTCTTCAGCGAGCGCCTTTAAAGCTCTAGTCGCTAAAAATGGTGCGCAGGTTGTACCATAGGTAACAGTGCATAACCTGTAAGTTTCCACAGGAGCAGATTGATTAGGCTTCCAGAGGATCCTTTGCAAGTTTCTATCGGATTCATCTATCAAAATTTGCCGATACATTTTTTTTATGTCAGCACAAAATGCATACTTGTAGGTTCTGAAATTTAAAATTATAGAGCAAAGCTCTTGTTGCACTGTTCCCCCATTTAATAAAATAGAGTTAAGAGAAACTCCATTATTTGAAGTCGCAGAAGCATCAAAAACAACACGTAAAGGTGTAGATGAACTTTCGGGACGAAAAACTGCATGGTGAGGAATGTAAAAGTTTTTACTTTCGGAATCAACAGAATCAACAATTTTCTCCATATGATTAAGTATGAAATATTCGTCGATGAATGCCTTGTATTGTTCTGCCATGATTTCATTTTTATTTAACTTTTTCCAAAGCAAATTCAATCGCCTCTCTGCCATTTCCCTTGAATCCCCTAATGTTGAGCGTTTGTCTTCGATTATTGGCAGTTTGACAATAAATCTTCCAGAATCATCTCTCTTGTAAGTTGAGAGAAAATGTTCTTCACAATACTGCCTTTCAAATGTCTTTGAATTATCTGTGTTATCACCCGGAAATGATTCGATTTCAAAGAATTCTTTAACTGAGTTTTCTAAAATTTCCCCTTCAGAAATTAATCCAGAAAAGAAATGAGACTCAGTCCCTTTAAGTGTTCCTGTGACAAGATATCCGAACACACTATTTTGAAGAAGCAATGAATTATCATAAGATCTAAATTTTTCAGATTTCAATATTTCGAAGAATAATTCAGCCCCTAATAAAACATGAATTTGACTGGGAATATGGAACGTACTGTCTGCAAGTTTTATTTCAGTTGGAAAGTTTATGTTATTAATGTTTATTTTCCTTGCAGGTGTTAAATCAGTAATTTTAGGAAGAATCAAAAAAGAAACATCCCTTGAAAAATCATTGCTTTCGTTAGAAATAGTAGCTATCAATCTATTTTTAACTAAGAATTCATCACCGGAAATGCCAGAGATCTTACAATTTATTTTTTGCTTTTCTAGCATTAAAGAATCGGCAACATCCTGTCTTAATATATTTACACTACTTCCGCTATCTAAGAGAGCTTTTAATTTTATTTTTTGCCCAACATTATTTTCAATAAGAATATTTGCTGTGCACAAAAGAGTATGATTTATTTCTGACGGTTGAATGTTCAAGGTCGATCCACCCGAAGAGTGAAAAACCTCAGCGTTCGGATTTAGATTTGCATTTGATTGCGCAACACTATTTGAGCTAGGCAAAACATTACTTTCGTTTTGCTGATCTAAATGAATTAATGAGTTATGGCCTTGTTTTTTACATACTCTGCAGATATATTTAGACTTGCATGGCGCGTTATGGCACTTTAAACAGTTTTTACATAAATGATGATTTTCTAATACTTTAATACGTTCAGCAACATTCAATTTTAAGAATTCATAACATTTTTGTAACGGATGTTCAGTATTACAGAGTACACATTTCTTCATAAATTGATTGCCTTTATTAGAACTGACAAATAAATTTTTCGCTTTATTTCCTGTTCCTTGAAATTCCCTTTTGAATCTGTTATTCGACGGATTTTTTCCTAACTGATCTAAAACTAATGCTCTTGATTCTAAAAACTTTAAGAGCTCCTTTAGAGAAGGAATTTCTTTCGATTGCAACGATAACTCATACGACTTTCTTGTCTCGTTATCTAGCTTCTCTAATATAATATTTGCCAGAATAGCGTTAGTTAGATCATTACACTCTAATTTCAAACTTTTCAATGCTCTTAAACTTTTATTAACGGAGTCTGTTATAGATTTTAAACCTTTGGATGATTCAAAACTCAGTTTCTGAATTTTTAACATATTGTCAATATGAATATCTACAACAGCTCTCCTATTCTCAAAACGATCTTCGAGAGCACAAAATAAAGAATCGAAAGTGTCATCACTTGTTTCAATTGATTTTGCTTCACCACGGAGGGCAGATTTTAAATAAAATAACTTTTGATCCTTTGAAAGATCCTTGTTTTCATTAATGAGACTTAAGAACTGATTTTTAAAATTCGAAAATTCTTCTATTTTTCCATAAAAGGTAGGTAAGGGAATTTCAGGCAACTTAGATTTATGTTCTATATGCTCAATATACGATTTCAAATCTTCATTGTGATCTTTTTTAGTTTCATTAAATGTTACAAGATCACCATTATTGTATTTAGAGAGTAAGCATTGAAGACTTACCTCTATTTCATCTCTTTCATCCTGTAAAGAAAACATTTCTTCATCTGTTTTTTTACTAGCTTGTTCATCTTCATCAAGTTCTAAATACTTGCTGTATAATAATTCCAGTTCTTGTTTCACCGATAATACACTGGTTAGTTTTTGTTTTGCAGTTAGGACAGTCTTTGTCTCATCATCGGAAGTTGATGACGCATCAATGAACTTCTTGATGTTCGTTAGTTTGGTTTTGATGGCACCTCGTGCCCGATTTAAATCCTTAATGGTTGCTGTTTTTGTAGTGGATTTCGCATCCATATTTGCTGATTTTCTCCGGTCGCTAGGACCAAAATGGAGAGGTATGAAATCAATACGACGGACCTCTTAAAGAATTATTTATTTAGTTGTCCGCTTAAATGGGACCTTTACAATTTATCCGCTATGGGACATAGTTATTATAGATTTTGCTCCGCTTAATCGGGAGATTACTCCGCTTAATGGGAGATTTATGTTTACAGTCTCAAAGCTTGTAGCTTACTCAATCGTTTTACATTTTCCAGTAGGTGGCGCTGTTCATGTGGGCGGGGCACATGACGTTGATCTTAACAGAAACAATCATTTCATGAAAAAAGTGGAAAACGGCAAAGATTAAATGAAAAAAATATTGATGAACCTGATATTAATATAGAGCAGAATGCACCTTTACAATCATATCCAGGGGTAGAAATTTCTAAATGCTCTAATCATGATACAAAAAGTAATGATGATCCCAATGGTAAAAAAAAAGTTTCTCCTTTAAAATCTTATTCTGCTGGGGAAAATTCTTTATGTGTTAGTCTTAATATATTCAATAAATTCAATAAGATTAATTCAGATATTCCTACTGCAACAATAGTAACTATTAATAATATTAATCTTTCTTTTTATGCATTAAAATCTTTAGATCCTTTTGTCACTCGGAAAGAAGAGAATTATCTGAAGTCTGTGTCACCAAACTTTAAAAAAGGATGGCTTTATGATTCTGTTGTCGATGCTTTTCTTTTCTTATTAACTGAGAAATTCAGAAATTGTAAAGCAATAGAATCCTTGCAATCAGTTTTAATTTTTAATCAGAAGGATATTCTTGAATTTTCTTGGATTCAAGAGTTACCAAATCTAGATTTATTAATTATTCCTGTCAATTTAAATTGTCATTGGACTTTGATTATTGTTAATATAAAACTTAAAACATTTGAATATTTTGATCCACTTGGTGACAGACCAGATAGTAATACTGTAATTTTGATTAGGAAATGGTCTATGATTTTCAATAAATTACTTAATTCAGAAAGCCACTGGCAGATAGTTTTTCCACCTCATACAAAACAAACCGATGATTTTAATTGTGGAGTTTATATAAGTTTTTTCCCATCAAAAATTGAATAAATTTTCTTTGACTCAGAACTTTAACATACTTTCATTTAGAGCTCTAATGTTTGAACAGATAACTAAAAATGTAAAATTTTAAGTCTTTTATTGAAAAAAAATTTTAGTAACATTTCTATATTAATTTTAAAATTAAAAAAATAATTAATTGTCAATCTTACTAAATGGGAATTATCCCTTATTCCTTCTAAATTTAAACACCATAAACAAATAATTCCCAATGGTTAATTTTAAGTGATTGTCTAGAGATTTCTAGCTTTCTCTTCAGCTTAACTTTTAGGAAGTTGTTTTATTATTAGTTTCACAGTTTCACAGATTGCTAATCTCAGTGAGAATAGAATAATTCAGTGAGAATAAAATTTCTTTTCCCAATTATTTCCATCAATATATTACCTTGAAAGTGTCAAGAAAAGGTAAGTGGTTAAATTTAAAAACTTAAGTTAATCACATATTTAAAATGGAAAGAAACAAGCTTATGATGGAAGTAATATACTAAAGAAGACCTTTAAAGAAAGATATCTTTATTACGTTCTTATCTCATTTTAATAGGCTTACTAACTGTTTGAATTAGTATATGAATAAAAACTCGTTAAAATAGAAAATATTTTTATAAGAAAAAAATGTTTAATTTTTTTTTTCACTCCAGTTTATATTGTAAGTATTTTGTAGTATTGTGTGTTTTCTCATGCCTTAAAATAAAGCAACGAATTCCCAATGGTTTAGCTGAAAAGATTGTCCAGAAATTTCTGGCTTTCTTTTTAAGCTTTTAGGAGGTTCCTTTAAGGAAAAAAAAAATAATAGTAAATTAGCATCAGGATACATTGTTCAAAAAATAAAGCAGTAAGTGATAGGTAAGAAATTGAACATTTTCCATGCTGTAGCTTTGTTTTATATTAAAGTGAAAATGGATCATTTGGATAATATGAAAAAAATTATATTTCATTTGTTTAGTGTACATTCTTGGGTAGAAATTCTTCTGAAATAGAAATCTATAAAAATTGTTTAGATGTAGAAAGATTATATATATATATATATATATATATATATATATATACATAATGTTACATTATCTATTTTTTGTCTGCATATTTCATCACTTTGTATGCTTAAAAAGTTCTTAAGAATAATGCTGAGTTTCATTTTTTCTCTCCCCTTTCCTCATATAAAGATATGTAAAGTTTGCTCACACTTTGAAGTGAAACAAAAGCAATAAGAATATGTTACCTTATACAAATTGTAGATTTTTAATGATTCTCTATTTAATTTTTCCATTTATACTTATTACTTAATGATTCAGCTTTACATATTAATAAATAGCTTAATCTTTGGATATCAATTAATTTTATAAATGTTTCCCATGTATAGTTTTCTTTTCCCAATTATTTCCATCAATATAACATATACTTAAGTGGAATATGAACATTTTTACATTTATTAAAAATTATTTTTCCATATTGGAACTTTAAACTATTTATTCTGACTTAATTAAACAATCACAATGTTTAACAATTTATTTTGTAGATATTTTTAATAGCTGCAAATTTTCTGATTAAACATTTCTTTTTAGTGTCAGACCTTTTTATTTAAATGTGAAAAATTAGAATTTCAATATTTATTTTTAGTGTTTAAATAAACTGACGCTTATTCGGATGCAAACTTAGTAGCTTGTTTGGGATCACTTATTTAACCCTTTAAACTCCGGAAAAAATTAGATGCAAAATTATTCACCAAATACAAAGATTTGTTTATAGCTATGAAAAATAAATATACATAATTCTTTTAAGTAGAATTTCTTTGAAAAATTAATCTACATCTCTTAACCATTATGCAAGTGTTTTTAACAATTAAATTTGAAAAATAAATAAATTAGATGTCAAAATGTTGCACAATCTTGAATAATGAGTCAGAGGCACTATCACAGTGTAAAGAGTTAAAAACCTCCACCTTTTTGAACTTTTCATGATAATTTGACAGGAATATTTTATGTTTCATTACTCCGACTTGATTGGAAAAAATTACTAACATATATACTTAAAATGTTTGGAATGCTTGTGAATATAAATCCAGTAACTAGATAAATTATAAAATATATTTTAAAAAATTTTTTTAAATTTTAATATAAATTACAAATGAAAACATGCAAAACAATAAAATAATGTAAAAATGGTTTTTTATCTGATATGCTTCAAAATTATTGAAGAAAAAACTTAAGGTTTTTATTAATCTTTAATTGAAAAATCTAATTCAAATTTTGAAAAATTCTTCCTCAATCCTTTAAAAGAAAAGGTCATTTTTTTTCCAATCATGGTTTGCTAAAAAAAATCTTAGGATTGAGTTTGGCTTAAGAAAAGTTACTCATTTAGCTAATTACATTAATTTGGTTAATTGATAATTAAGTAAAAAATAAAGACATTCTAAGACAGACCAAATAAGGAAATGAAGCACCTAAGTTTTTGTCTTATAGAAATTTTGTGTCAAAACTTAAGCAAATCTATATAACTTCACATAAAAATTGAGATATTTGGGAAGAAGCATATTTTTCATTTATCTTGAAAGAGGTAATGAGCATTAACAGCACAAGAAGAAATAAATAAGAAATTTTGTAGTTGTAGATATAATGATCTTCTCTGTAGACCATTTTGAATGATGTTTTTTATCATGCATGTTGAAATTATTAATAATACACCAGTCTATAAACACTATGATGTTCTAAATACAATCCAAATTTTTGAGCTATGTACCACGTTTTAGTTCATTAGGCTTTTGTAACATGTTTTTATCATTTATGTAATATTCTTATTTTATTAATACTATATATTCTTTGTTAGCAAAAAAGTTACATGGATCAGAGCCTACTATTTGATAGCAGGTCAAGACTACATTCTGTAGAGGCATATAGACAATACAAGTTTCTTTTTTGAGGGGGAGGGACAGTGTTTTGAACAAAACTTTAGTATATGAATAATAGCATATAAATTAGTAATGAAAAAATCGGCAAGTTTGCGATTTCATGGGAGTAAATTAAATTCCTTCCATTTATTTTTGGATTTTGCAATATCAAAGGTATTTCGTAAAATCAGCTTACGATGAACCAGGATTATACAACATATTTATTTATTAATATTGTTTAAATTAAATATTTCCAGAAAATGAAATAACAAAACATTTAACTTTTTTAAGTTTTGAGGGGAAGAATTTCAATATCTGCTATAAAGCTATTTTAATTTAAATCACAAATTTTAAAATAGCAAATTGTTAAAAGGAATGAAAACTAAATATTACACTTTTTTGCTTAACTATAGTATGAGTAGAGATGAAGTTGAAATGTAATGTAAATGTTTAGAAACTGAAGATTAGAACTAGGACATAGTTTATAAAAAACTAAATACTTAAAAGAACTGAAATTTTAAAACATTTATCTGACACCGAAATAATCATAAAAAAATAAAGTTGTTGAAAGACTGCTTGTATTTGAAACAAATTCTTAGGAACTAAGTGCTATTTATTATGCTTGTATAAAATTTCTGTATAGCTTACAATAAATGCACATAATTATTCATTCGTTTAATAAGTATAGCATGTATGCATTTTAATATCCTCCAATGATATTTTATACATCTTTAATGATTAAAATTCTAAGTGTATTTTTTGAGTCCTCAAACATTTGTATAAGACTTTCCATAAAAGGATTTAAAAATACTGACCTTCACATAAAAAAATTCAATAGATTGGCATTTTTATCTCCATGTAAAATATATTATTATTTTTTGTATTAGATATATATTATTGAAAGAACCTATTCAAAAAAAATATGCTGCAATTTTTTTTTTTGAAGAAATATAACATGGCTATTTAAAATTACATTATGCATATGTATTGAAAATATTGAATAACATTAAAGATACCTTTTATTGAAATTTGAATATATTTAAAGAGTTAGCATTAAATAAAGTAAATGCAGATGATACTAAAATATTTCAATGTAAATTCACACACAAAAAATTCATGATAATTTATATCAAAAGAATTGTGCAAATTGTCTTGGTATTATAAAGACATTTACTCGAAAAATTCTGCTGCAATTGCTATATAATAGAAATCAATGTCAGAGCCTAAGTAGCTAATTTTAAAAAGGAAAATAATATTGGATTTACATTTTTAGAATCCCAATTTTTATTTTCACTTTGAATGTGTTTACTAAATGAATATTTTCTCCTCCTCCATATTCCATTAACATTCAAAACAAATAAATAAACAAAGAAAAGACAATGCTTACTAAGACTTGTCATATAGCCATTCTCTAAAATTCGTACTTAATAAGAATGTCAACAATTAGTTGGACTCAAGGGAACTAAGTGTTATTGAAACAAGGAGGGAAAAAAAAGTAAAGAGATTAAATCAAAACTGTAGAGATACGGATATCTGCAAGTAATAAAGTTCAAATAGTTAAATGTTAAGATGATGAAGAT
>JAOUZG010034993.1:228144-245100 GCA_026289955.1 Argiope argentata
CATAAATCAGGAAATCTCCTCTAAAGATCTAGACGCCTGTGAAAAGTTCCCAGACCGATGACAAAATGTATTTTGTGAAGGAGGCGTGGCTATGCTTGAGGATTCGTATAATAAGTAAAAGTGACAAAGTTGACCTCTTTTCGGCGCATGCGTAAGAATTAAGGGTTAGTATATTCAGTGATAAAACGTTAAAGAAAGGTCGCATTTTAAGTATAAGTGGAAAAGAAAGACAAGGAAATATTTCTTGAAGAATCGAATAGATGAAAACAACATTAGGTAAGCCAAATGGATGATTGATATTATTATGAATTTAATTAAGACTTAAAAAAAAAGAAATTTGGAATGTCAGAATTAATTGAAATTTTACAGCCAGGGGAGATGATGTAATTCGAGATAGAAATTTTGAAACTCTGTTTATTCTAATTTTATTTATAATTAAATGAATAATTTAAACAATAAAACAACTCACACTCATAACTTTAACTATTTAATGAAAATAAATTTCTTCTTTGGTAGACTTTATAATTTCTTTAAAAAATTAATAAATAAAACATGCAAAAAAAATGGGCATAGACAGCAAAAGAAATAATTGAATGTCGATTTTCAATCAAAAATATCTAATATTTTTAACATCTGCGTTGATAAAACTTTATTCATTAAATATTAGTTTATAGACAAGAAAACAAAATATAATATAGAAAAGAAACAAAGATTTTAAAATTAAAAATTTCAGCAAACTGCATTAATTTAGAGCAATACCTTTCGATGATAATAAACTAATATTTTTTCTTATACTAATAATTATAGGTATCATTTCAACATTTGATTTGTAACTAACTCTTTAAAAAGAAACATCAAACCTTTTTATTTAATAATTACGATATTTGTTTAATATAGTGCAGGAAATGATGGTAAACATATAAAAGTGTATCCTACAACATATTTTCAAATTCTCCAAATAAATAAATATCTCAAGATATACTATTTTCCTATAATTTTTCAAAACCAAATTTTTATTTCAGAATTATACAAAACATATTTTGGAATTCCCTTAAAATTAGACCGTTTAAGGCCCTATCACACGGCAAAATATCGTCGGCACTTTCCCCAACAAACGACGACGAAAGTGACGTCACTTCAGGATTTGCTGTCTGGTAAACCTAAAAACTTAGGTTTACGTTATAGTGCATTTATCGCTCTTTATCCGTTTCTCCTACTTAGTGAATATCGGCAGTTTTCTTATTTCATAATTCGTGGGATTCTAGTCAAGACGGTGCTTGAATTTATAATTAAATCCTGGATAATTTCTTTAAGAGATCCGATTAGCTTTCAATGAATATAAAAGCCCATGGTAGCAATAATAGTTGTAATTTTTTTAAAAAACTCAAACTATCTTGGAATTTGTAGATATGTAAATTACGAAGCCAATGCAATAAAATTCCATTGCTTTAATAAATTGCAATTATATTGATGCATTATTGAATTTATTGGAATTGAATCACTTTTGCTTCTAATTTAATTTTTTGAGTGCTTAATACAATGAATATAATAAGGATTGTAAAATGAGACAAGTTGCACATTTATCGAATTTAAAAATACTTTTCTAGCCATTTTTTCTTTTGAATGTCTTTTTCATTTCTAATAGTATCAATCTTATTGTCAGTTATTGTAAATATTTATCGTACCATTCAACTAATTGCAATGTTTTCATCAAAATCAATAACAATGAAATGTGAAAAATAATAAAACTTTTTTATTATTCTTATTAACAGTTTTGTAATTATTTTTGTTGTAATAATGACTAGTTAGTAGTAGTTTTTGTAGTAATAATGGCAATTGTTTCTAATTTATCAAAATTAGTAACAATAAATTCTGTAAAATAATGAAACTTTTTAATTTTTCTTAGTAACAGTTTTGTAATTATTTTTGTAGTAATAATGACAAGAAAAAAAAATGCTGATTTTGTGTTTGTATTTTATAAATTACTATAAATTTAACTAATCAGTATTCAATTTAAAACAAAAATATATTGAAAAGAAAAATGATTTGTGGTTGTGCATTCAATTAAGTTTAAAAGGTGCATACCATCATCGATAGTGCTGAAATTTTAAAATCATTTTTAAGTACCTTTAAAAGTGCTTATTTTTCTAGAAAAGAGCAAATAAAACAAAAGTTGATAAATAAATCAGAAGAGGGGGGCCAATACATTTAAAATAAAATTAAATAACTTTTGAAATCAAATGATTTTTGTCTATATGAAAACTGATATTTGTTGGATCCATCTTGACAAATTTTAGGTTTTGTGTACATAAAAATAAAAACTACGGTGTCTAGATGTGCAGTGCAAATAATTAAAGTTAGGAATTTGAAATATGGCAAGGAATTGATTCTAGGACATAAAAAATTTACTAAGAACATATTTTTTTGGATTTTAATTAAAAATAAAAACAATATTTAAAAACATTACCACCATATCATTGATTAAGAAGTATTTTTTACTCTTTTAAATTTGATTGAATGTTTATTCCCTCCTATTTATTTTTTAAATTAATTTTTGAGAAAGTATATTTAACTCAATTTGTATTTATCATTCTTTTAATTAATTTTTATTTTCCCAAAGAAGTTCAAAATTATAAAACAATTAATTGAATAGGATTCTTCATTTGATAAATTCTAAGGCATTACACTATTTAGACTCGCTCATTTCTGAAATTGCTCTTTAAAAAAATTTGTTAAATGTTTTGTTTTCATTTTATTTGCAACTACAGAGCTTGTTTTTTTTTAAAAAAAATCTTTGTGGATTTATTACCAGTATTTGTGATAAATAGGAATCATTAAATAATTTTCATTCAATAATAATAATCAAAAAATAATTTTCCAAAATATGTTATTGCATTTTCCTTAGTTTTTTTCAAAGCTAAAGTATTAAAACTTCATTTATCTTTACATGGATATTAAAAAACTGGTTTGTCGTAAAATTTCAAATTGCCAAGCATTTAAATAAAATAATAAACTCCACATTACATCAGAAATGAGAAGCAATAAAACACTTGTTTTTTAATCTGACCATTTCCAAGTGTGTGGTTATTCTATGCATCTTTCTCAATGCAAATGTATAATCAGAAATATCATTCTAAATTAACTGTTAATTTGTTAAATTTAAAGAAAAAATGTGGAAAAAGAAGCCTGAATTTTATTGTCTATCATCTATTAAAAAATAATTTTTGAGAATGTATATTGGACTCAATTTGTATTTATCATTCCTTTAAATAATTTTTTTTTCCCCACACCAGTTCAAAATTATAAAACAATTCCATTCCAAAACTATTTCTAATGGTATCTATAGTAGTTTTTTGCTAATGATAAAAATATGATCTTTTTATATTTTTGTCAAAACCAAATATGTTTTATATTTCTTCACTATTTAGTCTCACTCATTTCTAAAATTGCTCTTTAAAAAAAATGTTAAATGTTTTGTTTTCATTTTATTTGAAACTACAGAGCTGTTTTTTAAAAAAATCTTTGTGCATTTATTACCAGTATTTGTGGAAAATAGGAATCATTAAATAATTTTCATTCAATAATAATAATCAAAAATAATTTTCCAAACTATGTTATTGCATTTTTCTTAGTTTTTTCAAAGCTAAAGTAATAAAACCTCATTTTTTACATAGATAATTAAAAACAGGTTTTTTTTTAAATTTTTAAATTGCCAAAAAAAAAAAAGAAGAAAAGAATATTATTTAAAAAAACAACCCTCTACATTACATCAGGAATGAGAAGCAATAAAACATTTGTTTTTTAGTGTGCCCATTTCCAAATGTGTGGCCATTCTACACATCTTTCTCAATGCAAATGTAGCATCAGAAATATCATTCTAAATTAACTGTTAGTTTGTTAAATTTAAAAGAAAAAAATATGGAAAAAGAAGCCTGCATTTTATTGTCTATCATACAAAAGGTGATTTCATTTTTTGCTAATGATAAAAGTATGATCATTTTTATATTTTTGTCGAAACCATATAGTATGTTTTATATTTCTGCAACATTGTAGGAACGTCTAAGTATTAAAATTTAAAATCACTATTATATTTTTAACTCTAACATTGAGTTAAAATTTTTTAATTATATAGAAGCTGTTAACAAACTATTTAAGGAATTACTATAATCAAAAGATTATATTATTATTTGAATAAATAAAGACTGAATATGGTCAAATATATTTCACATAAAGAAAACAATTCACATCAGAATTAATTTTTTTTTTATTTACTTAAAAATATCCTGTTGAATATCTGAAAATTCCATCACAATTTCACAATCCTTCTAGATAGCTATACCCCATACGGTAGTGCCAGTTTTTTTAAAGTGGGGGCAATAAGTTGTTCCACAGAATGGAGAAAAGATACCGTAGTTTTACTTCGCTTTTTTCATTCTGTCGAAACTATTTTTAGTATTTAGCAATATGTAACATTAAATGCATGCTTTTTCAACATTATTGTAGCGCCAACCAATGCCTTTCTTGGCACACTACGTCACAGAAAAGTTTCACATGATTGGTTGAATTTCGTTTGTAAACAATATTTCCGTCACTATCGTGGACATTTTCAAGCAGGTTAGAAAAAGTTGACGATGACGGAAAACTTGCTTGACCGGTTGCCAGAGGGCACAAATCGACGAAAGTTTCGCCGTGTGATAGGGCCTTTATATTTGTGACTTTTTTGAGGATCGAGGAGGCCAATAAAAATAATTTGTTTTTATTTACTAAGGAAACGTTACAATTTGTTGCGGATAATCGGCTAAATAAAATCGGGTTATAATAATCATGTAAAATAAAGATTAAAAGTACGGAAAGTTTGAGTATTGGACTTGAGAATATTAGTAAACTATATAGGATGGGGCTTGTCTAATAAAAAACACTCTTTTAAATTTAATCTTATTTTGAAATTAAAAAAAAAAAACTAGTTGGAAGGATCTTTCCAAAACTTCATCGTTATGTTTTAATTAGGGTGTTATCCTTTTAACTATTTCCAAATATAATTTCAGATCTTGGATAAAGTCATGTATCTTTAGTATAGCATTCACAAACAATGGTTATGGAATATAAATCTTTGGCCTAAGTGTTTTTACTGAATCTATCATTTAATTTTGGAAAATTTTTTACACATATTTCTTTCTAGCGAGAGTTTAAAAGAAACGGGAAATCAAATTTGTGTTTTAGAAGAGTCTCCCCCCAATCCATTAAAAACTAAATTTGATACCAAATTACTATTGTAGTCACAAATTCATACAGCAAATAGAATTTGCATGCTCCTGAAAACTCTATTTATACCATAGTTGACAACAGATGATCAATCCCTTTGCTGATTTAGTTCCGAATGTGATAGATGTCTATACTTTATGTGTTAAATTATGCACCAAATTTGATCCATCTAGCTCTCTTCCTTTTATCATGCTACATTTTGTTCACAAAGCCAGACAGATAGGCTACTCATGAATGGATTTCGATCAAAATTTAGTAGAAAATAAATTTGGCGCAATACCATAAATCAAATTTCATCTGTCGATTTCAAAGCGCTTTTGAGTTATCTTTGTCCTATGACAGACAAATAAACAGAAAAAAAAAAAAAAAACTTTAAACCAATTTATATATGTGTGTGTGTGCTTATTGAGACCTAAAACGAGGAGATTCATTAATATCTTTAGTAAATTTTTTTTTAAAAGATTGTAATACTTCTCTATTTTTTGTATATGAGAAAACAATAAAAATATATAAATAAATAAAAACTTTGTTTTGTGTTTTTAATGTTGGCTATTTGTTTATTGTTAGTGTTTAAAACCTGATTGAGTAGGTTTTTATTAATGTTTGTGGTGTACAAAGAACTAAAAATTTTGAATGAAAACCAATCTTAGAAGTTCTATATGGCTACTTGAGTAAAGGTGAACACAAGAACAAAATGCAAAGAAAATAGATAAAATTTTGTACAAATCACCTAAAACAAATAGTTTTATATCATGCTTTAAATAATTCTAAAGTCGATAAATTATATCATAGACACATATTAAGGATGATATTTCTCTAGGTTTAGTTATTATGAGAATTAATTTGGGCTTTTGTTGGTATGATAAATTATATCATAGACGCATATTAAGAATGATATTTCTCTAGGTTTAGTTATTATGAGAATTAATTTAGGCTTTTATTGGCATGATAGAAAAATTTTTGAGTTTGTTTTCAAACATGCATAATGCATGTGTGCATGTTAAGTGTCTTTTGTGTGTGTGTATAAAAATATATTGTCTGTGCATACTTAAATTATTTAAAAACTAATTCAAAACTGAAAAGAATTATTTTTTATTGTAATATTCAAAAGTTATAGCTAAAAGGAACAAATTAATTAAATTAAATTAAGGAAGTGAATAAGGTTTTCAAAGTTGGCTGTTAGTAAAAAGTTTATACATAATAAGAAAATGGAACAATTTTAATAAAAAATTACATTTTCAATTCCCATGAGAAAATTTTATCACATGCAAATGAAAACTATTTTAATTGAATTTTCATTTTCCTATTACTCAAAAAAACTTGGAGGTACATTATAACTTACATTAGATAAGCTTTCAACATTTATAAAGGCTCTTGAGCATTCATGAAAAAACCATTGCAGAACTGATTACTTCAACTGTATCTAAAATACTATAAGGAACTTTCCTAAAAGTTAAAAGCTTAAGCAAAAGCTAGAAAATATCTAGACAATTGCTCAAACCCAACCATTGGGAATGTTATTCCTTTAATAGAAAACAAAATTAATAAAATGTTTTTAAAACCTTAATAAATTAATAAGTGTTTTAAAAAAACAGGAATATGAATACTTACTAATTTTTTCAGTTGTTTCATGAATGAAAACACACACACTTCAATATCTAGAATCGACATCACAATCTTTTATATTAGATTTAAATTCCATATTAGGACCAGGAAGTCTGGTTCTCCATCCTCACATCAAAACAGTACCAATAATTCACACTTGATTGTTATAGAAAATTAAATATACAAGGAATTATCCTAAAAATTCAAAGCTTAAGTGAAAGCTAGGAACTATCTAGACAATCACCTAAACCCCATCCATTGGAAATGTTATTAATTTAAACTCCAAAATATTAATGGAGTACAGTCTAATTCCCATTTTTTAAAAAAATTACACAAAGAAATGAAGTAAGCATACAATGCTGAAAATATGTGCATTCAAAAGAAAACCAGCTTTGCAGTTTAAGTTTGCAGTGCTTTGTACAAACATTCATGTTCTAAAAGCAATTGTATCGAAATTCTCATTCATGATAAATTATTTAATTTTTGATACACATAGTAACTAATTTAGATGCCACAATTAAAATAATCTGTTCTACATGAGGTAGGAAAACAATCTGCTAGTGGCCATTTAAATTGAGCAAATTATTTAATATTGCACACCAATGGTTTATTAAAGTTGAGGTAACCTCATATTGCTTATTGCAAAGTGAACAAAAATATTCAAATATTTTATTTTTTTCCCCATCAGATGTTATTCAAATCCATTAAGGATTTAAATATACAGGAATTATATTTAAAAAAATAAAATTTTGTTATTGCTTGAATTCAAGAAAATTGAAGGTTCTTTTAATTAAAAGCAAAAGCAAGTTTAAAGATCCTATAGCTTTGAAATGTATGAATCTTCTAGTTAATACAAAATTAAATGTATCAATCGATTCATATAGTCAACTAAATTATTCACACAACTAACTACATCATTTAACGTTTCTTTAATCCAAGAAAATATTTTTAAAACATAGCTTTTTATATTCAACCTCTTTTAATCTAAAACTTCCATTAGTAGAAAATGTTAGCATTTAATTTTTCACTTAAAGCATTAAAACTACAAAACTACTTTCTTCAAATTTATGAAAATCATCAGTTGTGTACATATATCTTGGTGCGATCAATTGGTAATTTTTCTTCAACAAAAGTAAAACAAAATATATAATAATACTTTTCAAACTTGCATCAATATTTAAAAAAAAAAAACCATTAAAAATTGCATACAAATAAAATTCACACTTACCTTTCAAGATGTATTATCTGAAGAGATGCATTTCTTTTAAAATCCATAGAAATAATTGGCCAAACAAAAATCACCACTTTTATCAGGATGTAAACCATTCTTACTCAGGAAACATCAACAGGATGGCTTGGTGTAACTGTAAAATATAAAAGAATCTTCGTTGAAGCACAACTTTTTTGATGCTTTAAGATTCAACTCAATCTTGTGGTTTAAGATTTTTATGTGCGAATCAGTTTACGATAATCGTTTTCCAAGTAATTAAAATCTCAAGGAATGCAACTACAGAAAATAATGCTTACCATAGGTTTGATTCGTAAAAGCTCAATAGCTGATGACCTATAGTTTTGATTATTTCTACATAATCAATTGATATGTTATTGGTGCCAACAAGCACTAAAATCTAATCATACTTTTCATTTACTGCTGAAATTCTACTGGTTAACCTCTCAATAGCTGCACCTAAATAAAATATAATATCCCAAATCATCAGATAAACGACCTTTTTAAACACTTAATCATCAAATCAACAATCAAAAGAATATTCATTGTAAGACAAATATTCTTAACGATTTTTTTATAAAAATTGATTAAAGGCAATAAATATCCGAATAGTATGCACACTAATAAGTTAATTTAAGGTCAAATAGAAAAAACGTAATTCAGTAGCGAGATATTTCCAAATTTAATTAGCTACCACATCAATGACGCACTTTCAACTACAATAAGACATTATATACTTAGTAACTAAAAAACAATGCATATGCAATAAAGAAATTTCATATTTTTTTAGACATAATTGAAAGTAAAATTTACTGCAAAAAAAATTAGTAAAATTCTTCTCTCTATTTAAACCTAATGAATACTATAATTAAACAGAAAAATATGGTAAATAATCAATGATAAATAAATACATAAGACTATGCAATAAAAATTCAGAAACAATTTTTTACATAAAAAATATCAAAAAACACTTATCAAACTTATTTACCTTAAATAGCCCTATCTTAAAACAATTTCAAGTAAAAGAAGACATTTATAACAAATATAAAATAAATTTTCTTCAAGAGATTAAATAGGGAAGTAAATAAAAATAAAACCTTTAGAGTTTTCTTCAAAAATGAAGGAGTTGCCTTCTTCTCGTAACAAAGAAATGAATATTAATGAAATGAAATGTTCAAGGGGCGCCTAGCCCCGGAAGGGGCTTATCCCTGAGCCTGATAGAATGAAGAGCGGCAGGGATTTCACTATAAGCGTGGCACTCTGCGAGTGGCGACTGAAAGCTGCTGGACAAGACAAGATGGAATTTAACGAGGCGCCTAGCCCCGGCAGGAGCTTACCCTCGGGATTGGTAGGTGATTAGTGGCCTTGTGTTCACTAGATGACGTGGAAATCTGCAATGAGCCTGTTAGCTGTTAAACACAGGAATGGCGAAACTTGAATGAGGCAAAGCTGCTGAGCATTAGGTCCGGGGGGAGAGGGTGAGAAGGCGTCCAACCAGAAGTTTTCAGTGTAGGTGCAGGTGGTGGGGTGGCGATGTCATAGGAGCTGGGAATGAAGTTGTTACTCTGGAATACCTGCTGATGATGACGCAAAAGTATGGATTAGCCTGTAGAGCAGTACTGGCCAATCAGATTAGTGAGAATTAGGGTAGAGGTGATGGAGCTTGAGGTTTAATCTATGAGGGCATTCAGGATGATCAATTTCTTCTCTTCTGGGTTATTGGAAATTTTAGAAAGTTTTGCAGCTTTTAGCAGACCAGGAAATTCTTGAAGGAGAATTTTAATTCCTTTCAGGGCTTCCATAAGATTCTGTAAGATCCAGAGTAGGGTGCACTTCAGTAGCCGTCCTGGGTTTGGGTGTAGTAGAGAGTCTGGTGGTTTCAGGTACACGCTTTTGGGTATTTTCAGGAAGGGTAATTCTGGGTGCCGGGTTTCTCTCTATTTCTGCGTAGGAGGGTCTGGTAGATCTGGAGGTGAGTATGAGATATTTAACACATCCTTTCCAAGAGGCTATATGCCCAAGCTCGTTGCATGATGCATCTTGGTTCTTGCACTGTTTCTTTGATCTCGCAGTTTCTGGTTGCATGGGCGCCGCCACATTTGACGCACTTCGGGGTGATTTTACAATTCCTGGTAGAATGAAAAAATCCAGAGCAGTTGTAACAAATTGTTGCGATTGGTTTCTTCTTATATGTTTCGATTTTAATTTTTAGGTGGAGGAGGCTGGTTCCGTTGTAGATATTTTTTGATTCAAGAGTTTTCTCTAGGTCAATCAGGAAAATTGGGCAGAGATTTTTCTATCTATAATTTTTGAGCTGGGCAATTCTTTCTATAACATAGTTTTTACCTGTGTTCTTGATTCCTCAGTTTCGGTGTTTCCAGGAAGTCATTTTATTACGACTTTAAGTGGTCTGCACTCAGGGCTCTCCGAAAGGATGTACTGTTCTCCTGTGTCGTCTGTTATGCATCTGGCAACAGCCAGATGAGAGAACCTGTGTGACGTAGTTTTCGTGTTGTACTTGTTCGTTGTAGTTGTTGTTATGCTCGTTCGTGCCTGTGTATCTTAAGGCTAATAAATGTTCTTTGCGTGTATGTAAAACAAATCGTATCGTCTCTCGGCCTACCTGACATACATGATAAAAAGAGTTGGCGACGAGGATGGGATCTTCGAACATTAATTTTGAATCTTATGATGCGTCTGTGGAAGACTGGTCCAGTTATGTGGAACGTTTAGAATCTTACTTCGTTGTTAATGGGATCGAAGATAGAATGAAAGTCCCCGCTATTTTAAGCCTTATGGGAGCAACAACGTATAAACTGTTGAAGAATCTGGCCACTCCGAACATTCCTTCTGAATTGACTTATCAAGATATCGTAAAATTACTTTCGGAACATTTGAATCCTAAACCACTAGAGATGACAGAACGGTTTCGTTTCTACAAGAGGAAGCAATTTGAAGGTGAGTCCATTGCAAATTATTGGGCCGAATTACAAAAACTGTCGATACACTGTAACTTTGGGAACAATTTAAGTACGATGCTTCGTGATAAATTGGTGATGGGTCTCAAAAACGAAAGTATACAGAAAAAGCTGTTAGCAGAGGATAAGTTAACATACGAAAAAACTAAGAGAATTGCATTCGCAATGGGATCTGCTCCGAGAGATGTGTGTGAAATTCAGAATCAAATGGTATCGATAAAAAAAAATACATAGTTCGCAAGATAAAACTATCAAAAAAGATTTTTCTAAATTTAAGAAATTTGAACCTACAAAAAAGTTTGATAAATCTCGGAAATGTTACAGATGTGATAGCACTCAACATTTAGCTCACGAATGTAAGCATAAGAGCACTCAGTGTAGGAATTGCTTAAAGAACGGGCATTTGGCAAAAGTCTGCCGCTCAAAACGTAACGAAACAGTTAAACAAACAGAATCTTGTTCTGAAACTGTACCAGTTAATAGCGTTAAATCACCACGACATGCAAGGGATAAGATTTTATTAGAAATTTTAGTTGAAGGGAATAAATGTTTATTTGAATTAGATACTGCAGCCATTAAGCCTACCAAATTAATGCTTAGGAATTTCGATAATTCTATGATAACATCAGCTGGCAAAGCAGTGGTGCAAATTCAATACAAAGATCAAATTAATACAGAAATTATTTATTAAGTAAATGCAAAAGTAAACGCAGTTTTGGTCGTGAATGGTTGAGAAATTTCCAATTAGACTGGAGCTCAATTAAAGCAGTTAGGGTTGAAAATTGTAATTCTCGAACCAATAAATTAAATATCTTTCTTCAAAAGTATGAGAAAAAAATTTCTCCGGGTACCGGGAAACTGAAAAAGTTTTGTTGATGTCTTCAAATAAAACCTAATTACAAACCGGTATTTTTTAAACCTCGAGCAGTACCATTTGCTTTAAAAGAGAGAATAGAAACTGAACTCAATAGGTTAGTTGCAGAAGACATCATTGAGCCGGTGACATATAGTGATTGGGCTACACCAATTGTTCCTGTTATCAAACAGAATGGGAACCTACGAATCTGTGGTGATTATAAGGTGACTATCAACACGGGACTAAAAATTGAGCAGTATCCTTTACCCCGTACCGAGGACATTTTTGCTGAACTGTCAGGAGGGGTGTTAAAAACTGCCTGATCACGAGATTATTTTAAAAACTTTATCGTACTTGTATCTGGCAATATGTTTTAGAGTTCTAAGAATTTTGAAATTTGGATGTAATGTTTCGTTTTTGTGTGCGTCGTAGTTTTAGATGTTCGTTAATGTAAATAGATGTAGTTACAGTAAATTAAAAGCTTTAATAAGTTTTTGAAGAGTATTGAGTGTTATATACTGCATCACATGAGTATTGAGAATTAGGAATATTGATCAATTATAGAGTTTTGAGATCAATATCCGACATCTGGCGTCCGCGACAGGACATCTGCTACGATTTGAGTAAGTCATAACTTTTGAACTTGTTATATTTTCGTAATGGAGAAATTGAAAAATTCACGAAAACAGTATCGGAGACTCTTTACGAAGGCTCATAGTGACTTTTTGAACTGTGAAAATGAGTTGACTATTGATGATAAAATGTTGAAGTTAAAAATTGTAGAAAATAAAGCGAAACTGATGTTAGAGTGTGAGTACGAATTTCGCGAATCTATATTTGCTTCCGAAGAAACTGAAGAATACACAGATAATGAAATCGACATTTCTGAGAGTTATATAGATAAGTGGAGAATTTTAGAAAATAAGTTACATGATCTTTTGGATGAGAAAAAGGAACATTCTTCGGCTTCTACTGTTTCCGGAGCGGTGAGTATTACACCGAACAATTTATTGCATTACCCGAAAATCAATTTACCCACTTTTGATGGAAATATAAAGAACTGGTTGTGATTTTGGGGACAATTTAAAAAGATTGACAACGATTCCAATCTCGATAATCATGATAAGTATGCTTATTTAGCACAAGCTATGGAGAAAGGTTCACCTGCTGACGAGTTGATTAAAAGTTTCCCCCCTGGCGGCGAAAATTATGAAAAAGCAGTTAAACAGTTAAAGCTATGGTATGGCAGAGAAGAGTTGCTCATTGAGGTTTATGTGAGAGATCTGTTGTCTATTGTGCTATTAAAACAAAAGTTGCAAAAAATCCCGATACGTAAACTGTATGATCAGTTAGAAACAGAACTAAGAGCTTTAGAGACTTTGGGAGTGACCAAGGATAAATATGCAGCAATGTTGTTCCCTCTAGTGGAATCTTCTCTTCCTGATGAGACCTTAGAGGCATGAGAACGATTCCGAACTGCATCCAGACGAGTGAGGGAGGAGACGACGTATAGTGTAACAACAGAGGAAGAAGTAGAAGGAGAAGAAAGAATTTTGCTAGCTACCCAGAGTTTTGATCAATCTAAAAAATCAAGCTTCTCCAATAACCGTCGAGAGCCTAACGAGAAGAAATTTCAAACCAGAGTATCATCAGCAACTGATCTTTTGGCATCTAATCTCAATAAGAAGCTCTGTATTTTTTGTTCTGAGGAACATAATTCATGGAATTGGAAAAAAGCTTTTAAATTGACTTTGCATGAAAAACAAAGTGCTGTTGTTGGCCCGTTGTTGTTCCTTGTGTTGAGCAAAGCCCGTTGTTGTTTCTTGTGTTTGAGAGAGGGGCATGGAGTGAAAACGTGCCGTTTCAAGTTCAACTGCCAATTAAGTGGGAAGAAACCCCATTTTTTTTGTATAGAACATTGTCACCAGAACCCAATTCTTCCATCGTCTATACAGATGATAAAGTTCGAGAGTCAATGATACAACGCGACGAAGCCCTGGCCAACTTCTCTCAATCTTCCAATGTTTTTTACAAACTTGAACCATTCTTGTAAGAGGAGAAACTATTAAACGTAAAGTGCGAGCCATCATTGAATCTGGATCCCAGCGCTCGTATATCCTAAAAGCAACAGCTGAAGATATGAATTACAAGGCCAAAAGGAAAGAGTACAGTAAACTCTCGCTACAACGATACCCGATACAACAATAACTCCCTCTACTACAATAATGTTTTGTGGTCCCGGCGATTTTGCATATAAACTAATGTTAATCTCCCCTCAATATAGCGATATTCTCTAGAACAATAAACCTCTGTAAACGATTTTTTCAATCTAAATTTCAGTATTATTTTCTCCCTTTATAGTAATATTTTGATTTTCAAACGCTTTTTTTTCTCATTTTCTTTTGTTATTTTTTCCGTCTATTAAGACTCATTGTGGATATTCAACTTATCCCTGAATAAATAGCTATTGTTCAGATTTCAAAACAGATGGAGACCACCCTTTTGGGAATTGGAGTGGGTGAGGGGGGGGTGAAGTGTAAATGTATGCCTAGTCTCATTTCCCAGTAAGCTTTGGAGTTCTGATAAGGTTTAAGGACATCTGGACCTGTCTTTTCACCTTGTCACAGAACAAGTGCCCTGTGTTAGAGGAACAGAGGGAGATGGAGGCGGGGTGTTGTTAAGTGACGTACTGAAAAGTGAGTTCAAAGGTTGTTTTATTAGTCTTTAACGATTTTGAGCTCTAGGCGAAACATTTGGTTTAAACTTTTCTTTCTTTCAAGCGATATTGTTCCCTAAAGGCCTTATCGCACGGTGAAATGTCGCCAGCCCTTTTCCGTTTCTACCCTCAAAAACCGGTCAAGCAAGTTTCATAATCGACAACTTATTCGAAAATGTTATCGAAAATATTGTCCGCGAACGAAATTCAACAAATCATGTGAAACTTTTAAGTGATGTCATACAAGTGACGTCACTTTCCTTGTCGTTTGCTGAGAGAAAGCGCCGAAAATATTTTGCCGTGTGATCAGGCCTTTAGATGGCTGGGCGAAAGCAACTATCTTTTCGAGATAAACTGAAAGTTATCAATGATATTGATGAGGGAATGAAGCAGATTGATGCGGCTAAGAAACATGGATTATCGCAATCTACAGTTGCAACCTTCCTAAAGAAGAGAAAGCAAATCGAAGATGCTGTAACTTCAAATGAAATTAACCCAGAGGGAAAACGACTGAAGGTTGCGACAAATGAAAACATTGATGCTGCAGTTTTAAAATGGTTTCAAGAGATGAGAGCAACAAATGTCCCAATAAACGAACCTTTATTATGTGCAAAAACACGGAAATTTGCAGCAATGCTAGGGAACGAAACTTTCAAAGCTAGCAAAGGTTGGTTAATGCGTTTTCGAGATCGTCATGGAATAACTTTCCAAGAAGTTCACGGAGAGAAAAAGTCAGCCCCGATAAACGATGCAAATGAATGGCGGCAAAACAAGATGAAAGAAATCTTAGAAAAGTATGCTCCAGAAGACATTTATAATGCAGATGAAGCTGGGCTGTTTTTCCAACTCCTACCCGATCGAACATTGGCATTCAAGGGTGAAAAGTGTTATGGAGGGAAGAAATCAAAGCAGAGACTGACTGTTCTTCTGTGTACAAATAGCACAGGAACGCATAGAATACAACCTCTCGTCATTGGTAAATCATTGAAACCAAGGTGCTTTAAGAACGTGAAAAGTCTTCCCGTGGAGTATAAAGCAAATAAGAAGGCTTGGATGAGGTCTAAACTTTTTTCCGAATGGTTACAGAAGTTAGACAATGAAATGAAGAAGAGAAAGAAAAAAATCGTTTTGTTGATAGATAACTGCAGTGCTCACATGTCATTTCCAAAGCTACAAAATATCGAAATAGCTTTTTTCCCTGCCAATTGCACTTCAAAGGATATTACAGAAAACGGTTGGTGGACTCCATACTTGTAAACTTTGAAAATAAAGTAGAAGACCCTTTCAAAGCTGTAAATGTCAAGGAAGCGTGTCACAATATTGCTGGAAGTTGGTGGGAAGTAACAGAAAAAACCATTCGGAATTGCTGGAAAAAGGCCGATCTTTGTGTTATGGAAGATAAGAAATCTGATAATGATGAAAATTCCATAGACAATGTTCTCTCAGATGATCAAGAATGTGTTTTGCACATCAAAAAATCCGTATCCCAACTTGAGGAAGCAAGCGGTAAAAAGTTTGGAATTAGTATAAAAGACTATTTAACAGCAGATGATGATCTTATGGTTTTCGCAGCAGTTACTGATGAAGATATTGATGATAATACAGGTCCATCGCAGTCCTTATTGTCATCCCAGGAAGCTCTTCAATCCGTGAATTCTCTACGGACATTTTTTTCAAGCCTTCCGTCGACAAATGAAGAACATTTTCGTGCACTAGACTCAATGCATACAGTATTGGTGAAGTTAACAGTTAAAAAAATGAATAAACAAACAAAAATATTGAATTATTTTCAATAAAAAGTGTTTTCAGGTATGTGAATATTTATGAGCTTATTTTCTGAATTTATCTTCTTTTTTTTTAGTATTTAAACCACTATTATTAGTATTTTACAAATTAATTTCTTCTAAATATAGACTTAAAAGTAGTATGTTATGTACCTTAAACTAATAATAAAAACTCTTATTAAATGCTCAAAATATGTGGACCCTCGATATAACAATATGCCTCTCTACAACGATATACTTTATTTGGTCCCTAAAATATTGTTGTAACGAGGTTTCACTGTATTTGCAACATTCACTTTTCGGTGGTTCCAATACCTCAACCTGCCAACATGATGTATTCATGATATATTTGTCTAGTGTTTCAAAGGAGTTCAACTGTCATTTTAAGGTACTTGGACAAGAAGTAATTTGTAACTCAATATCCTCTAGAAAACAAGGGTCTTATTTTAAAGAACTTCAAGGCTATAACATTTATTTGGCAGAAGGTTTGGATGGTCCAATCGAAATTCTCATAGGTGCTGATGTTG
>JAOUZG010034993.1:245500-256197 GCA_026289955.1 Argiope argentata
CTGATGTTGCAGGAAAGCTGATTACAGGAAAGCATCTCCAACTAAAAAATGGAATAACTGCAATTGAAACAAAGCTAGGTTGGACGGTTATTGGACGTGCCAATAGTAATACAAGCTTATTAGTTACTTCAATGCTCATGACAAGTGCTTGTATAACAGATGTGTGGACTCTTGATTCTCTTGGTATTACATACCGATCTGAAAAGAAGGTGGCCGTTGAATTACAAGAAGCAGCGAGGCAGCCTATTTTAGATACAGTTAAAATATGTAGTGAGTTTACCTTGGATTCAGGATCATCTTTTACTTCCTGATAATTTTGAACTTTCTGTGAAGAGATTATACAAAGTTGTAAAGAGACTTAAAACCAAAGGACTGTTCGAAGCCTATGGAGCAGTATTTAAAGAGTGGTTAGAAGAAAATATCATAGAAGTTACTAAAGACGAGATAGATGTACCTGCTCATTATTTACCACATCACCCTGTTTTGAAGGAAAATAGTACAACTTAAATCAGACCTGTATTTGACACTTCTACCATACAGAAAAGTGCCCCTAGTCTCAACGACTGATTAGAAACTGGTGTTAATTTGATAGAATTGATACCAAATATTTTATATCGTTTTCGCTTGAAAAAAAATTGGAGTTATTGCTGATATTCGCAAGGCATTTTTGCAAGTTTGTCTGCCTCCTTCTGATAAAGATTTTTTGCGTTTTCTTTGGATTGGAGAAGATGGTAAATTGAAGTACTTTAAATATAGTCGTGTAGTTTTTGGAGTATCATACAGCCCCTTTTTGCTTGGGACTGTTATTCTGCACCACTTACAAGATGTTTTAGATAATCAAGATAAGAAGTATCGAGAGAGAATGATAAAATTATTAATGCAGTTTTTTTGTGGATAACTGCGTGACAAGTGTTCCAAATAAGAAAGAGCTAGAACTCTTTATTGCATTTGCAACCAATGTCATGGCTGAGAGATGTTTTGATTTAAGAGGTTGGGAAAGCTCAGAATTTACTGATATGAGCAATCCTGTTACGAATGTTTTAGGATTGCAGTGGGACAAAGGTCTTGATACTTAAGGTATCAATATGAGCAGCCTGAAAGAACTTTGTGCGGAGAGTGTGACAAAGAAAACTATTCTTTCCGCAGCTCATCGTATCTTCGATCCTGTTGGTTCAACTTTGTCCTGTTGCATTGTTTCCAAAACTGCTGCTACAAAAAACTTGGGAGCAAAAATTGAATTGGGAGGAAGAAGTGGACTCTAATACTAGAGAAGAGTTTCTGAAGTGGATGAGACATATTTCATGTCGAAAAGCCAAATCTTATCAATGGCTTTGGCTAAATCCAGAAAAAGTGCACATGTGATTTGGGACTTTTGAAAGCCATCGTGAATCAATTCTGTAACACGAATTAGTTGGTGATTCGTCGACAAATTTTTAGGAAAACCAAATTGTTCAGAAATTAAAATACTGTTGTTGCTGAGAAATTGATTCAGGCGTTTCAAGAGCACAGATTCGTACACTTTACTCAAGCTACTAAGTAGCGAGATGGGACGGAAATTTTGAGGTCTAGACAAATCAGATTTGGGTTTTGGAATAGTGACAACCACAGCTGTTTTCCAACTAGCGGGGAAAGCAAAGTTCCATCATTCTATTAATTAAAAAAGTTAAGTATAAAATAAATTTAGGGGACAGAATTTTAAGCATGCGATTTGTAATTAAATCCAATCCTGGTGACTTGTTGGGCTTCAATTTCTTGATAAAAATCAAGATTTCCGTCGGCGAAACTGGATCAAGGTTGTTTACATGTGGCGCTGTCAGATAACTCCCCAGCTCATTGCTGACGTAGTCGTTTAAAGAGACATTCTTTGTCCGCAGATCAGCGTGTGACTCTTACTGGTTTTGTAGGCTGTCAGCTAAGATTTCCGCATTTTCAATGGGAGCGAGGGCAAGTTCCTCTGATTCCAAGATTCTGCGTCATCACTGCTATTGATTTTGAAAGGCCGAAAGTTCTTCCAATTGGTGGAGAATTGTGCTAGTGAATTTAGAGAAAATTTTCCAGCATTAAAAGTCTAAACTACTGGAGGGTGATCTGAATCCAATATATTTAGAACTCTAACATCAGAGTTAAAAGGAATTCGCTTTACTATTGCGATATCTAGAACGGAATTATTTGCACTAATATGATCAACGCGGGTTGGAGAGTAGGGTACCAAAACCTTGACTCCATCTATCTTTGCTAAACAATTAAAAAGAGCAATACCTCTGGTTTCATTTCTATAGTTGTTCCAAGCGATATGTCCTGCGTTCAAATTTAGTGGTAGTGGTAGATGATGGCCACACCATTGCGGTTTTTCTAGATCTTTCCAAGGCGTTTGATAGAGTATGGTGGAACCAACTCATCCTGAAACTGCATGACAAATTTGGAATCAAAGGCAGTGCCCTTGCCTGGATTGCTGACTTTTTAAGAGCCAGACTCTTTCGGGTTAAGTATCAAGACACCTATCTAGCTGGTTCAAAACGTATCAGGGAGTCCCTCAGGGATCCGTCCTTAGCCCAACTTTGTTTTCATTGTTTTTGGCTGGATTGGAAAGTATCATCTCTCCGGAGTGTGATGTCGGAATGTTTGCTGACGACATTGTGCTGTGGTGCTCTGGCCCTGATGTGAAAAATACTGAATCAACTTTAACCGCTACGTTAACCGGTTGCAAACAACCACAAACTGAATTTTAATGTCACAAAATCATATGTTGGACTTTTTACCTCCAATAAACACCTGTACTCATACCACCCCCAAGTTCTCTTTCAAGATCAGCCTCTTTCATATGTTAAACATCCAAAGTACTTGGGCTTTGTTTTAGAACAGGAGATTACGAGCAACGGACACATTTTAAATCTGGTGATCAAGAGCCGTAAGAGACTGAATATCCTTAAGTACATCTCTGGCAGAGACTGGGGTGCTGACGCCAAAACACTCAGATCAACATACATTGCACTAATCAAGCCTATCCTTGAGTATGGATTCCCAGCATACTTCTGCGCCTCGACATCAAACCTTCTCCAGTTGGAGAGAGAGCAATTGAGTGCGGCTCGCATCATATCAGGCCTGAGAAACAGTTGCCCAAATGATATAGTACTTTATGAAGCTAATCTCCTTCCCCTTGGCCTCGATAGAAACTCGAAACTGGTGAAATACTTCAACAAATTAAAAAGCTATGGAAATCAGAACCGTACATCTGATTATCTGTCCAGCTGGAGTAGCAACCAGAGACTCAAAAGGAATAGCCCATTTGGTCTGGCCAATAAACTTGATATTATTTCCCATTCAGTGGAGTACTCATCCCTAACACCCTGTGTTAGTCCGACTGAGGGACTTCTTGGAGTTCACTTCCACCCTGAACTATCGTCTCACACCAACAAAAACTCTGATGTCCCTGATTTTCTACAACTGGCTCTGGAGATCATAAATAGTATCCCGAGTGACGCTACTCTTATTTATACAGATGAGAGTAAAGACGAGTCAAATCATACTGGGAGTGGGGTATATATAGAGAATCCTTCCGTACGTCTCTCTCGACGCAACCCAGACAACTGCTCGGTCTTTAAGAGCGAATTAATGGCTATTAAGGAGGGTTTAAATTCCATCCTCCACACCACAGACCGTAGTGACATTTGGATTCTTACAGACAGCCGTAGCTCAATCCAACATCTACAGGACTGGAACCAAATAAATGACCTTGTAAGCATTCAAATCATCAATATGCTTAAAATTGTTTCAAAGCGAAGAGACGACCACCTTCAGAGGATCCCCTCCCACGTCAACATTCCGGGAAATGAAACTGCGGATGTCTAGGCAAAAAAGAGGCTGCTCTGACTGATTATGACTTAACTTTTGAAGAAATTTTCTCTGTAGCGAAAAATAGAGACCGGCAGGTCTAGCTAGCTCCTCCAGCTCATTCTTGGTACAGTAGGTCAAAACCAGAAGGTGCTTTGAGTTTCAAGGCTAACAGACAGGATCAAACGGCCATCTCAAGATTCTTCAGAGAGCACCTGAAGTGCATGTCATTTGAATCCGGCCGTAAAGTCGTCTCAACCTGTCCCAAGTGCCATCTGCTGCCGGCCTCCCCGTAACATCTTCTGGATTGCTTGGGGCTCACTTTTGAGGATGCTCGCGACAACCCTCTCCTGGTGCTCGATTTTGCAAGGGTGCATGGAATCATGGATTTGATCTAGCTGCCGCTAGATCCTGAAGGATTGGACACAACAACAGATGATGGCAAATAACATATAAGATATTTACTGGTGATGTGCGAAATGCTCCTAAGCAAATTCGCAATGCAGAATCGTGTACAGTGTCAAGTCTACGTGGAACCGTAGGACGAGCAAAGCCATACACCCGTAATCAATACGGGATAAGGTCACTGCTTGGTAAACTCGGAGCAAGGAATTTCGATTTGCTCCCCAGGTAGACCTGGAATGCACCTTAAGGATGTTTAATGACGTGTCACACCTCTTCCGCAGTTGTAAGATTTGAGTTTTATGTAGTATTTAAAATTATATTTTGCATATTAGATTTAGAAAAAGTAAAAATGTGTTAGTCTTAGGATAAGCGTTTAATGTGAATATTTTTTTTAAAAAAGATGTATCAGGATATTTCATTTTTAGTTTGCTAAAATTTTGCGAATTTTTCCTTACTATATTTGTTTGCATCCAGAACTTGTATTTGAATTTTTAGCATTGCATATTATATAAGGCATTAGAAGACACGTGTAGTTTGAATATTATGCATTTTAAGTTAAGCTTGGAATAAAGCGTATTCTTAGTAATTAGGTTTTTGTTATTTTTGAAATCTGTTTAGTTCTGTTTTAATATAACTGTTTTAATGTAACTTTTATCATCAGGTGTTGTTTGAAGATGAGGATATGCCAATGAATGCGCTTGTGATGACGATGTATGTATTCTATTTTGTGTGTGTGTGTTTAAACTTTTAATATAACATTGTTACAATTTTTTTCGTAATTATTTCTGATATTTTGTATTTAGTGCTTGAGTAAAACATCTCAGTTATTCATTGAAAATAACTTGGAGGGGATGAATTCTTTTGAAGACTGACGATGTACGTTTTAATGGAATTTTGTTTTAAAGAATGTTATACTAATGTTATGTTATGTTATTTATTTTTTTAGTGTTTGAGCGAGACGTCGCAAGTTTTTCTTGAAAATGAAATTGAAGGTTTAGAAACGATTTCAATGGCTGATGATGCATGCATTTTTTTCATTTTGGAATTTTCTGATGTGTATATTTATACTGCATGAAAATTACGATGTTCTTATTTTTAGGTTTTGAGTGAAACTTCTAAATTGTTTCATGGCAACGAAATCGACGGGATTGACGATTGCTTAAACGATTTTGATGATGATGATTATGTATGTCTACCATTAACTTTTTCAACTTATCTTAATGATTTTTTTATATTTATTCCAGTTCAAGTTCTTTTACTTCTTTTTAGCTTCCTCAGAGTGAGACATCCCAAGAGTTTTGTGATAAGCCAATGTATCTTCCTCTCTTTTATCAAGTAGGATCTGGATTTGAGTTAATATAGCACGAGTTTCAGCTTTGACTTCATTTATATATTTTCTTGTGGTTATTCATTTAACATTAATGTTTAGAACCAGCATGGACCTTCTACACGTGGCCCTGCCTTCCTGGAGGATGCTTCGTCCGAAAAAGTAGGTATAGTCCAATTCATAAATGCTTTTTTTCCCTATAAATACGAGTAGCTTTGTTAGAATTATTATCCATCTAAAGTAAAATACTTTTTTACAGCTGGATGATGCGGTAATTGTTGACGAAACAAATAGTAGGGTCAATCGGCGATACAACGCAGAAGAGATGACTTTTAGGGCTCGAATAATTGAAGAGGAGATTCCATCTAGGCTTCAGCGCATTCCCTTGGTTGCAGTAGTTGAAGCAGTGCGGGCTCTTTTTGGTCTACTCATTCTGCGTTGTACGCAAAATCTAAGGCCTACTGATCTTATTCACTTTTGCTTCATGGCAAAAGGATTAGAGAGGCCTGTATCAACGGTTCTAATGCTGGTATCTGAAGTGACTGTAGAAAGGCTTGTTACACCTATAATGAATGTGCTTCAGTCCTACAAAGAACTGAAAGATGGCGTAACAGTTGATGTCATCATCATTCACAGAGACATAGGTGCAGGTGGCAACCGCTGAGTCATCGAAACTGATCGTCTTAAAAAACGATCAATTCTGTCAATACCGACTGACAAGGAGGGGTTATGTTGAGCCAAGGCGATCCTATATGCTTTAGCTCACTTGGAAAATGACCAGGCTGCAATAAACTCCATGTAGGATAGAAGACGACCAGCGCTTCTTAATAGAGCTAAATCTCTTCACAAGGATGCAGGAGTTCCTTTGAGACCTTGTTCTAATTCAGAAATCAAAACATTTGAAGACTTCCTCGACATTCAAATTGTTGTCATTTCTTCTGAAATTTTGAACAAGGAAAGATTTGATACTTTATCTTAACATATATTTTTTTTATTTTTGACAAAATTATATCATGGATTTGGGAAAAAAAATCAACTCGTAAATTTTCTATTGTTAAAGGTTTCTTACAAAGGCGAAGACAGAGAAAGACGCATCAATCTGTGGCTTCAAAATGGGCATTACGATGTGATCAAAAGTCTTAAAGGGTTTTATGGTTCCGACAACTATTGTGAGCCATGTGAAAAATTCTTTATAAATCTCGAAGATCACAGATGCCAGTTTTTGTGTCCCATCTGTCTCGGGAATGATTGTTCACCCGGTCATCCCCAGCGTTGCGCCGACAGCGATAGACTTTGCCACTATGCCAATTGCTTTGAATGGCATAAAGCAACCTCTGGAAGTAGACAGAAATCTTTATCCGTTAAGGTAAGGACTCCATTTTTATTGTATAAAATACTTTTATCGAAAGATTAATGTTTACGCTTTTCAATACAAAATGTAATTATATAAATGTGTATTTTATCAGATGTACCAATGCAGAAATTGTGGCAAAGTTATATTAAGGAGGACCTGCCCTATGGAATTCTACAAATGCGGAACGTCCAGATGCCCTTCACGAAAGCAGTTCGAGGATGTGTCGGAGCATCGATGCTTCCTGGAGGTTGTTTCACCAAAAATGCCTTCAGACAAACTGATCTTTTTCGATTTTGAAACGGATCAATCTTCAGGCACCCATGAAGTTAACTTTGCTGTAGCACAGTATGCCAGTGGTGGTGAAATAATCTTCAGAGGTTATACAGCGTGTCAGGACTTTTGTTCATGGCTGTTCACTGCCATACATTCAGGATTCACTGCAATAGCGCATAATATGAAGGGGTGAGACTATTCATTTTTTAAACACTAATTTATTTGTTTTGTGATGTGACGAAAATATTTAGAATGCCGATTTTTTCAGCTTTGATGGCAATTCGTCATGGCTTGGCTCCTGGAACAAGGGATAGCACCATCTGTTATACCCAACGGTTCAAAGCTTATGTCCATTAGTCACCCGACATTGAGGATAAAGCTCATAGATTCTTTTAACTTCCTTCCAATGAGTTTGTCTAAACAGCCGGGTTGCTTTGGACTTAGCGGACTGAAAAAAAGGGTTTTTTCCACATCTTTTCAATAAGAGAGAGAAAATCAAACCTATATAGGCCCCATTCCTGACATCTCATTTTATAGCCCAGATACCATGTCTGGAGCAATACGGGAAGAATTTTTAAAATGGCATAGGATGCAAGAAGGGGTACAATTTGATTTTCAAAAAGAAATGCTCGCTTATTGCAAGTAAGTATTGTTTCAACAAGTGTTATTTTAAAGTATTTTTTAATGTATTAAAATACTGAACTTTTCAAAAAATTGTAGATCAGATGTGGATATTCTCAGAAGGTGCTGCCTGGAGTTTAGGATGCAGTTTCTAGAGATTACAGACGTGGACCCATTTTGGTAATTATTTTTTTTAAATAATCGCCTGTTTTATTGAAATGACTTGCTTTGAAATATGCAGCTTATTATCATTTTATTTTTCAGTTACGTCACCATTGCCTCGGATTGTATGGCAACATACAGGTTCAAACACATTCCGAAAAATTCAGTAGCCATGGTACCAGTGCATGGATACATTAACAGCATCAATTACAGCCCTGATGCTATACGCTGGCTGGATTTCTTTGCAATGAAGGAAAATTTTGAAATTCAGCACGCGTTGAACATACAGGGAGAAAAAAGAATCAACGGAGTGTCTGTAGATGGATTTTGTGAAGCAACAAATACCATCTATCAATTTCATGTAAGCTTTTTTATTTAAATGCATTTTAGTATAGTCCCAATTTCTTCACCGTGTATATATATAGATATATATTATATGAATTCTTATTCTAGGGCTGTTTTTACCATGGCTGCCCTAAATGTTTAGAAGGAAGCACTTTGAATTCCTTATCTGGTGTTAGTATGAAGACTGTTTGAAAAAAAAATATGAAACAACTGCCAGATCAAGGAATCAAGCATATAGTCATCAAAGAATGGGAACACGTCTTTAAACGCAGGGCAAAAGATGACCAAGAATTGAAGCAATTTCTTCTAGGTCATGAGCTTCAAGATAGATTAGAGCCAAGAGATGCCTTCTACGGTGGTAGGACAAATGCAGTGAAGTTGTTCGAAGGGACGATCAAATATGTAGATTTCACTTCACTGTATCCGTGGGTAAGTTAATTTGTGAAGTTTTATACGTATGTTTATACGTATAGTAAGCAGCGGATATCCTTCCGATAGCACAACTGCTGAAGAAAGGACTTCCTATATCAGCAATACTTCGAGAAGGTGTTCCACTGAATCCTGCTGAAATCAAACGAAATCCAGGGAGACGGCAAGTTGCTAAACTTGCACTAAATAGCTTTTGGGGGAGGTAAAATATTAATTTTTAGTAAACTGTAATTAATAAACTGTTAGTCTTTTTATAATTAGCTAATCATTTTTTTTCTTCTAGGTGAGGAATGAATATCAACAAATGTCAGCTAACTTATGTCGATAGCTTACCTGCTTTTAATAAGATGTTAGCTGATTTTACAAAAAATGTAAGCCATTTTATTTCTCTGTAATCAAATTTAACTAGATTATCTCATTTATCACTACGAATGCTCATATTAAAAAAATATGTAAAGATGAATATCGCTCTCATGTTTTTCCTCTTTCATAGGTAAAGGACGTCTACTTACCAACACCAGAAGTGGCGGCTATTGTGTGGGACAACAAGAAAAATTTCATTCCCCAAGACACTCACACTAACATTTACTTGGCGGCTTTCGCTACAGCTTGGGCTCGGGTGAAGCTCTATTTAGAGATGGATAAGCTTGGAGAAGCTGTCTTGTATCATGATACAGACAGTATCATCTATGCTAGTAGTGGTGACAATGCCCCTCCTCTCGGAAATTTCCTGGGAGATTTCACAGACGAGTTGGACGGTGATGTAATCACTACATTCATCTCAGGTAAATATGATTTTAATTTTTTTACTTGTTCTATAATATTAATGCTTATTATATATTAATTACTTTCATCTAACATTTTGTTTGTATTGGAGAGCCCAAGAACTATGCATATCAAACTTCCAGTGGCAAGACATGCTGCAAAGTTCGGGGTTTTACCCTGAACTTTAAAAATAGTTTAACATTGAATTTTGATTCTATAAAAAACATTGTATGCAGCTTGGACCGGAAGGACAGCATGCTGTTAGATGATGCCGCCAAGATATGCAGTAACGCCAAAAGAAAAGTCTTCAACGTGAAGCAAAAGAAGCTATACAAGATGGTATAGAACAAGAGGGTTATAAAAGAAGAATTTTCAACTATACCCTATGAATACTAAAGCAAGTATAATTTATATCATAATTAAAACATTAAGAGCGCGTTATTCTTACTGTTTTTAAAGTCAATTGTTTAATTTAACCCATTCCCTGCCATGGGCCCCATTTGGGGATCACGAAAATTTGAACTTGTTCATCCCTAAATTTTAGGTTTTCATTTATTTTTGAAGTCATGTGTCTACATAATAGTCTACTCTTAATGTAGATAGCTAATTTATTAGTTTTATTTGCAAAATAAAATACATATATAACATTTTTTCGAAAAATTTCCTGTAAACAACGCTTTTTCACATGTCTATTTTCTAAGTGAATATCTGTTAATTTATATTAAAATGAATTATTTTTTCTGACAGAGGTTGTTTGCACATGAGTTCTGAGTAATATAAAATAAAAGTTGAGCACATTGTTTACTCCATGCAGTCAGTACCTGTAAAATACAATTATCCCCATTTGGGGCTCACAGTTATTGCAATGTAAAATGATTTATGTATGCTACAATTGAAATTTTCATTTGTTCAGTTATCTGGCGCAATATGTTTCCGGAATTTCCAAAAAGGCTGTTACCCACAAAAGTGTGGAATGCTTCCACTGACAAATATAGACTTGATACGGGGGAAAGAAAGGGGGAGAGTTCCAGAAAGAATGTTTCTAACGAAAATGTTGAATTTGCCCACTAATAATAATAATATTAGAAACAAGATGTGGGGGTGGAAAGAGCAGGTGTTGAGAGCAGGTTGTTAAATACTCGTTATATTTCTAATAATAAGAAAAGATTTCAGAGGGGGACTTAC
>JAOUZG010034993.1:281822-300302 GCA_026289955.1 Argiope argentata
TATATATATATATATATATATATATATATATATATATATATATATATTAAAATAACTGTATAGCAAGACAGCTGTTTAAAAAAGTAGAAATACATTACATATTAGTTTATTGTAACAAAAAATCAGAACAATTTCAAACAAAAAATGCTAAATCTTTTCTAATATTTCATTCATTGGAATTCAATTCGGCATGTTGTTAGTTATGATAAATCATTTAAAAATATTAGATCTTCATATACCTTTTTACGGGACAAAGAAATTATTTAAATAAAGATTAAATAATTTACATACTTATTACTATTTAGAAACTATTAGTACTTGCATACTATTTTCCAATAACAAGCTGTCACAAAAAAATATTAGATTCCCAGCCAACAGATAATTAACATAAAATCAAAATGTTTAGTTACTAGAAACCATCAGCTTTAAGCTTTGTAATTGAATATTAAAGCAAAAAGATTATCTTTTTTAGAGGAAAAAAACTCTTAAATATTTGTATTTGTTTACAACAACAAATAAAATACAAGATATTGCCATTTAGCACTTAACATATGCACTTTCTAATGCTGTATAAAAAATGAGTTCTATTGTTTGTATAAATAATTCTGATGCAATGCAAGACTATCACGAATGCATAGCCCTACCAAAAAATTTGATTTCAAATATTCTAATTTTCTTTTATAACAGAACTGCATTTCATTTGCAGCTAGAGCGGTGAAAAGGAACAGCTAATGGAAAAGAAATCAGATTTTGGCTGAAACAACCAATATAGAATAGTGTAATTAAATGATTGAGGTATGCAAGGTATTGCCAACAAATGTAACGATAAGAAGACCAAATAAAAGTGATTAATTGGATAAATGTAATTTTACAAAAAAAAAAAACTAATTTGTGAAAGACTTTCACAGAAATAAAGTATTTTTAGTAGTGGAAATTTTATAACAAACAATTGTTTAGAAATAAATGTTTTAAAACTTACAAAATGGATTTGTAACTGTTAAGGTTCCTTTAAATATATATATAAGTAAAGTACAAGAAAACCTAAAGAATTTGAATAAATTAAAGTGAACACTGCTCACTTTGCTGATTTCACAACTAGTATATGTATGTGAAATGTAGATATGAATATGCAAGCACTCATATTTTTGTCATCAATAAATGACAAAACACGATGCATAAAGAAGAATCATTAGATTTTAAAAACAATAAAGATCAACGTTAAAATTCAATAAACAGATTATTTCCACAGAAATACAAGGATGAATTCTCTTTTAAAAAGGTGAGTAAAACAGAATATTTTGTTAAAGAATGGAAAGCTAAGCAATTTTTAAGAAGTTGTCTTATCAACAGTATTTGAATATACTATTACCACCTCCCCCCAATCATTATTAATTTAACATAGTTTTTTTAGTATTCTGTATGCCATACAGCAGTTAAACATTTTTTTTTAACTCTCTGTGTAACTAAATTATGGAGATTGACTTTTATGTCATCTTCTAATTTTACAAAAATTGTAGGTACTTTTCATTCAGTTAGGATCAAGCAATAAATCATTAAAGGCCAGATTCACAAAACTAATTGTTAAACAACTGATCAATTAAATATTAATCACTGAATAATCATCAACATCTGATCATTCTTTTTATTTCTCAACAATTCTAGGGCATTATTGTTTCACTTACAATGAATGGTTTGTATGATATTAGCTTTTATTGAAATTATTCTTACATTGTTTATGATAAAAGATTTAGCAGATTTTAAAATTTCACAGTATGATATAAATACCAACAGCGTTGATGTGGTATTTTCTCCCCTTTTTCCCCTCATCATACATATATTGATCAAGTATATTGAAGAGTGTTTCAAATATATTAATTTTTTTAGTCAATGTACTTTGTGACAATGATAAGCCAAATTAATCAATAGACATATTGCAAATCTTATCTTTCGAAGATCAGAATATTTAGAGCATTAGAATAATTAGGCAGATCAACCATATATTTATGAATAATTAAGCTGTTATGCCTTTTACCAAACTTTAAATTTAAACTTCTTTGGTGGCTTCAACTTTCACCATCTTTAAAGCTCTAACTCTGAATATCTCTTCCCAACTTTAATATTTAACTTTAACTGCGCATACTCATAAAACAACACCCAGCAGAAACAAATCCACTGGTTTGCTTTCAAGAAATTCAGTTTCCTTCAACAAATTTAATATCCTGATTAGGATAGACAAATGGATTATAATTAAATCATCATACACAAATCTTCATGAGGAGAATTTACTATTCATAGTAAATTCATAGAGCATTTTCTTGAAAAAAATTTAAATACAAATTAATTTTTTTTAAAAAAAACAATGCTTACATTGATAAATATAAGCTTTTAGTCCAAATGAAATTACAAAGTTCAATAATAATGAAAAGTATTGCTGTAATCAAAAGAATTCAAAATATTCTATGAATGCCACAATTACAGACTAAATAATAAAAACATAAATTCCAATAATATATAATCAATTTCTAAAGGCAAAGAACTATAAAAAACGTATCGAAACAACTATATCTTTTGCAAATAAAGATTGATATTGGAGTCTGAATTTTAATTGCAACTGCAGCATTGTTCAAAAGTATCAAGCAATTTGAAATTAAGCTGATCAAATTAAGCAAGTAAAATAACTATTTCGTATAATATTTTAGTAAGTGCACAAGAATACTTCACTTATAAAAATAATCTCTTAAATAATCCTTCTAATAATGAACCAACACTATTTCAGATTCAGATAATCATAACATTTTACTATATAATATGGAATTGCTAAGTAACTGGAAAAATTTTAATAAGTAGTATTTCGTTGCAAAATAAAGGTTTTTTCCATTAGCCGGGAACAAGCGAAAAATCACCAAAGAAATCTGGCAGTATTCTACATTAATTGGTGATTTTTGAACTCTGCACAGCAGACAGAAAAGAACACAAATAAATTAAACATTTCAGTGATTTCAATATAGTGTTTTGTTTCTATAATCATGAATGACTAGATAAATGTGCAAATATATTTTACTCTATATAATTGAATGAGACAATTTCAATAAAAAGCAAATGAATTGATTAGAAAGAGCAGAGAAATGTTAAATTTTATCAATATTAATATTTTAATATAAATATTTATTTTATTTCAAATATTTTTTCTAGTTGTGTACAATTGAAAACAGAATAAAAAAGAAAAAATATATATTTTTAAGAACCAAATTCTATGTCAAAAAAGGCAACATTTCTTAAAATCTGCTATCCAAGTTCTAGCAATCATTTATGCAGAGTAATGGAAAACAGAAACAAGTTAGTTAGAAACAAAGACAAGTTTATAATAAACCAAATTTAATATATTTTCAAGTAATTGCTGTAGTATTTCCTACTACTCAATTAGAGTCTTTCAATTAAAAATCTATTTAACATTGAGATATGACTTATGTTTCAAAACCCACTTCAGTTAAGAAAAAAAAAAATGTTAGAAAATATTTTATGTATGGAAATTAGACAGGATTTTTGATTATCCTTAATATGCACTCAGTAATTAGCCAATAAACAATCATCCAATATATCAGGTATTCAATATACTATTTTTAACCCACATATCTGGATACAGCTTTACATAATTAAACTGTTTTTAAAAAAATTCATACCTTAATATAAAACATGGTCCATCTATTGCCCATTACTTACGATATAATTAATTGAGATAAATCTTTATCTAATCGCTTCACTATCTAAAGAACACAGAAGCACAAATTTCTCTCATCCTAAATTAACAAATATAGACACATTGATTTCAATCAACAACTTATAAATATATATATAAATACACATAAACTAATGTTATTTACTAGTATTATAAATAAATTCCACATTCACACACACACAAAAAAAAAATCTAGAATACTTCATGCATTAACAGTTTCAATAAAAGTTTTCAAACAAATTCAATACTAGCTTATATACAAATACGTTTTTCATTTCTATTTGTATACAATAGTTAATATTAATGAAATAGATTCGTAAATTTCGTCCCCTATCAAACAGTCAAGAATCTTCATTAAGCCTTGATGAAAAACTTAAATGTAAGGAAATGCACAATACTTCCAAAACTAATAAACTCTTAATAGAAAATAAAGCAGCCATGAAAATGCTTGTAAAGTGCATAGGAAGTGTGACGTCGTCTGTTATCGTAATTTACATTAAAAGAAAAGATATTAACAACATTCGAAGAAATACAGAAGTTAAGGATTTTTTTTTCTCTTTACTGTTAACAGCTAGGGATAGTTCTTTCTTAACTATTTGCACATTGTATCAATTCAGAATTCTTTTCTTTGAGTTGAGATGTTGCAAGGGAATTGGCGCTTAGCTATTGCAAAAAATTTCATTATTTTTCAGTTTTTTTTCACTTTTTTCAAAAACTATTTTCAAAGAAACGAAAGTATTTTTGAAAAAATTTGGTGAATGTAAGCTAATATAATGTGAAGTATAATCTTGAAAAATGTTTACATATCTTTAAGAAAGTTGTTTATTATTTACTTTAGAACTAAAAGGCACGGTGGTTAACTAACCCAGATTGAACAATTCAAATTAATAATCAACTTTTTTTTCTAAATAATTTGTCTTTGATAAATTAATAACTTCAAAAAAGTTTTATTTACTTAAAATATTTATGCCTTTATTTGAAAACTTCCGAATTAAGCAGTCGCCAAATCAATCTATTTCTGTATGATGTCAACTGACAAGTTCGTAATTTGCTTTCACGCACACAAAGCTATGGATTCAGTTTTCATATATATATATATATATATATATATATATATATATATATATATATATATATATATATATATATATATATATATATATATATATATATATATATATGAACAACAAATATAAAATGTAATAATTTTAACTCTTAATTTTAAATCAAATAAAAAAAATTAAGAGAAGAGTAATTTCGATTATTATGGCACCTAACCTGCTACAAAGTATAACAATGAAAATATTACAAAAAAAAACACTTTTTTAAAAATTATTAAAATAAAAATTTTTTTTCTATTAAAATAATACACATATGTATAGTGAGCGGTCATGCTGCTATTGCTAAAAATATAGTGTATCATAGACCAAAGTAAATTGAAACAGAAATCTAAGTAAAAATGAAGAAGAACAAAACTAGAACGAAAGTAAAGTAAAGCTAATCCGGCCTGAAAACTTTCTCAAGGGTCATCCTCAGGCAGGTATTCCAAAAATGGCGATTCTTTTTTTTCTGTCAACCGTTTCGACTATAGTCCAAAAAAGAACATGTGCTGATGACCCGAAAAATTTCGCAAACCAAAGTTCAAGAGAAGAATCAAATTTACTAAAATACAGAGAAAAACCTTAAAAAAACTTAATAATAACACCAAGTAATTCTATGTGATTGTTTAAAAATATTGCAACATCGAAATTATAATTAAAAAAGGGCAGGCACACTTTAAAACAATCAGCACATAGAATTTACCCCTTATCGATTCTAAAACAAAAACAAGTTATAAAGAAAATATCGCATTTCTTGAGGATCCCCATTGCAATATCCATCTTAGACAACCACAAAAAACTACCTCTTCACCCAAGTTTAATAGTCAGTCAAGAAATTACAAACATTAAAAGATGCTTCTAACTAACTTTATGTAAATTAAAGTTTTCCCTTAATTTTTTCAAAATGTCCGTACTATTTTAAACACGACTAAAACGGATAATAATTAGACTTAAAGCTACCAAATTTGTCATTATGCTTCCCTCACTAATCCACGAACAAGCCCAGGTTGAAATACGAGAACTGCCATTGGTCTAAATTTTTTCGTAGCCACCTTCGCTTATAAAGGTTTTTTCCCCCTCACTTTCATTCGGAACTTCTTACCTTGTTGAATCACGTCGTTCTTCTTAGGCGTCTTCAAATGGAAGCACCTTTGTGAGAAATTTTATTCTTCTACGATTAATGGTATATGGGTTTCCTATTTCTATTATTTGTTCGATTTTAGTGTTTTTTTTTTTATTTTTTACTTGGTGTTATTATTAAGTATTTTTTTTGGTGGTTTTTCTCTGTATTTAAGTAAATTTGATGCTTCACTTAGACTTTGGATTGCGGAATTTTTAGGGTCATCAGCAGATTTTCTTTTTTGGACTATAGTCAAATTCGTTTGACAGAAAAAAAAATCCCTATTTTTGGAATACCTGCCTGATGATGACTCTTGAGAAAGTCTTCAGGCTGGATTACCTTTACTTTACTTTCGTTTCGGTTTTGCTCTCCTTCATTTTGATTTTGATTTCTCTTTCAATTTACTTTGGTTGCTTTGGTCTCTCTCTCTCTCTCTCTCTCTCTATATATATATATATATATATATATATATATATATATATATTCAATTCATTTCGTCTTTTATTATGTTTCAGTTTTTATCCTTAATGAATTAAGTTATGGAGTATAGCATATCCACGTTTACTTCTTTAAATTTACTTTAGGAAATACTTGAAAAATTACATTTTTTTATTGGTGTAATTTTAAAAAAAAACATGACTGTTTTTTCATGAATTACTTATTTTTTTAGTACATCTGAATTTCAGTTTTAAAAATCGCTGAATTAAAATTTCATAAAGTAATTAATGTCATTATACCATAAAATTTAAAAAATTCTTTTCTGCTATCGACTTGAAGTGTAAATGAATTATCACGCTCTCTTGTGCATTCTAAAATAATAATAAAAAATTCCATGCTTGTGAAATTTAGCCTGCATATATCTGAGCAATTTTCAGATTATAAAACACTTTTAAATCTTTCTACATAGAAATGTGCATCGACTTCCGGTCTAATTACGCAGCGCCACTCAACCTGACTAGGCAGTTGCTGCCCTCATTTTTTTTTTTTTTCGTTTAGAGACAAAATTCACTTTCTATTCGAAATCGGGAAAATTAATCCAAAGAATAGATAATTCTCATTAACTCGTAACCAAAATGTTTGTTTTTTTGTTCAACTAATTTTATTTATGTTTAAAAAAAGACTTCTTAATTCAGATGAGCAGACAGGACAAGCTACTAGAATATCATCTGCCTCCATTGACAACAGACGTCAGAAACTTCAGCTTTCTGGTTGGAAAATAAACTGATCTTCACGGATATCGAACGAAAACCTAATCATGATTATTTTTTAGATACTATACTCATATGTACTATTTAAACACTAATTGATCACATGTCACAATATTCAAATGTAAGTTTTTTTTTTTCAAAATTATTACTAAAAAAAGAGGAAAGGCACACAAGAAAAAAGCTAGATCCAGTTTCTTCTGAATCAGCTCCTCTCTTTGAAATATTATATTAACATGCACTAACTTTCAACCAAATTCACTAGTCAACTTCTCCATGTTGAGGAGTTTATAAATATCACAAATTTATTATAAAGATTAAGTTAAGAAACGTAATTCGAAGTTCAAAATGAAATCTGAATATTTTCTCTTTATACTATGCATTTTCAAATCAATTGAGATATCAACTGATGTTTCAATATATCCTTCCATGATTTTGCAATTGTTCCATGAACATTAATTTTCTCGACACATGCATTTTATTTTACAATCTATACATTGTTTTGCCAGAACTTTCATCTTTGCCTTTGAATATATTTTCATTTTGAAAATATATATATGTTGAAAGACTTTTCTGACTATATTTTTTAAATCATCAATGTCCGACTCTAGCATATCCATGACACAGCATAGCCAACTGTTGCTCTTGTGCTCTTAATGAAATAAAGCAACCAATCTCCTTTTATTACAGTTAAAAGCGCCCAATGCGGAAAATAATTACCAGCCACAAAGTTCACCTTTAGTTTCTGAACAAAACCTCGTCAAATTCAATCATGATTGTGCGTTTGTATTACTTGATTATATCTTCATATATCACATATGTGATTAATTATATCGGTTTTTAACTAATAGTCATGAAAGAAATTTCCTATTTTATTAGAAAATAGTATATTTAAATCAATAACACATTTGCGCCTGTACATTACCATTTAATTAGGAAATATATAAGGGAAATAATTCAAAATATGTGTTGTCAAAAATGTGGAAAAGATTTGTGTCCGGGCGATGTTTGCAGATTATAATTCTACCCCTTGTAATATCACGTCTTTCAAGTATATTCAAGAACATATGGAATTCCTATGTCTTGAAAGGAAAAAAAAATGATAATATTGAAATATATATTACTTCAAAGATCTTTCAATTTTTTTAAATTTTGAGATCATATACAGTTACATATATATAGGATATTATTCCAAATGGGATGCTAAATAGATAAATTTTTCACCATTTTTAAAAATATTTTTTGAACGGCTTAGCGGCATGAATATAATTTTTTTTCGTTATTTGGTCTGCATGCGTTGTAGAGTTTCTTAAAGCAATATCAAGCATTAAAAAAAATTTCGTCGCAGAACTCGTTTTCCTTTGTGAAACAAATTTAGAATGAAAAAGAATTCGTCCGATAAAAGGAAATAAGGAATGCCAATTCGATATAAGGAAATAAAATATACCATAAACACTAAAAAGGCGTTTCTTTTTTTTTCCCCACTGGGCTTTGGATATAACTAGACGGACTTTAGGCCCCTAGGCAAACAAAGTTTAATTAACAAAGTTTAATTTTAAATTTATCATTCACTACGAAAATAAACAGAATCGTTTAAATTAACCGGTCGAAAACATGTTGCGTCTAACATAATTAGCGTGGATAAAAAACTTCTTAAAAGCTATGTACTACTTAATAGAAAATGATGAAAATAGGCAAAAAGAATACGTACAGCAAGAAAAAAAATCAATTGAAATGAACAGGAAATATGGAATTATATTAACATAAGAACAGTGTAAGAAAAAAATTAATAAACCTTCCTTAAGAATAGTAAGATAATATTAATATGAAAAAACGGAAACAGAAAAATAAAAGCAAACGATTAGACTTTTTTAAAACTTTTTGTTCTGATGAAAAAGGTTTTCTGTCGGGAAATCCTACAATAAATCACAAAGAATTCCATTAGATAAGATAATATTAAAAGAATACCGGAAATAGAAAAATAAAAACAAACGATTCAAAAAGCTCAGGCAGATGTTTTCAGATTTTTTTTTAATTTTTGGGCGGAAAAGTTAGTTCTTAATTAATAAAAAATTAACCACTCCATTAACCGGAATAGAAATTAGCCTATGTTCTTCTGTACACTATAATCTATCTATGTGCTAAATTTCATCCAATTTCCTTCAGCCGTTCTGGCGTGATTGATGGACATCATCCATCCATCCAAACTTTCACATTTATAATAGTAGTATAGATTGGTCCCACACCCTTAAGCCTATAAAAAAGGAGATGCTGAATGAAAAAGTTTCATGATAGCGAACAGGTTCTGTATAAATTATTCTTAAATTAATATGAACTGTTTTACAACGTAATTCACTTCCCAAACCTCGATGTTTAAAAGATTTTAAACTATCTATGAATTCTAGTAAAGCCAGTGCCGTTCAGAAATCGTTATTTGAATGGCAGAATGAAATCTCAAGGACCTGCAAATGATTGATAAAATTATGTTTCAGGTAATGCGTAGGTATCGTCATTTTTACTGTCCAAAATTCACATTACATTCAATTTTTTTACTAGCCGTCATCAAAAACAGTAAAAAAATAAAGATAAAATAGAGTAAATATCTTCTATAGGCTTGTAGCGTAATTCTATGGCCTCATTAAAACTGAATAAAATGCAGATAAGGACTTCGCCTGTTTCTAAAAATAGCTTATATTATAGACGCATGGATATGAATATCACTATTTAAGTTTAAACATAAGCTGACATCTTCGTTATGGCGTTTCAAGAACTATTCTTTTTTTTTCCTTCATATTTTCAAATTTGAAACAATGTCATTGTCTTCAAAATTGTTGACACATCTCACAAATTTCCTCAATCTTTCACAAATGCGATAGTGTGTTTTTACTTTTTCTCAATTTACATTTAAACATTTTCAATTTTTTTTCAATGGTTTTTTAGAGAGAGAGAGAGAGAGAGAGAGAGAGAGAGAGAGAGAGAGAAGGAAGATAAATGGAGACGAAGAATCCACAAAAACACTCAAAAGTTATTCAAAGGTTTGCATTAATTGATGGAACAAATAAGTTATGTTCCTCTCTACCACAAAAGTATGGATGTTAAACTAATTCAAAGTGAATATTTTTCAGGCTTGTGGTATTCTATTCTAAATCTAAGGACCACAAACATTGCACATAGGTTGGTTACTCCCGAGGAAATAAAAGAAAAGAGGCTATTTTGATTTAGGCGGAAGCGAAACTTTTGTAAAATCAATATTTAATTTTAAAAAATGGGAATGCATCATTTTGAAATTTTCAGTTTGCCAGAAGTTCAGGGAATAAATGCTATTTCTGACAATAGAGATTTCTATATTGTACTATCCTCTCTATCCTGATTCAAAAATTGAAGAGATGAAAAAAAATTGAAAAAAAAAAAAAGATTTATATTGTTGGGAATTGAAATTCAAAAAAAGATTATCCAATGCATTTGCCGTAATAGGAAAATGATCTCTTACAGTCCATCGAATGTTTTCAATCCTTTTGCATTATTCTGGAATTTTGTTTAAAATTTATATTATAATCAATTTTATAAAGCGAAACTGATCTTGTTATAAAACGATTGATAATTTCATGTCAATTTGACATTGAATGAAACCTCCCCTACGGTTTAGATGAATATTTTTGAAAAGTCTCAATAACGAATAGTTTCCACTAGGTGATTATGAATACATATAAAGGATCTAGAATAATATCAATTTTAAAAATCTGCATCATCGTTACGACTTGTACGGGATAATAGTTGCCCATCTTCGTCCAGACATAACCTCAAGATAAGGTAACACCAAGCTTTCTGAAGCAAAAACTTTGTTAAAATTATGGAACATTTTTACAGGCATCCAAATGTAAACATACTAATAACCTTTAAATGATCAAACAAAATACAGCATTCTTTCTGCATATTTTAAAATGCTTATATATCCTGACAAAGTTTTTGAAACTGCAATTGAAAAGCTTAAAAAACTTTCTTCACAAGATATGCAAGTTACTGAAATAGCATTAAATAGAAATTATTCAAGAAATCCTCGCCTGAATTAGGGTGAAAGCTGTATTTATGTAGATTTTAAAATATTCAGCAATTTGCAAGATTTTGAGAAGGACCATAGCAAATTATTAAACCTTTTTGTTTACGAATAAAAAACAGAAAAAAACATATTACTTTAATACCTGATCAAGGATAGAATTATAAAAAAGGACTCTATTCTCTGCTCATTTATTAGCACTGGTCCGAAACGCTTGACATTTAATTCATATTTACCAAAAACTCTCCTTTGTTCTTTCATATGTTTTAAATATGTCATGTGTATTAAATTTTATTTTTTAAGTATATTTTAAATCTTTTGGAATTCAGAAAGCATAAGCTGAGGCATCTGACTTCGTTTCTCTGGTCTCATTTAAAATATTATTTAGGTTTTTATTTTTATTTCTCTCAGAAAAATTGGGATTACTGCAGAAAGAAAATGATAGTTAAAATCTCGAAAGGTAAATGTTTTCCAGATGAAATCTTCGCTCTGACATAAAGTGAATGCTTATTTCTAACCATATTTTAAGTGAAATGAAAAAATAATGAAGAATAAAATAAAGGGAATGAGTCCCATCGACTAATCTAATTATAGAACATTATTCAAATTCAATAAGATACAGACCAGGATTTTGACTCTTTCTGAGATTAGTCTACAGGACACCAACGACTTAGTATTTATTGAAAATAGACATAATTCTTTCAAGTGTATGCCAAATCCCAACATTTCTTCAGGAAGCAACTCACTGATTAGTTCTGCCGTCACACTTTCAAAGCGGAGAGGACTCTTTCCATCCTTCCTAAGATAATACAAAGAAAAGATGCATTGACTACAGGTCTATTTTCACGGCCCCATTCAAACTTAATACGCGAAAATTGCTGTTTTTCCCCCGTCAATTTGGAGACAATGTACTTTCTCTATATCGACTCCAAAATATAATTATTCTCTTTATATTACATTTCCCATTGGAGTTAAATAAACTTAATTTAAAGAATAGATAATATTTTATCCCGTAACCACCATTTTCGCCGTACTCTTCGACTAATTTTATTTCCATTTGATAGAAACCTCTTATACAGGTTGTTCATTTTTAAAAAGATTTCTTACTACAGGTGTTCAGACTGGTCTTTGGAATATTCATTCACTTGGCACTAAACTGAGACAAAAGTTAAACTTACTGGTTGGGAAAAGTTCTGCTCTCCACGGCCATCACAGGAAAACCTCATCCAGATTAGTTTTCAGATTGTTGTATGGATTCCTTATACCGTAGTTGAAAAGTTGTCAGAATATTCAACAAATAGATTTTTAAAGCCTTATTTGAAAAGAAAAGTAAGCAAGAAGAAATCTATGAAAAGTCCATTGGAAAGGAAAAGATTCAAAATAAATTATTATATTTATATGAACTAAATCTCAACAAAATTCCCTAGTCAATACTTTCATGTTGAGAAGTTTATAAAATATCTATTATTTATTATAAATACAATGCAAAGAAACGTAGTGTGAAGTTGAAAATGAAATCTGAATATTTTCAGTGCATATTATACACTTTCAAGACACTTCATTTCTCAACAAATGCTTTATAAATAATTCCTCGTTTGTTTCATTAAGGTTGTTATTGCCAACTCTGTAGTTTCATTTTATATGCCATGTCTTATTCCTTTGGAAAAGGCTTCCTTCTTCATCTTAAGTGATGTTTTCGCATTGAATTTTTTTAAATATATTTTTAACCACATATATCGTGGGTGTGTTTGATCACTAGTATCCATGTCAAACCGATGTTTGGAATAGCATCGTAAAATCTTGCTTTGTGCCGGACTTAATGTTCTCTTCTGAATGTTGTTCATAATTCTCTAAAATACAAATAAACTGATTCCAAAATATTTCAAGAAAATTACTTGAACTTTTGCAAACCTTAGAATTCGAAATTAAATATTTGCCTATACGTGTTATGTAATTTACATGCTATGTACTTTGTATGCTGCCATGTCCGCAATATTTACCAGATTTTCGGAGGATGATAACAACACAAAATAATTCCATTACGTTGCCTTTTTAATACGACTTTTTTTTCTGTCAATTATTATTCGTTATGATTTTAAATCTCACATTCCCCATACTGGAAATAAGTTTTTAAAAAAAGAAATGCGTTAGAGCCACAAGAGTTTCATGAAAAGAAATGATCCAGAATACATTATTATTCTATTAATATGAACCAGAATCCTAATCTGTTCGCTAGTCAGTTCAATTTAACTTATCGCAATTTATACATTTAATTATCCACAGGGATTTCAAAAATCTAATATTATAATATTAATATCGGAGGTTGTAATTTCCGTGAAATTTCAAAATCGGAAATGTCGTCAAAAATTCTCCGTCATGCGTCTGAAAACGACAAAAAGGAAACGATTTAATTAGTTTTGAATTTTAAAAATCTCATTCCACGTGAATTGTAGTGTTTTCCCCTCTAGAAAAATCATAAGTCATCGTGAATGTGAAAATTCTTCCGAATTAAATTGCAAGCTGTTCCGTAAGAAAGCGGCATATATACAGATCTCTCTACAATCCAATAAACAATTTTTCATTGTGTTCAATAACGATATGTTAATTGCTATCGCCAAGAGATGGCGCTTCTGTTACGCTCTCTGAGAGAGAACGTGTACGCAATGTGTGTTCGTGCAGTATTGGAATAAACGTGATGTCTCGTGAACCATCCGTCTCCATTTATTAGAATCATCTAAAGTCTATCAAAGAAATATTTTACATTGATGTCTATATTAGGAATCAATCAATATAGTTACCATGCCAACGAGAGCGGTTCAATTATGCATTATAATATATTTATTTTTATGTTGATTCAGATGATGTGTGGTTTTTCGAAAAGTTGAGGACTGAGAGTGAAAATTAAAACAATGGAATCATGATTGCAAATCTAAATTACTGCATATGGCCATCATGTTATCCAACACATAACTATATGCCTTTGACAAAAGAAGCTGGATTAGTATTTTGATCATAAAAGACATTTATGTGGATCCCCCTTTTACCATATAAAAGCACATTTAAGATATATGAATAAAGAACACATTCATTCGTGTATTAATACCATTTATGTTGGAATCAAATGAAAACCCTTGCACATTGCAATTCTATTCCGGTTGTTAGACTCAGCCAGTTACCAAAATTTATGAGCTATCTAAAAGCGTGAGGATCATAAATAGAAAGTTTCATGCAAAGGAACAGTTTCTGTATAACATATTTTTATATCACAATGATCTAATAAAAAGATCGCTGAACAACACCCTTTGATTTACAGCATTAGAGTATAACATGCAATCATTAAATTATTATTCTCTTTTATTTTAGAAAATAACTCGCTTAAGAAATTTATTAATTGCATATACTAAACTTTTCTTTTCCCAGGGTGTGGTGAAATTTTATTGACCTCCTTAAAATGGAAAGAAATTTTATAATACTACTCTTAATACTTTTATTAGATGTTCTGAGACAATTCAAGAAACCAAGGTAGCAGAGAAACCCACAGCGCGTACCTTGACGCATCGTTGGACTTCTAAATTCGAATGTCCAATCAACATAACAATTGCTTAGAATAAGAGCTTCCAATCCAATAATTAAATATATTTGCTAGCATAATAGACTGTTACAAGTAACAAAAGCTACAATATTGGACACATATATTTAAAACGAACGCGGAAATTAATTCTGAATATTCATGTGGACTTCCAACCCTTCAAAAATTCATAGAATATCCCACAAATCTCCCCCTACAAAGAATCACAAAATAATTTCAAAGACCATCTGCAAAAATCCAATCCAACACTGAAAAAGCAAAGTTTTCAAAATTAAAGCCTACATTGGAAGTGCGGGAAACGATTATCCCTACGGAATTGGCGAAGAATGCCACTCTAAGGTAACAAAATAATACCTAAAATCATGCTTTAACCAGAAAATGATGGAAGAGTGGCAACAGAATTGAGTTGTCGGAAATGCGAGATTTCCATATATAATTATCATCCAAAATCTTTCTTGAACCAAATAACATGATAAGGGAAGGTATTCTTTTCTTCAAATTCAATGTGCTATTCCCCTTCTATTCTCGCCATTTCCATCTGATCCGAAATGCCATGATGTCCTTGCCTGAAATCTTGATGCTCCTTTGATCCACAACGCAACAGAACGAATTCTGAATTATTCCCTTCACATGATAAAGTCGACGTCTGAACTAAACACATTTGGTTTCGTAGTGTTGCCTCTTTCCAAGGACAAAAGAATTTAAATTCAGAGAATGTTTCGTCATCTCGAAGAAAATCAATATCGGTTCCGATTTTTATAAAAAATCTTTCCAATATTAATGATATATACATTTGTGTTTACATTAAATTATATTCGAGTTTGTAAGTAGCAATAATTTGTCCTTGTAATTTTATTTCTGTTTTTTGTTTAATTTCTGTTCAAATTTTTAGCAGCCTTTTTTCTGTCAACATTTATATCATTTATTTTCAAGAATATTGTAAGCAAAACGATTTTTAAGCCTGTTTATGTAGATTACCATATGTTTGTTTCTCTTCGATAGTTTGCTTCATAAGTTAATAAAAATTTCCCATTTGACTTTCAACCAACTCATCGCTCTCTTATTTTTTTATTTTCCAATGTAATTTTTTATTTTTATATTCCAATACTCTACATATCTCCGGAGATAACTTCTCGCATATTGATGCATCGTTGGACCAACGAATTTGAATGCCCATTGACCATAGCAACTGTTCAGAGAATGAGCTTAAATTAAATCATTTCAGATATTTGATGACGTGATTCTGTTTAAAACTTACGAAAGGTTTCATAACAACGGCAACATGTATTAGAAAATAACGAAACAAGAGTTTCATGACAAGGTACAGATTTAGAACATATTATTACTTTTATTCATATTTAGGAATATTTAATCACATTCACTAATCATCCACCTCAGGTAAAATCTTTTTCACAAAAAAATCTATTAATTATATTAAGAAACTATCATTAGAACAGCTATACGAAATCTTAATATTTTCTCTCAATATAACTCTATATCTGAATATTGTATATTTTCACTTCAACTTTATTTTTAATGTAAAAGTTTTATTTTATATTTATTCTCCTATAAAATAACTCACCGTAGGATCACAGCAATCAAAGCACGGATTTAAAACTTCTCTAATTCCTAGGCGTTCCATTTTTTCATTTATATAAATTTAAACTGGGATCGAATTTTATTTTGAATTTTCTTCTTTTAAAAATATTATTATGCAAATAAATTGAAGTTTAGGAGAGTTTAATTTTCTGAAGCGACAGCTAACAATTTGTTAATATTTCTGAGAATTATTACACAATAATTTTACTAAGCTTATTCATTGTCGTTTTCTTCGCTTGTAATGTTTATGGATTTTTTATACCATTATTAAATAAAACAATTAAAGATAAAGTCGAAGATTGTATAGAATCCTGTTGGTGTAATTTAAATAATTAGATATGTAAGAAAAAAAAAGTTTTGTATAGAATTCCAGTACAACTTTTGAACGAAAAGAGGATCTTCATATCGAAAATGTAAGTACATTCATTTTATTTATCGAAAATGTAAGTACATTATTATAAGTACAAATATCTAACTGGAATATTGAATTAATACCAAATAATCAATTAATGATGTGGATGTACTTTGCGTAAATATAAAAAAAAACTAAGAGAAATATTTTAAAAAAATATCTTTGATTAAAAGTGTTTAAAATTTTTTATTAGATATGGCATTATGTCATTTCTTTATTTATAAGATTGAAGGAATTTATAGAGCAATTTCTTTTATAATTACCCAATTAATTCACAATAAATGTCAATGAAAGCAACAAAAAAAAGGATTGAATTTTTATGACTAAAATAGAACTGCATGTATGAAATTCCAAGAAATTAAACCCTAAAAAAGAATTTTCTAGAATACATAAGTTTATTTATAATGATAAAAAAATTAAAATTGCCTTATTCAAACGAAATATTGATTGAATTTAACAGATAAAAATTTATCAAGTATGGCAGTTGTTAAATGTGTGAGGAGAGTGGGTTTCAGAGGAATGCAACAAGATTAAGGCAATATAAAAGTAAAGTAAGCAGAACACTATTCTTATATTACTGTTATTATTCCATTGTCTTGGCCCTTTATACCGGGGATTTCATTGTGGGTTGTAGCTTAGAATTTTCTTTTATTCAGACACAAAAAAGTTATTACATTTAGTGTATAAAACGCTTTAAAGTTATTAAAAGTTTCTGGAAATTTTTTAAGAGAATGCAACAAGAGTCTTGCAATATAACAGAAATGTAAGCAGAACGTTTTTGTTACATTAATGTTATTATTCCATAATACTGGCCAGTTTTTCCGTAGAGCTCATTGTGTTGTAACTAAGAATTGCATTTTATTCAGGCAACCTAAAAGTTGATTATATTAATTTTATTTGGACTTTGCGTCGGAAATCTTGGACAAAAATAATTTTAATTGTATTAAAACTTTAAATATAATTAGAACTAATAACTCGATGGCCTTTGATTTTGCATGGTCTTATAAAATTGAATACAATTAAAAAATACTCTTTGAGAAAAAATTAGTAAAATTTATTCATAGAAATAAATTATACTATATGAGGAACTATATAATACCATAAACACTAATTTTTCGTTTCTTTTTTGTCTAACGCAAGCAAAGGACATAAGTGAACCCACCGGAGGCATATTGGCCAGTGCACTTCTAGAGAGCCGGGAGTAAACGAAAAGTGTATGTGAATGCAAAATTGTGGTAAACAAACTGCTATATTGATGGAAGAAATGATTTTTTTTTGTGATGGATGTCCTCGCAAATGATCATTCTACCAGGTGAATAGAGAAAAATTCTGTTATATAAGTAAAGATACAAGATATAGAATTCTTTGAATAGATGGCAATCTGAAATATTCGCTTTAAAGTAACAATAAATTTACTCCAATATTTATATTTGTATGTTTTGTCTATCTCCCAATAGAAAAGCCCTATATAACAGTGAAAACAACGGCTGTCACTTTAATGCCCTAATCGAATTTCGAATTTGATTGTCCCATCACCCTAACAACTGTTCAGAACACGAGCGTGGAATTAAAATTTTTCACTGAATCGGTGTCATAATAAGATGTAACATGTCACAAAAACACTATATTAATAACTGTAATTCAAGAAAAATTTAAAACTTTAAT
>JAOUZG010034993.1:300312-335604 GCA_026289955.1 Argiope argentata
TCTTTCTTCAATCAAATAAAATGAAAAGGGAAGGTATTCTTTTTTTTCATTCCATGTGCCAATCCCCTGATATCCTCGCCGTTTCTGTCTGATTCCAAAATGCCATCACGTCCGTGCTTGAAATCTTGATGCAACTTTGATCCACAACGCAACAGAATGGATTCTGAATTCTTTTTTCCACGTGACCGAATCGACGTCTGAACTAAACAAATTTGGTTTCGTAGTGTTGCCTCTTTCCAAATTAATAACTATTAAAGTCCAAAGAATCATTCGTCATCTCAAAGAAAATCAATATATGTTCTGATTTTTTTAAAAATTTTCCAAGATTAATAATATATGCATATATATTTACATTTAGTTATTTTGGAGTTTGTAAATAGTAGTTTTTTTGTAATTCTATTTTTATATTCTTTCTGTTTTTATTTAAATTTCTATACTCATTTATAACAGGTTTTTTTTCTGTCATAACTTGTTCTATTTACTTTCCAGAATTTTGTAACTAAAATAAAATCTAAGCCTGTTTATGTAGATTACCATATGTTTGTTTCTCTTCGATAGTTTGCTTCATAAGACAATAGCCATTTCCCATTTAAATTTCAACCAACTCATCGCTCTCTGCTTTTTTATTTTCCAAATCCTTTTTTATTTTTATATACCAATAACCTCCATATTTCCGGAGACAGCTTTTCGCATTATGATGCATCGTTGGACCTCCACGTTTAAATGCCCAATTACCCTGAATTCCGTTATAACTGTAAAGATGTATGGATGCGGTGTCGTTTCTTATAAATTGTTCTTTCTTTCAGAAGAAGAGAAAGAAGGGAGTTTCATTAATAGCAACAGACCTTGTAAAAAAATTTCTAATATTAGAAACATCTAAGAAAAAGTTCGCTAATCAGCATCTTTTATTTACAGAGTTAGAACACGATATTCAAAATTTACAATTATTATTCTTTATTTAAGGAAGTGAACCCACTAGAGGCATATTGGCCAGTACACTTCTAGAAAACCCGTTCTTTCTGTAATGCGAAATACATGAGTAAACGAGAAGTGTGTGAACATGCAAAATTATGCTAAAAAGCTGCTATATTGATCGAGAAAATGATTGTTTTGTGATGGATGTTCTAGCAAATGTTTATTCTACCAGGAGTACAGAAAAAAATTCTGTTACATAAGTAAAGATGCAAGATATAAACTTCATCGAATAGATGGCAATCTGAAATATTCGCTTTAAAGTAGAGAATAATTTTACTCCAATATTTATATTTGTATGTAAAGACTTTCTCCATCTAGAAAAGCTGGCGATTGTAAATAACTTGCATTAGAAAACATTTACAAGTTCAATTTAATTTTAAAAAAACTTGTAAGTTGTACTCACTCTTTGTATAACAAACCCAGTTTTTATCGAAACTTCAAAGTTTCATGAAAAACAACACATTCTGTATAATATATTCTTATATTAGAGTAATGTAATAAAAGATTCACTGATCATCATCCATTCATTTACGTATAATTAGAATATAACATTCAATAATTATAATTATTTTTCATTTTTTAAGAAATCAACTCTCTTAAGAGATTGATTTATTTCATAATCTAACTTCTTTTTTTTCCAAAGTCTTGTGGCATTTTCCGCATCTTATCCTTAAAAAATAGATATAGCGAAATGGAAATGCAAAAAGTAGGAGACTTTATAAAACATTGTAAAATTTCTGATTTGTCCAGACACACGATTTCTTGCCCCTACAGTGAAACTTCTAGCGGCTGAATTCAGTTCCTCTAAAACTCCATGACTATAATTTAAAATCCCACCAGTGATTATCGGATTTAAAATACCGATTTACAATGATTTTCTGATTATTCCAATTATTGAAACATTCAAAGAATGACATCCAATTCCGACAGTTTTCGTTTAAATAATATTTTGGACGCAGATATCCGGTTTTCCAATGATCAAGAGCTTGAATTAAATGACGAAATCTGCCAGAAATGGGGAGAGCGATGCTCTGTCTTTTACGACCACCGGTTAAGAGAATTTTGAGCGAGACGCGTGCATAGACATTGCATAAAGAAGGGATTTTTCTCAAAGGTTTCATTTCTTTTTATATTCCTTTCCTTCTGAATTTTTTATGTTATTCAGGACAGAAATTTACTTTCGAATGTTTGGAATTATAAATGAACTTAATTTTATGCTAGGAACTGAATAAAAGAACACATATTTGGGAATTAGACAAAGAAACCGAGAGATACACAATTCTTTTCAAAACGTTGATTCGCATTTTTTGTTATACATGTCTGTATTTTTTTAAGGAAAACACAAAGGTAAATGCTTGTATGCAGCACACAATCATAATCCAGAAATGATGATGCCACTAGTTGAACAGAGAAAAATTCCGTTATAAATGTAAAGATGTATGGATGCGGCAAAGTCCTCATAAATTGTTCTCTTTTTTCAGGGCATCAGAAAAGTAAATAGGAAAAAAAGAAGCGAGGGAAAGGAAAAGTTTCATGAATAGCAACAGATCTTGAAAAAAAATACTCTTATATTGGAGCAATCTATTAAAATATTTGCTTATCAGCACTCCTTTGATTTACAAAATTAGATCATGCCATAAAATATTTATAATTATTTTTCTTTATTTAAGAAAATAACTCTCTAAAAAGAATTATTTGTCTGATACTCTAAATGTTTCCTTCCCCAAAGTGTTGTGACATTGTCCCATCTTATTAACTTCCTTATAATGGAATGAAATTTTATATTAACGGATATTTGAAAACAACGGCTATCACTTTAATGACCCAAACGACTTTCAAACTAGGCTGTCCAATCACCGTAACAGCTGTTCAGAGCACGAGCATCGAATTATGATTTTTCAGTGAATCGCTGACCTAATAACATTTTTCAAATAACACAGATATTCAATAAAAATTCAGAATTTCAATACGGTATTTCAAGCCGAACTTTTAGCCCTTTAAGAATCCATAGAATATTCCATTCATCTTCCTCTTCAGCAAGTCAAAATATTAGTTGAAAGCAAAGCCAGCGTACAAGTGGAAATCAATACCCAAAATCGAAATCCAGTTACGAAGGCCATCTGCAAAAATTCAAATTAACCCAGAAAAATCAGTTTCCCGGAATAAAGCACGAGCAGGATAAGCTGGAAATGATTATCCCGACGGAATTGACGAAGAATGTAGCACAATCAAATATGGGACAAATTAAAACTAAGGTTAGAAAATAATCCCTAAACTCACTCTTTCAGCAGAAAGTGATGGAGGAGTGTCACCAGATTTGAAAAGTCGGCAATGCAGGGTTACCATAAATAAACATTTAATATTATCATCTAAAATCTTTTTTAATCATATAACATAAAAATGAATGTTTTTCTATTCTTTACGTGCCATTCCCTTCATGTCCTCGGCGTTTCCGTCTGATCCCAGATGTCTTGATGTCTGGATTGAAATCTTGATGCCACTCCGATCCACTAAGCAGTAGAATTTATTACGAATTCTTCTTTCCACATGACCACGTCGAAGTCTGAACTAAACAAATTTGGTTTCGTAGTGTTGCCTTTTTCCAAGGACAAAAGGATTTAAATTCAGATACTGATTCGTCATCTCGAAGAAAACTAATATCTGTTCCGGGTTTGAAAAAAACTCGTTTCAAGGTTAATATTAGACATATATATATATTTACATTCAAATACTTTCGAGTTTGTAAGTAACAATTTCTTGTATTAAATTCTGTTATCAGTTTAATTTCTGTACACATTTTTAACAGACTTTTTTCGGTCAACATTTGTATTATTTATTTCCCAGAATCTTGTAACCAAAATAAACTCTAAGCCTGTTTATTTAGATTAACAAAAGTTTCTTTCTCTTCGATAGTTTGCTTCATAAGATAATAGCCATTTCCCATTTGAATTTCAACCAACTCATCACTCTCTACTTTTTTATTCTCCAAATCCATTTTTTATTTTTACATTCCTATACCCTACATAATTCCGGAGACATCTTCTCGCAATTTGATTCATCGTTGGACCAACAAATTAAAGGACCAATGACCATAACAACTGTTCAGAGAACGACCTTGCAATAAAACCATTTCAGAGAATTTGCTGACGTGATAGGTTTTTAAAAAAAGTTACGAATTGTTGCATAACAACGGCAACAGGTGCTAGAGGATGCCAACAACAGTATTTCATGACAAGGTGCCTATTTAGAATATATAACTACTTTTATTCATAGGAAGGAGTATTTCATCTCATGCACTAATCAACCTCCTCAGGCAGACAAGTTTTCAAAATAAATATATTAATTACAATAATGTTAAGAAACTGTCATTAGAAAACCAAAACTAAATCTTAATATTATATTGTATCTAAATACTATACATTTTCACTTCACTTGATTTCTAATGTAAAAGATTTACTATATATTTCCTCTCCTATAAAGTAACTCACCTTAGAAGAGCAGCGATTAGTTCATAGATAAAACTTCTCTAATTCCTGGGTGCTCTCCTTTTTCATTTTTATCTCGTTAAAGAATGAACGATTTTTATTTTGAATTTACTTCGATTCAAAATATGATTAGGCAAATAATGAAACAAATACATTTGAGTTTAAGAGAGCTTAAATGGCTGAAGCATCACTTAAGACTTTGTCAATATCTGTGAGAATTTTTATTACTATTAAGAGATTGAAAACTCTCTAAACAAGAAAAAGATTATATTTTTGAATTTCTTTTAAGTCATATTTCCAAGATTGATTGTTAACGAAAGACGCCTCAATCTTTCAATATTTTTATGTTATGTCAAGGCTGTGCAAACAATCAGATAAAAGATGTAAAAATACAGAACAAATCTTCTTCTTTAGAGTTGCCATTTCTAAATCGAATTTTCTTATAGCCTGCGTCGTGTCTCATAATTTCATTATTTCTCGGTTTTCTAGAAGTATTTCTATTTCAAGATTATTATTTTTGCTTCTTTTGCCCTTCTGTAAAACTATCCATCCCACTTACAAGTTTGATTGTAGTTGCCTAATGCAATTTTTTTTATTGTAGCCAGTAATAGCGGTTTGGCATGGTATGTTTTTATGGTGCGAAACAATATCTGGCAATTCTGCACCAATCACATGATTCGAAAGAAATCAAATTTTCAATATATTACAAAGAATTAAAAATCAAAAACTTTGGAAGCACAGAAAAGCTCAAATAACCTTATCAATGCCAATATCACGTCAAAAATGAAATAAGTTTGCATGGGGATCAACTTCCAATATGTCGTTTAATTGTGTTCTATCAATACCAAAATAGTTTCGTCGATATGAGATAAAATGTGGGCATTGCAGAAAAAAATGCTTAATCAAAAGATAACAATGACAATAAAAGCAAAGATGTGCAGATTCTGAATTTAATAGATACCCATGTGTCAATCTTGTGTGGCCAAGTCAAAGTCGATTTAAAAAGGACTCAATGCCTCCGGCTTTAATTACAAGACTGAAAAGTCTTTATCAAAGGGATTAATTTCATACAACTTATTCCGCTTTCTTTGGTCTGAAAAGCTCTGCCACTTTTCCTGTAGACGTTTCATTACACCTTGAAAAGCGTCGTTTAATGGGACAAAAATCTTCGATAATTTCATTTGTTTTTGGCAGCTTTATCTACTCTTTCGTTTCCAGCAATTCCTGAATGCCTAGGAATCCAACGGAATATCACTTCTATTTCTCGCTCTTTTAAATAAATTTATAATTCTATGCACTTCAGTACCAAAGAAATTAAATTTAATGTTAAGGATTTATTCCACTTTTTAAAAGTATCGATAAAATAATTATTTATATTTTTCCAAGCAGGAATAAGGTCAGATTTATTAAGGATTGGAAAATAACTTATATTTAGATCTTTATGAATTATCCCAATTATATACCAAAAAACCAATCCCAAAAAACCCCGAATAAAACCAATCCTAGCGGAAATATTTCTGGAAACCCAAATCCTTGGAAGTGTATTCTGGAGAAAAGACAGTTTCCATTTTCCGGAGACTGTTTTTTAATATTTATAAAGGATTTTAGATTTTTTTTATTTTTAAATAATATTCGCATTCCAAAGACCAATTTAAACTTTGAGTTTTCTATAAATAATTTGTACACAATATGCTTAAAATTTACTAACTGCACTTAGATAGAGGTAGAATCGATTCCAATAAACAAATTATGTTTGTGATGAAATAACGCTGCCAGGGATTAATTCGAAAAGAGAAGTTTATTTTGTAATTTTAACAATCGATGGCGTTTTCAAGCCAAGGCCGTTCACAAACTAGAGGTTCGTTAAACTTCCATCCGAAAGCAAAATTTTGTTTGTCTATTTGTGAGGGTTTAATGGCGAAAAAGCCAGGCTTGGAGAAACTACTGACACAATCGATACCTCTATTATGACTCATGCATGCTTGTTTATTTGTTTGATGGTTCATGGGAGTAAGAGCCCCGTTTGGTTAAACCCTTCCTCAGCCAGGAAAACGGGATGACAACAGAGCAGCACTTGGCAGCAGTTAAAAGTCATTCCACATCCTCAAAAATATCATTTTCTACTGTCTATTCTGTGGTGAGTTGTAACAGATCTAACGACGCAAATTACCGACAGGGGAAATGTGACATTCTGCGCCTACTTTATGTGAATTAGATTACTTATAAAATACGGAAATAGTACCCAGACAAGTAGCCAGAAGCAAAAACCATTTTCTTTCGCGTTTAATAACTCAAAATACTACTTTTCTGGTTCTTTACATGTTGTGTTACATGTTCTTTCATTTACATGTTGTGTTAAAATATAAACTTCAAGTTAATGCTCAGTAAAGAAAGGACATCCTGTTTACAAAGTATTAGTGGTAAAATGCTGCAAACATAAACTTCTTTTCTTTTTTTGAATTGAAGGAAGATCGTTTGTCCGATTAGGTATAAGGAAATAAATAACACCATAAACACTAAACGTTTGTTTCTTTTTAGTTTACCGCATGCAAAGAACGTAACTGAACCCGGCCGTAGGCACCTTGACCACTGCGTATCAAGAGAAAATTTTCATTCAGCATAAAGAGGATGCGCAATACGTGAGAGAACGATAGTTGTATTTACATTGGAGGATACAAGGATCTCTTTTTGTAATGTATGTTCTATAAAATGATAATTCTGCAGTTTCAACAAAAAAAAAGATTCCGTCTTAAGTGTAAAGACGGATGGATGCGGCGTCGTTTCTTATAAATTGGAAAAAAAGGAAATGAAGGAGAGCTTCATAAAAAAGAACAGAGCTGGTAAAATAATTCTTATATTAAAATAATCTAATGAAAATTTTATTAATTAGCACCCTTTTATTTACAGAGTAAGAAAATGGCACTCAGTAATCATAATTATTATTCTCCATTTAAGAAAGTAACTCGCTAAAGAGAGTAATTTGTTTCTTACTCTAAACTTTTCCTTTTCCAAAGTTTTTGACATTTTTCCCATCTTATTAACATCCTTATAATGCAAAGAATTTTTATATTACATGATATAATACTTTAATAGATTTATTATAGATATATTTAAGGAATTACTGAATTTAGATTTTGTATTAATTTATTATTGTATTAATATATTCTTTTTATTGCCTCAAACGATTTTCAAATATGATTGTCAAACCACCATAACAACTGCTCAGAGTGAGAGCATCCAATTAAATGATTTCAGTAAGTTGGTGGCATAATACCATTTTTCAAATAACACAGATATTCAATAAAAATTCAGAATTTTAATAAAGTATTTCAAGCCGAAATTTTAGACCTTTAAAAATCCATAGAATATTCCATTCATCTTCCTCTCCAGCACATCAAAATATTAGTTGAAAGTGAAGCCATCGTACAAGTGGAAACTAAACCCGAAAAGCGAAATCCAAATACGAAGGCCATCTTCAAAAATCCAATCCAACTTAATTCCCAGGTTAATGCTAACTCAGGATGCTCGTGAAATGATTATCCTGACGGAATTCACAACGAATGGCGCTGAATCAAATGTGGGACAATGCCACTTTAAGGTAAGAAAATATCTAAAATCATTCACTCCGCAGAAAGTTATTAAATGTGTGCTTAGAATGGTTTTCAGAGGAATGCAACAAGTGTAACGCAATAAACCAGTTACGCAAGCAGAACACTATTCTTATATTATATCTCTTATTATTCCACAATCTTGACCGTCTATACCGTTGAACTCATTGGGTTGCAGCTCGGCTATACAGACACCTAAAAAAAGTGTTATACTTATTTAATTTTTAGTTTGAGTCGAAACGCTTGATCAAAAATAATTTTAATTGTATGAAAACTTAAAATGAAATTAGAACTAATAGCTTGGCCTTTGATATTGTTTTGCTTGATAAAATTGAATATAATTAAAAAAACTCTTTGAGAGAAAAAGAGTGAAAATAATTCTAAACTATACATAAATAGAAAGGCATACATTATCATATGTAATAAAGTTATCACCAACATGCTAATACTAAGTATCATTGTATCAGATTAACAATAAATTCTAGAAATACTACAGGCTTACGCCCATTGTTTGCTTATGCTCTTGAACCCCAGATATTGATAATGCATATCTTGTCGGGACACCAATCATTTACTAAACCGATTGAATCTAGCAACGGATTTATTTAGATCGAATATATATTCCAAAACAGGATAAAACGATGAAAGGAATAAATTAAATATTGCTGCGATTTCTTCTTTGTAATAGGTTCTTTATATCGGCGTATATCTAAATTTCTAATCTGCATCAAATCCATTTCGAGATTTTTAGCAGGATTGTCTTCAATTAAACAATGCATCGGCAGAAAACAAACGATGGTTGATTGCTCTCATCACAGAATCCAATCGTTCCATCACAGAGAACAAACATCCTTCATTTCTCCAAATGCGTTTTTCAGCGTCGTCGTTGTTATCAAACTCATGTAACTGACCATAGCAGGCTCTGTTATGACCACTGTTTAAATTAGAAATTATGTGCTATATCAGCTCACGGAAATAAATAATACCATAAACACTAATTATTCATTTTTTTTGTTTAACGGAAGTAAAAGACAGAAGTGAGCCCACAGGGGGGCATATTGGCCAGTGCATTTCCAAAGAGCCTGTTTATTCTGTAAAAATGGGATGCGAAATACGGGAGTAAACAAGAAGTGTATATGAGTGTATCATTATGCTAAAAAAAACTGCTATATTGATGGAGAAAATGATTTTTTGTAATGTATGTTCTCCAAAATGATCATTCTACCAGATGAACAGAGAAAAATACTGTTATATAAGCAAAGATATATAGATGCAGCGATGTCCGTATCCTATAATACTATTACAAGATATAAAATTCTTTGAATAGATGGCAATCAGAAACATTCGCTTTAAAGTAAAGAATAATTTTACTCCAATATTTATATTTATATGTTTATACTATCTCCCACTAGAAAAGCGGGCTAATGCGAATAAGGTGCTATAGTAAACCTATACAAGCTCCGTGAATTTAAAAAAAAATTACATACTGTAATCACTCTGAGAAACGGACGTCAATAAGGAGGAATTTTATGAAAAGGAACAGATTCTGTATAAAATAGTCGTAGTTTAGAATAATATAATTAAAAGGTTACTGATTTACAACCATTTAATTACAAAATAAGAATAAAAAAGTCAAAAATTTTAATTGATTTATTTCATATTCTAAACTTTTCCTTTCCCAAAGCGTTGTGAAATTTTTGGCCTCTTATCGACTTCCTCGTAATGGAAAGAAATTTTATTTTACAACTCTCTATACTTTTATTTGATGTTCAGAGGCAATTCTGGCCAAGGTAATAGCGAAAATAACGGCGCGTGCCTTCATACTGTTCGACTTCCAAATTTGCATGTCCAATCAACATAACAACTGTTCAATTCCAAGTAAATCTTTTCATTGAGTATGCTGACATTATAGGCTGTTACAAGTCACAAAAACCACGATACTAAACACAGATATCCAACAAGAATGCCTAAATGTAATGCTTTATTTCAATCTGAATTATTAACACTTCGAAATTCCATTAATATGCCACTCATCTCCGTCTACAGCACATCGAAATATTTCTTCAAAACCAAGCCAATACACAAGTGAATACTAACGTCCCAAACCGAAATCCAATTACGATGGCCATATGCAAAAATTCTGCTCTAAGCACAAAAATCACTGTTTCCTGGAATAAAGACCACATTGTGAAAAGCGGGAAATGATTAACCTGATGGAATCGACGAAGTAAGTCGCGGAATCAAACATAGGACAATCCCCTACTAATATACCAAAACTATACCTAAAGTCCTTCTTTAAGCAGAAAATGATGGAAGAGGGCCAACAGAATTGGGAAGACAGAAATGCGGGGCGTATATCCAATATTCTAACACATAAACTTTCTACAATCAGATAACCGGAAAAGGGAAGATATTCTTTTCTTAACATTCCATGTGCCATTCCCTTTATTTCTCTTACAACTGTTTATAACGACTGTTATAGATGTCCAGAGTTGATTTCTACGCCCTATATAACCCAGGAGACAACTTCTCGCATTTCGATGCATCGTTGGAATAACAAATTTGAAATGCCCAATGTCCATAACAACTGTTCAGAGTACGACCTTCTAATAAAACCATTTCAGAGAATTAGGCTGCGAAAAGTGACAAAGTAAAGATTTAGAATAAAGTACTTTTATTCATTTGGAGGAATATTTGATCACATTCACTAAACATCCTCTTCAGGTAGACAAGTTTTCAAAAAAAAAAATATTAATTACAATAATGTTAAGAAACTGTCATTAGAAAACCAAAACTAAATCTTAATACTGCTCTCAATATTATGTTGTATCTGAATATTATATATTTTCACTTCGCCTTATTTCTAACGTAAATATTTATTATATATTTCCTCTCCTATAAAATAAATCTCCTTGGGAGAGCAGCAATTAATTAACGGACTTAAAACTACGCCATTTCCTAGGCTCTATCATTTTTAATTTTTATCTCGTTAAAGTATGATTGATTTTTATTTTGAATTTTTTTCTATTTAAAATATTATTAGGCAAATAATGAAACGAATAAATTTAAGTTTAAGTGAGCTTACTTTTCTGAAGCATCACATAACAGTTTGTTAACAATTCGGAGAATTATTGTTAGAATTAAGAGATTGAAAACTCTCTAAACAAGAAAAAGATTTTATTTTTGAATTTCTTTAAAGTCATATTTCCAAGATTGATTGTTAGTGGAAGACGCCTCAATCTTTCAATATTTTTATGTTACGTCAAGGCTGTGCAAACAATCAGAAAAAAGATATAAAAATACAGAACAAATCTTCTTCTTTAGAGTTGCCATTTCTGAATCGAATTTTCTTATAGTCTGCGTCGTGTCTCATAATTTCATTATTTCTCGGTTTTCTAGAAGTATTTCTATTTCAAGATTATTATTTTTGCTTCTTTTGCCCTTCTGTAAAACTATCCATCCCACTTACAAGTTTGATTGTAGTTGCCTAATGCAATTTTTTTATTGTAGCCAGTAATAGTGGTTTGGCATGGTATGTTTTTATGGTGCGAAACAATATCTGGCAATTCTGCACCAATCACATGATTCGAAAGAAATCAAATTTTCAATATATTACAAAGAATTAAAAATCAAAAACTTTGGAAGCACAGAAAAGCTCAAATAACCTTATCAATGCCAATATCACGTCAAAAATGAAATAAGTTTGCATGGGGATCAACTTCCAATATGTCGTTTAATTGTGTTCTATCAATACCAAAATAGTTTCGTCGATATGCGATAAAATGTGGGCATTGCAGAAAAAAATGCTTAATCAAAAGATAACAATGACAATAAAAGCAAAGATGTGCAGATTCTGAATTTAATAGATACCCATGTGTCAATCTTGTGTGGCCAAGTCAAAGTCGATTTAAAAAGGACTCAATGCCTCCGGCTTTAATTACAAGACTGAAAAGTCTTTATCAAAGGGATTAATTTCATACAACTTATTCCGCTTTCTTTGGTCTGAAAAGCTCTGCCACTTTTCCTGTAGACGTTTCATTACACCTTGAAAAGCGTCGTTTAATGGGACAAAAATCTTCGATAATTTCATTTGAGTTTTTGGCAGCTTCATCTACTCTTTCATTTACAGCAATTCCTGAATGCACAGGAATTCAGCGGAATATCAATTCTAACCCTCGCTTTTTTAAATAAATTTAAAATTCTAGGCACTTCAGTACCGACGGAATGAAATTTAATGTTGAAGATTTATTCCACTTTTTAAAAGTATCGATAAAATTAATATTTATATTTTTCCAAGCAGGAATTAGGTCAGATTTATTAAGGATTGGAAAATAACTTATATTTAGATCTTTATGAATTATCCCAATTATATACCAAAAAACCAATAACAAAAAACCCCGAATAAAACCAATCCTAGCGGAAATATTTCTGGAAACCCAAATCCTTGGAAATGTATTCTGGAGAAAAGACAGTTTCCATTTTCCGGAGACTGTTTTTTAATATTTATATAGGATTTTAGATTTTTTTTTATTTTTAAATAATATTCGCATTCCAAAGACCAATTTAAACTTTGAGTTTTCTATAAATAATTTGTACACAACATGCTTAAAATTTACTAACTGCACTTAGATACAGGTAGAATCGATTCCAATAAACAAATTATGTTTGTGATGAAATAACGCTGCCAGGGATTAATTCGAAAAGAGAAGTTTATTTTGTAATTTTAACAATCGATGGCGTTTTCAAGCCAAGGCCGTTCACAAACTAGAGGTTCGTTAAACTTCCATCCGAAAGCAAAATTTTGTTTGTCTATTTGTGAGGGTTTAATGCCGAAAAAGCCAGGCTTGGAGAAACTACTGACACAATCGATACCTCTATTATGACTCATGCATGCTTGTTTATTTGTTTGGTTCATGGGAGTAAGAGCCCCGTTTGGTTAAACCCTTCCTCAGCCAGGAAAACGGGATGACAACAGAGCAGCACTTGGCAGCAGTTAAAACTCATTCCACATCTTCAAAGATCTCCTTTTCTACTGTCTATTCTGTGGTGAGGTGTTACAGTCCCAAAGACGCAAATTACCGACAGGGGGAATGTGACATTCTGTATCTGCTTTATGTGAATTAGATTACTTATAAAATACGGAAATAGTACCCAGATTGTAAGAAGAAAATTCACTTCTACAATATACATTCTGAGATTTTAGAAAAATGATAACCAACAAAACATTTGCGGAATTAACTTGATTGTTCCGACGGATTAAGTGGAGTAAATATATGAGATTATCTTTTATACTAAACACACAAAAACAAACAAGAGTTATGTCTGATGATTGGAGGGAGAACATGAGAATATATTTTAAACCAAACCACAAAAAAGAAAACGAATCATATGTGTCAACTGAATGGAGTAAGTGGGGTAAAGATATGATTATTTTGGTGGACGATCAGAGACAAAATATTAGCTGGCTTATTCCATTTCAGAGTCAAATATGGAGCAATTCAAACATATATACTACATCTATGATGCCAACTCCCCTAAACGGCATGAACCTAAATGAGGACTTTATAAAAACATCTATAATGCATTTATTCATTTATTCGATGAGGTTCTAGTGCTGTATTTTCCTTTACTCTCAAAATAACTGTAGTACTATTTTCTGAAAAAAGATTCAATGTTATGGACGTTACATATAACATCAATTATAAATTCGTGGATATCTTTCCCTGAAGATATCGATAGTAATACAACAAATATTTACCATAATTATGGCCCTGATTTCAACTTTCAACGAGTCCTCTTATTTTTTTAAAAAAACCTTCACCATCAGGCCAACTGTATTACTTTCAACAAAATACAGCTGCTTTTAACCTTGTGCTCTCAAAGAGTACTTCAACACTGCTTTACTATTTTATCAATATTTTCGGCGGAATACATTGATGGACAAATTAATGATCATTAAAGAAAAAAACAAGGCCAGAATGAAGTTACATAAAGTATGATGGATTAGAGAAAAAGTGGAGACATTTCTGTGAGCATTCAGATTGAGAATACGACATAAAAAAATTTAGAATATAAATAGAACCAACAGAAATACAGATCACTTGGACGGAGGTGGTCAGAACACCCAATATCGACCTTCTTCCACATAACTAAAAAGGCTTGTGATAGAATCCTTCACAGAATTGTATTTTGGAATGAAAAATATTATATTATAGTCAGAAAAAATAAAGTTTCATCTTTTTCTTCCATTTTTTCGTGCTGGGTTTTCTCACGAATAAAAAAAATAATTCTGGCACAGTAGAAATGTTCTTATTAACAGTATTGATGAAATTGATTTGATTTGGGGAAAGTTTTCCAATTCAGGTTGAATGTTCAAATGTTCAAACTGGCAGCGTAAACAGTTTTATTTGTAATTCTGATTCGAAGAAAAGATTAGTTTTGGCACAATTTAAATATTTTTTTCTGAAGCACCAAGACAAAAGAGTTCAGTAGTTTCTATTTATGATTAAAGAATTCCAGTTAGATCGTATGCACAATTTTCTCAGCATTGCTGTGAAAACTTCAATAGCAAAATTCAATATAAAAAGAATAAAATAAAGGAAGTTCTCGAAGATCTCTGATGATAAAATGACTATTGAAATGAACCAGAATCACAGTTCCTTATTTAATTCCGAAGAAATTTCCTTTTCATCTGAGGAAAACCGCAGTAATATTATTTCAGATTATTCTAGAGTCGACAGAGTTCCAATACTACTGGGCAGATGGTCACATTGAGTAGGAAAAGAAAAATATATTTTTTCTATAACCAGTCAATTATAACGTCCGGCGAAATTTCGTTTCAGATAAAGAAGTTCTTTCAAGAAAAAATAAACAGTTATCTCTCGGTTTGTTTCATAACACGGTCACCCACGAGCAGAACACACACAGCTTGTAGGGGAGATCGAAATTCACCGATAACTGGAAGAACTGAGCAACAGCAGGCAAAGTGGTAATCTCATTCGGTGAAAGCAGACCACAGAACGACGATCAGCGACTCATCAGCAAAGCTATTAGAAGAAATAACAGCTTACAATTCTTTGCTTCCAGCGAAAATCGAATATTTAACGCAAAGCAAGTCAAATGCTGTATATTGACAACACGTCCTTCCGCATCCAGAGGAGATTCCGAAATGCGGAAGAACAGATCCGTTCAAGCGTTTTATAATCGGTTCACGTAAACTCGTTCATCGATTTCGGATTACTTAAAAGCTGAACGTTCCAGCAATTTGTAGAATGAAAACATTTAATCAGGATACTTTTTCAAGAAGACTAGGATTTTGACGTGGAATAAAATTTTATTTAAGGTTAGAGAAGGGTAATAAAAAATTAAAATTGTAACAAATTAAGGATTTTGAGTATTTTCCCCAGCTGTATGAGATTCGTTTATATATTTATTTATGAAATTAATAAATGTTATATTAACTCAACTACTAATTTTTCAAATATTAACACCCATTAAAGAAAATTTAGTTCGTAAATTTTCAACAAGTAATGATCAAAATATTATTGTTTCATTATATAAATGACGCTTTAAAAGCTCATGAAATGTGTTTTTATTAATATTTTTGTTAAATTTTAAACACGATTTATTTTTTCTCCTTTCTAAAAGATTTCATAGGAAAGTCACAAGAGTTGAGCAATATTTCATTTATTTTCAGTCGCGATCCTATATAGAATCATAAAGAGAAATATGCCAAGTGTTCAAAATTTCAAGGCGCTTCTTTTAATTAATTTTTATGTAATAAATATTCTTGACTTGAAATATTTTGTCAAAATTTATAAAATTTAAATTATTTATAAATTTTTTATCAATTAAATCTATTTATAATATTTAAATTATTTTAAATTTTACTGTAATTAAGTTAAGTACCTATTTTGTTTAATTCTTTATTCCTTATTTAAATGTTTAATCCACAAGAATTACTGATTCCCGAATTTTTGAAAAAGTACTTTTGGAATTATGCTTGTCTCAATTGATAATTAACGCACATTGATTCTAAACATAATAATATTATAAACATAAATAACAAACACTGATTATCAATTGAAGAATTTCTCTGCCGGCTTGCTGGCACAGAGGTAGCGGATCTGCCTCGTGTTCTGGAGGTCCCGGGTTCGAGTCCCCGTTCGGGCATGGTTGTTCTTCTGTGTGCTATCTGTGAGATGTGTGAATGTGCCCCCCTGTAAAAAGGGGTTGTGCAAGCTAATGTGGTGAGTGGGTAGCAAAGTCGTACTCTTGGCCCTAGTTGGAGCTACTCAAACACAAGAGACGCTTCATTCGGCTTAATCTGCTGCTGGGTTCAGCATCGGGCTTGCCCATGTCAAGTGCCATTTGACACAACAACAGAGTTTCCCTTTTCAAATCAGCGACTAATAGGTTCAAATATTTTTAGTTTAAAATAAACACTTAAATGCCTAATGAAGTCTGAAAAGATAATTTTTTTCACAAGTATAGCTTTAAGAAAAACACAGGTTAATTTCCGATTCTTTTCTTATCTACTTTCATTTTTTTTCGTCAGAAATCTAACTTATTTCCTACTAGCCGCCTTTGGCGACCAATAGGTTCGCCAATATTTATGCTCGCTAAAAGGTTCAATTGGTTTTTTTTACATAATACTTGGTCTCATAATAGATTTTTCAGCAAATTATTTTTGTTTCAAATTTCGATAGTCATATAATTCACTCATACTATTATGTAAGCCTTAACAATCCTGATCTTTGAACTCCTCATCTCTCTCTGATCAACGATCGCAAAATTCAGTTTTAAAATAAAGTGGAAATGATGAAACTTCAATTAATATAAAGACCTTTTCACTCAATCCAAATATATATTTAAATAAAATGAGAACTGAAAGAAAAGTAGTCCGACATTGAAGTTTTATGTTCACAACAGAAATTGAAATATGATAATTTTTCATAATTTATAATATCTAGAAGAATTATTCAGCAAACATTTCAGGGATTCAATGAAACATTCAGTTTAAACTTTCTTTTTAAACTATATAAATGCTCTCAACAATATTTCTTTTTTTTTTTGGAACAAAAATATACTTCAAAAAATTATGAAGTTTACATTTTAGACAGTACTTTGGTCTTATAGATTCAAATTCTGTAAAATCTTCTTTATATTTCAACTTCTAAATAAATAAATACGTTTTTCTATCTTCTGCGATCATATCTGACAGTTTTATTTAGTTCTGAATATTGAAAGATTAGAACATATTCATACTCTAAGCCAATTACTCTTGAGACACCCTGAGTGGCTTCATTGAGATGGTCGATAAAGTGATCTAAATTCGACAGTTTTTATCGAATAGTGAAACTGAAATTTTTATAAATTGGTCAGTTTCAATGATTGAAACATTTGTTTAGAGATGTAATGTCTACAAAAGGTTTACAAATTAGCTGTTCGGCTCTAGTTATAGAAGATGTCTTGCAGATATTAAATCATATCTGCCTTAAATAAAATTGTTTAATTGAATCTATGCTACTATTATAAAGATGAAAGTTCGGATGGATGGATGATGGTAGTCAATAGCTGAACGTAATGGGATGAAGTTTAGCATAGAGATAGATTATAGTCTAGAAAAGAACATAGGCTAATATTTATTCCGGTTAATTGAGTGGTTAATTTTATACTAATTAAAAACTAACTTTCCCTCCAAAAATCCTCATTTTCCAGCCGTCAAATGAGACTTCGATTTGTTTTTTTTTCCCACTCGAATGAGGCTTAACATATTTTCGACCGGTTATTTCAAACGATTCTGGTTATTTTTGTAGTTTTTGATACATTTAATATGAATTATAGTTAATTAATCGATCTTTCGATTCCTTCTGAAGACTTTTTGAGTAAAAATAAAACAGAATAATTGAAATTAAAAATTTCTAATCTGCATTGCTTTACCCCAATTGGCATTAAAAATGTACGCATGCATACTGTTTGATAATATTTCATCTTGTGATTAGACCGTCAGTTCTCATGCGTACACATCAAAAATTTATGCGCTTACGAAGTCTCGTGTAAAAGCTATTAAGTAATGTATGTATTGTAAAATACCATTGAAAACATTTCATTGCATTTATTTTCCAAAAATATCATATTTCATATTCGTTTCATTTTATGCAGACGCGTGCCGAAAATGACATTTTAATATGTTTCATTTGGATTGATAGTTGATTTGTTTTTTTATCATGTGAGAGCATATTGTTTTAGTTTGGAAGTTTTGATGTCTACGAAATATACGGGCCTTTATCAGTATTGCATTATTAATTATTACGTATGCTTCTTTGAAAGCAGATGCATTTTCAAAAGGTTTGCCTGCTTTTAACAGTATAGGTTTATTCTTATGTATGCTTCTGTAAAAGCAGGTGCGTTTTTATTTCGGCATGATTCATTAAAATGCGGAGATTCGTTACAATCACGAAGGCACATTCTTTGATTTCAACAATGTATTTTCTTCATAGAAACAAAAGTAACAATTGAAAATCATGTCATATTGTTTTAAAATTTAAAAAGAACATTAAGACAAAAATGTTTTGCTTCAGTAGAAATAATTAAGACTTTATTATATTTTTCTTCAACTTATAATCAATAGGTGTTTTATTCGTCGTTTCTATAAAACGACGTCATCTTCCTGTTTGATTACAATTTCTTACTTTTAAAAAATTAATCTCGCGGTCAGAAAATTATCGTTTGGCTTTTTTTAAATTTTATTTTATTTTTAACGACGTTACTTATATTTATTCTTTAATGGAAAATAAGAGCATTTTTACTAATTGTATTTCTCAAAATCCTGTAAATATATGAATATAATTTTATTTAAAACTTTCATTTTTAATTTTCTAGCTAGTACAACAAAGTTTTGTTCAGAAAATTTTGAGATGGAGGGGGGGACGCTGCTTTTCTAAAAATCACAGACTGTGAGAATGATATAATCACGTGACTATTTCAAATAAATTTAAAACGTATTTTCGAATGGCTTTAAGACAAAAAGTTTTGGTACTCGACCGATTTAGAGATTAAAAAAATATAAAAAATCAGTTTTTTAAATGTCGATGCAAGCGAAATCTGATAGTCACGTGATTGTTTCAAACCGGTTGCAACTGCTTAATGACTTAATTAATTCAGATAAACAATGACTTAAAAAATAATAATGTTCTCACATGATAATTTAAAATTTGCAATAGAAGATTTCAATTGTTTCCAATTTCTAAAATGTTTTATTATTTTGTATTAAATTCAAATTTTTTAAAATTCCAAAAATAATTTTAATTTTTTAATTTTATCTTTTGTCAATATGATGACAGCACGTTAATAAAAGATTAAATTTCATTTTTTAGAACGCAAATGAGTGTCAACAAAAATTTGTTGGCGAAAAATAAAAGATTAAAATGAAATCTGCAATGCATATTTCAATGTATCATGTCAGAACATCATTTCTTGAACGGCCGAAGCTCGTGAAAGTTAAATTATATTTCTATTCATTTTCATTGTTTCATTGAATGAGTCACTTTAGTATTGCAAACGATTCAAAAAACTTTGTCTCGCATTTATTGTTTTTAAAAAATATCACATTTCCTATTTATTTCATTTCGTATAAACACGCACTTAAAATGACCTTTTTCTCGGTTTTATTTGTGGTAGTCATTATTTTTTAATGGGGGTAAAAAGTAAAGGGGATGGCATCACGCTATTAAAAGCTGATTTTTTGGGATGCTCGTGCGGATAGTAAAATTCTTATTTTTTGCAAAGGTTTTTTTTTTATTATTTTTCGCTTACGAGTTTTTGTTGATGTCACAAAACATCATTCTTAAAACAATATAATGTTATGACATGATAAAATTTTAATCCGCAGACGAAAAATAAAAATTTTATTATCTTCACGGGCATCCCAAAAAATCTGCTTTTAATAACGCGTTGCCATAACATTTATAAAAACTCTGATTTTTTTTAAAAAGTTAATGACTTCAACAAATAAAACCTTGAAAAATGTCATTTTGAGGCACGTGATTAAATGAAATGAAGTAAATAGGAAATCGGATGTTTTTTAAACAATAAATGCGAGACAAAGATTTTTTGGATCGTTTGCAATACTAAAGTGACCCATTCAATGAAACAATTAAAGTGAATAAAAATATTATTTAACGCACGAGCACGTGGTGCTTGGCCATTCAAGAATTTATGTTCTGACATGATACATTGAAATAAGCATAGCAGATTTCATTTTAATCTTTATTTTAATTGTTACATTTAATTAGTAATTTTTTTTTATTGCAAACGATTATAAAAAGGCTTTATCTTGGACTTATTGTTTTAAAAATATCCCATTTCCTATTTATTTCATTTCATATAATCACGTGCTCATAATTACATTTGCGGTAGTAATTAAATTTTTTTACATCAGAGTTTTTGGAAATTTAATGGCAACATGTTATTAAAAGCTAATTTTTGGAGATGCTCGTGCAGATGAAATCGTATTTTTTTAGACGAAATAAATTGCTAAAAATTACGATTAAATTAAATATTTAAAAATCAATTGAAGATATAAATTAAATGTAAAAGTCAAAACAGCAATATCATTGGAAAGATAATTTTTTGAGCTTTATTTTGATGCAAAAAATCAGTTTTGTGTTGTAATATTCTCGGAAATTATAGTGAAAAAACGTCAAAATTTCGCTTAAGTTTTAATTAGTTAAAAGTTTAATTAAAAATTCAAAAACAAGGGCTCCGAGGGGCACATTCCTGACATCCAATTTATGCAATGCCAATTTTTGTAGCTGCAGGTCGAACGGTCTGGCCTGCAGAGCGCCAACACACGCACACATTGAGTTTATTATAAGTAAAAATAAAAATAAAGATTAAGTTCAAATATCGTCTGTTTTAATGTTTCAATACAAAAACTATTTTCTCTTGTAATGTTTTTGTTGCAAACGATGCAGATATTGAAATAATTTTGTGCAGATTGAATTATTTTTGCCACATTATCCAGATAAATTTAAACAACTAAATTGTTTTTATGAACGATTATGATTAAAAAAGAAAGCTGCTATATCAATGCTTTAATTCAATTTTGTTTTTAAGAGTTAATAGCGGTTTTAATTTTATATTAGATATAAAGTTTATATCATTCAGGTGATAAATAAATAAAAAGTTTTTTATAGTTAATTAGCCGCCTTTAGCGACCAGTCGGTTCGCCAGTATTAATGCTCGCTAAAATGTTCTTATAATATTTTATGTAGCTGTGTCTCATAACAGGTTTTTCACCAAAATATTTTTAAACCAAACAAATTTTGATAATCATATAATTTATTTATAGTATTATTTTCTTCAGATGTTCTGTTCATTGTGCTATTCATATTTCTCTTTCTATCCGTGCAATGATTGTCCCGGAATTGATATTTTACTTAAATGGTGGAAAGAAAGGCCTAAAATTCTACGTTTTTATAGAATAATGAGATTCAAATTTTCATAAATGTAAACACACTAAACAAATAAAGACACAATTGATTTTCAAGAGATGCGAAAGTTTAAAAACAGCTTGGAAAATGCCGCGCACAGAGGAAATAATGGTGACACACACACACCCTTCTTTTCTTTTTTCTATCATTTTTTTCTTCACTACTTTTCTTTTTACAAACCTTTTTTTCGCTTTGTTATTTTTTTTCTTCCCTGCCCAGACTTTATTTCGAGCAGACATAGATTAAATATCCATACAGACTAATAATAAAAGCAACTATTTTTTTTAACATCCCGTTATCTACAAATGAAAACCAACCGACTTCGCGTATTACTGTCTAAGCAAATCATAATTTATTACGTCCTGCTATCTTACCCCCTCAGGGGCTCACCTTCTTTAGGTGGGTACGGGTGTCCCAATCCCGAGGTTCCCAGGGATCTTTCCTCCCTTTATGTTTGTCCTCCTCTACGCCTTCTGCTGTCTGCTTGATCCTTCTTTCCCTCGACGGCAAGCGAGGGAGCTCTCCATGAGAAGCTGTCGCCGCTCTGTTGCTTCTTGCTTCTCATGGACAGCCAAAAACCCCACGTGTTGGCCGTGCGTGGCGACCCATTAGACGGGTGGTGCACTGTGGTCCCCAGTGTGTCATTCGGCCGGTAACTGGCAACCTGGGTTGTTAGATTTGCTGGGGATCAGGCGAAGGGGTTACTCCTTGGGCTTGGCGTTAAGGGTGGTCACTGTCCCCGGGGGTAACTCCGAGCGTATAGGCTTCGGCTAGCGCTGGGGTGGGTGCCGGGGCTGGAAATGACCAGAGCCGGTGGTTGCCTTCCCTTGTTGGGCTCCGTGGTGGGTGGTGCCGTCGGGTCTGAATCTCTTTCAATATCGTATGGGGTCTTCCAAACGTGGTCCCTTTAGTGGGCATAAAGTCTATAAAATGCTGAATAAATTTGAACAATTCGGAGCCCAACAAGGGAAGGCAACCACCGACCGATTTTTTGTGATTAAACGGATATCAGAAAAGCAAGATACATTTAACGCAGTTTCACCTTTTTTAGTTCAGAAGGCTATCGCTGCTACAGTCGGTGAGGTACTGTCTATTAAAAAAATGAGATCTGGTGATTTACTAGTTGAAGTCGATTCTAGAAAACAAGCACAGAGTGTCATGAAACTGAAATCTCTAGCCTCCTTACCCATTTCTGTGAGTCCGCACACATCCTTAAACTTCTCCAAAGATGTCATAACTTGCGGAGAATTATATAATGTCCCCTTAGAAGAAATAACTTCAGAATTAAAACCGCAAGGAGTGACACATGTTCACCAGATTACCATTCGGCGGGATGGTCAACTCCTTCCAACCAAGCATTATGTACTCACTTTCCATAGCCCGAAGTTACCTGAATTTATATACGCCGGTTATATCAAGTTACCAGTACGTCATTACATCCCAAATCCCTTAAGGTGCTTCCAGTGTCAGCGATTTGGACACTCTAAGGTTAATTGCCGCGGGACTATCACTTGTGCCCGTTGTGCTGAAAAAGGGCATGATAGCCAGCAGTGTTCGGAACCAGAAAAATGTGTAAACTGTGGTGGAGATCACCCCTCCTACTCTAGAAATTGCACACGCTGGAAACTGGAAAAATATATCATTACGACCAAAATAAAAGAAAACTTATCATACCCAGAAGCCAGACGAGGAATTCAAATTCAGACACCTACCCCAGTTATTAGCTATGCTTCCGCTGTTCAGAGACCGTTTTGCTCAAATTGCTCCTGTGACAACTGTATAAAGCAAACTCCAAAACCAAAACCTCTTGAAAAGTCATCAGAATATGATTCTGATAAATCTGATAAAAGTATTCCGGAATCTCTTCAACCAGACCTGTCAACATCTAAAAAGGTTCGTAAGAAAAAACCTCAGTCCTCACTGACATTGAAACTTGCAAAACGGGGCCTTTCACATAAAGATCTTTCCATGAAATTACACAAATCGACTTCCCGGAGTTCTGCAGCTTTGGGATTAGCGAAAGATGGTGTAGCCCATAAGGATTTAACGTCCATTTTTGGAGGCACGCCAGCCAACCCCGATTTTAAATTCCATCCTTCTGAGGATGAAGATGTTCTTTCTATGAGTTGCGAAGATCAGGCAACTCCAACAAATGCTCACTCTTTTTCCACTTCCAAAACTCTCTCTTAATGGGTACCTTCCTCTCTTGGAATTGTCGCGGCATTCGTTCCAAACTTCAAGACATAAAGTCAGTTATTAACAGATTTCATCCGGTTTGTTTTGGTCTTCAAGAGACCTTCTTGAAGTCAAATTTCCCAATCAAATTACCTGGTTACAATTGTGTTCGGAAAGATGCAGACAGTGGAGGTCATAGTTCTGGAGGGGTCTGCATTTTTACTTCCAACCTCTATCCGAGCACAACACTCAATTTACATACTCCTTTGCAGGCTGTGGCTGTGCAGGTCCACACAAGAAGGTTGATTACAGTCTGCTGCATATACTTACCCCCTCATGATGTCATCTGTCAGCAAGATCTTGACAATTTAGTGGACCAACTTCCACCACCTTTTCTGTTACTTGGCGATTTTAATGGGCATAGCAGTATGTGGGGTTCCAAAAGTACGAACTCGCGAGGGCGGCAGATCGAGCAGTTTATCTCTAATAACTCTCTCTGCCTGCTCAATAACGATGAGGAAACGTATTTTCACGAGCCCACCCGTAGCTTCCATTGTCTTGATCTGGCCGTATGTTCCCCTGAACTCCTGCCATTGTTGAATTTCACTGTTTTGGGGGAGCTATATAACAGTGACCACTATCCTATCATAGTCAGCCAAAATGATCGTGGTGATGCTACTACGTGTCCTCCACGTTTCGTATACCAACGGGCAAACTGGGTTATTTACTCGCAACTAGCACATATCTCGGAAAATGTTGTCAAAATTTCTGACATTTCAGAAGCAGTGAAATGTGTAATTCAAATAATAATGAACGCCGCTGTTGAATCCATCCCGAAAACTACCCCACGCCTCAGAAAGTTTCGTAGACCATGGTGGAATACAGCGTGTCGCGACAGTTACAAGAATCAAAAAAAGCATTGGAACATATTTAGAAGATACCCGACAAGAGAAAATCTTGTCGCTTTTAAAAGAGCTAAAGCCCTTGCTCGTCGCATTCGCCGCTGTAGTCAGAGGGAGTCCTGGATTAATTTTGTTTCTACTATTACATCCTCAACTTCTAGTAAAATTTTATGGAAAAAGGTTAAAGCAGCAAATGGGATTTATCATGAATACACCATTCCTGTCATAAAAATGGCTAATGTGTTATATTCGAGCCCATTAGAAGCTGCTAACATTTTAGGTCAAGCGTTTGCACAGGTTTCCGCGTCTGATTCTTACAGCTCTTACTTTCTTGCGATTAAGAATCGTGCGGAACGATTACTTCTCCGATTTAATGACCGAAATTGTTTCCCTTATAATGAGGAATTCCGGATGTATGAACTGGAAACGGCCTTATCTCAAGCGCGAGATACCAGTCCAGGACCCGATGGAATCACATACAGCATGCTTCGTAATTTGAGCAAAACTTCCCTTTCAAATTTGTTGATATTGTTCAACAGAATTTGGAATGAGCAGACGTATCCAACACAATGGCGTGAAGCTATTGTGATTCCAATCTTGAAACTTGGAAAAGATTCATCCAACCCTCTGAATTACAGATCGATTGCTCTTACAAACTGCTTATGTAAGACCTTTGAGCGCATGGTGAATGCTCGCCTAATTTTTGAACTAGAGAAACAAGGATGTATCTCCCCGTTGCAGAGTGGTTTCCGTAAAGGCCGTTCTACCTTCGACAACCTTGTTTTACTGGAAACCCAAATACGCAATACGTTTGTTAGGAGGAATCACCTTGTTTCAATTTTTTTTCGATATTGAGAAGGCGTATGACCGGGCCTGGCGCTATGGCATTCTTTCAACAATTTTTAACTTTGGTTTTAGGGGAAATATGCCCATGTTTATAGCTAACTTTTTATCTCATCGAACATTTCGAGTTCGAGTCGGTAATGTTTATTCAAATTCTTTTATACAGGCTGAGGGTGTACCTCAGGGAAGCGTCCTCAGTGTCACGCTTTTTATCCTTCATTTGAGTCAGATCTTGAATCACTTGCCATCAGCAGTTCACGCAAGCCTTTATGTTGACGACCTGCAGATTTCCTGTCAGGGTAGCAGCATGAGTATCATTGAGAGACAGTTGCAAACTGCTGTTAATAAGGTTGTAACTTGGTGTAATAATAACGGGCATACAATCTCTCCTGAAAAGTGTAGATGCGTACAATTTTGCCGGAAACGAAACATGCATCCGGATCCTATTATCCAAATACACAATACGCCTATTCCAGTAGTAGATGAAATACGCGTTTTGGGTGTGGTCTTTGATCGAAAGCTAACATTCCTTCCGCATGTTTTGAATCTGCGGAAAAAGTGCGAGAAAACCTTGAATATTTTGAAGGTGCTCTCCAGAACATCTTGGGGTGCCGATAGAACCTCCCTTCTCCGTATTTATCAAGCTGTCATTCTCTCCCGCTTGGATTATGGCTGTATGGTGTATGGTACTGCCCATGCTTCCGTTTTGAAACGACTAGACACGGTGCATCACTCTGCTTTGCGAGTTTGTTCAGGGGCATTTCGTACTTCACCAGTTGAGAGTTTGTACGTTATTTGTCATCAGCTACCCCTTAGTTTAAGGCGTAAGAAACTGTCCGCTTTCTACTACTTCAGAATTTCGTCTGTGCCAGAGCACCCTGTGTGTCAAATAGCATTACCAGTTGGTTACCGTAGGTTGTATGATGCTCGTCCATTTCACATCCTTCCATTCAATGAAAGGATCAAAACCTTGCTACGAGATTCGGGCCTTGATAATATTGTTGTGAAATCACCCGATTTATTTTGTTTTTCACCTTGGGATAAACCTCAATTCTCCTTTTTGAATCCCTTCTCAGGATTCAATAAATCTTCAACAACGCCGACAATCTTACAACAGCTGTTTCTACACCATCGCTATCAATATTCTTCCTTTGTCCCAATTTTTACCGATGGCTCAAAATCAGATGGTCATGTTAGCTGTGGAATCGTATTCCCATCCGATACACTGAGCTACCGCCTTCATAATTGTTGCTCCGTATTCACGGCTGAGTTGATGGGTATGGTCTATGCTCTATAGAAAATTTCAAATTCCACTCAGCGAAAATTCATCATATATACCGATAGCATGAGTGCGTTGAACACACTTTCTCATTATCATAGTCGGATGCACCCGATAGCTCTGGAAATTTTGTCCACTTTACGTCTCTTGCGAAACAGGGATTTTGATATAAACTTTTGTTGGGTCCCAGGTCATATGGGCATTTATGGAAATGAAATGGCTGATTCGGCGGCAAAATCAGCAACGAATTTCTTGTCTTGGGGACTTCCTTATTGCGATGTCAAAAATGCCTTGGCTAAGCACATCTTCTCTACTTGGCAATTAACGTGGGACCTGCGAACACAAAATAAATTGCATTCCATCAAGCCAACTATTGTACTGTGGTCTGTTCTCCCTATACGTGAGACCGACGTAAAATTGACTCGTCTCCGTATAGGTCATACGCGTTATACGCACCGACATCTCATTTTTGGCGAAATGGCGCCAAAGTGCCCAACATGTCATGTACATGTCACTGTAAATCATATTTTAATCGAATGCCCTGCTTTTAATCTAAATCGTGCTCGTTTTTTAAGACATCGTCATTAACCCTCCGAGACTTGGTGAGTGAGAGATACCACCCGAATATTTTTAACTTTTTAAAGTCTATAAACTTTTATACTTGCATTTAGTCTTGTAAATTTTAATTAGTTCTTTTTGGTCATTTGTTTCATCATTAATTTGGCATTCATTCAGAAAAATGTCTTATGATATTGCTTTTATATTCCACTATTTTTTGTATAGGAAATTGTATTTTAATCTTGATTTTATAATTTACCATTAGTATGGCGCAGCTTAGCCAAATATGGCTCTTGTGCCATTAAATTCAATTCAACCAACCAACCATCCTGCTATCTTACTCAGTTGGTGTGGGGGAAGGAAATGAAGATTTTTGGCGGGAAAGTAAGAAAAATGTCGTTTTAACTATTTTCCTCGCAGTTTTTTCATTTTTTCTCTCCATAAGAACCATCCTCGTGTCTTAACGAAAATATTAAAAATAATTAATCGAATTGGTAGAGCCATTCTCTAGTTTTGCGCTTAGCAACGCATTTCGAGATCCATTTTTATTAATATGGATTACTTATTATTAATAGAATTTTAAAAAGTGATAAATAAGGATCGTTCATTCTGAGAAGGTCAAATGCATTCTTCATTACTTGTCAACAACTTTAAATTCAAATAAGGATTTTACTCTCGTTTACACAATTATCTTCTGACTACGAATCCTAACAAAGAATAAAAAGAATATTGATGTAATAATGGGAAAAATAAACATTAAAAATACAGAGAAAATAAAAATAAAAAATTGTGACAGGAAGTTCAGCAGGATGTGGGTGCCTTTTCATTGGTGTTAATGATTACTGTACTTCTGAAATTTTTTTTCTTCTAGAAGCCGGAGAATGGGGAGGCGAAGTGGAGGGGAAGGAAAGTTCCAAATGAAAAGTATGACAGCTAAATAAAATAAAAATTTGAAATAAAAATAAAATTCTACATGCAACTAGCTGAATAAAAAGAAAGAAAAGAAAACATTACATTCCGGGTTGATTTATGATCAACAGATATTGGATAGTACTTCTTTACTTTTAACTGATTTTTTTATTACAATATATTTAATAGAGATAACGTGGCAGTCAATATCATTTCGATACAAATTGTTTTAGCTAGTTTTTTTTCTCATAATTTCCTAAATTTATTTATCGATTACATTTTTAATTTCAAGTATAATATATTTGGGAAAAATAAAAAAATTGGTAAAAAGGCTTATTTCGGACGAATACTATATGAATAGTATATTATGAAAACTTCATATATTTATGTGAATCACACTATCACAGAAATAACCGTAGATGTGAATCTTCCAATTTTCATTGCAAGAATACACAATTGAGGCTGATCTACGATTTTGATACCGAAACTACGTGTCAAATTTCATTTATCTAGTCGTAATTTTGTACCCCTTTCCATTAAATCTCTTAAAGAATTAGACTCGAAAATATTTAAATTTCCCGTTATAATATGTCCTTTGTCAATATCAATATAATCTTTATAAATTTCTTTGTCACAGTTACAATCTGCTTCGCTTATTTTATTTAGGTTTTTATTATAATAATTATAAATGCAAATTCGTTTTCTTAAAGTTGCTGAATTACTAAAAGCTATAGAAACTAATGTATTATCTTTTAAAGGAAAAAAAATCTTTATTGCTGTGCATAATTTTAGGTAACTTTAAGTTTTCGAAGCCAATATCTAAAAATCTCACAACACAGTATTCCTTATTTAACTTAGTTTTATTTTTGAATAATAAATCGGTTTTTTTTCAATAGTAAGTTTGAATTTTAGTAAGTATAGAATTATAGATTTTGTGAAATAGTTTTTAAATTTTAAATCTCCAAAGGTTTTTTTTTATAAATCGTTTAATTTTGTTTTTCCTGAAGCCAAATAGATATTTCTTAATTTTCATAATATTCTCTCTATTAAGATCAAAGTTACAGTAGTTCTGAAATTCTTCGTATATAATATCATAGTTACCACCTCTACTTTAACCCCTTTTAAATCTTTTAAAATAGTTTTCTTTATTCAGAAAATCCTTAAATATATTGAATTTAATATAAATGCAAATGTTATTTAAATCACCGTAACCTTCTCCATACCTACCTGAGGGTGACCCTTGAAAAAGTTTTCAGGCCGGATTCATTATATTTCTTTCACTTTTTATCTTGAATTTCCCTTTAAACTTATTGTTTATTGCTATGTTAGATTAAATCATTGGTATTCTAGTAGTAGCAGCATTAACGCTCTCTAAATACAATGTTCTTTTTAATTCTTAATATTTTGGTTCAAAAATTTGATATTTTTTTCATATTTATCTTTGTTATGATAGTCATTTATCTAGCTTGCTGTGCCTTTTAATCATCGCATTCGCAATATAGGAATAGATAAGAAAGTAGTCGAATTATTGATTTCGGTGAAGAATTTGCTATTCTGGTGATAAAACTGTAAGACAGATCGCATTCATCGTGTTTTTATGACACTAGCCTCACTTGGATGTAGACACGCAGACGTAAATATTGTTAGTAGACGTAATTTATTTTAAAACAGAAAAATCTAATGTTTTTGTATACATTCCACATACTTAGTACTATTTCAAATTATGACGCCTATGGTCTGATAAAAGTTAAAATATACCTTTTACATTCTCAATCGATGTCTAAGATTTGAATATTTCTTTTAATCCCCACGTCGAACTTTTCACAATCCTACAACTCCGCTTTCCATTCTTCCAAAATAGAGAAAAAATAAATAAATTTTAGTGGGAATTCATTCCCAGAAAATCTGCCATTCCAGTGTGACCTGCTCCATTTTTTCGCAACAATATTCAGAATTCAACAAAAATTTAATAAAAAATATCACAAAATTAAATTAACTAAGCAAAACGCGCAACCCAAAAAAGAATTTCTTTAAACAAAACTGGAACTACAGTTCTCTCAAAAATTGTTCATCATAGAACGCTCATGGAGAAAGATTTGTGTCCGAACGGATATTTTACCGAACCGGTTCAAATGAATCGTGTGTGTTGTTAACCACGATTTGAAGATGAAGATCGATAAGAATCCTCCTTTTCCCCTTCTCCTCTCTAGGTTAACGGATGGCGTATGGTCCTTCGGGAAGAATAGAATCTAAAATGTTTTTTCCCCTCCATTTTCATCTGCGCATCGGGCAGCTGATTGAAAGATTTCGATGAAAATCTAAAATTTGCATATATGTATATATATCTATTCTCTGATTTTTTGCTAACGCAGAGATAAATTAATGTATATCATTCTAATTTATCTATATTAATATTATAATTTCAAACGAGCAATTCTCGTGTGTATATTATATATATATATATATATTTGTTTCGTGTATCACGGAAACGATTTAGATCTTATTTTATATTTAGATAGGATTTTGCTTTTTAATTTTATCTATGCAGGTGCTTTTCCTGATTTTTTGCCACCAAAAAGACATTTTTTATAGCCAACTATTACAGTTTTTTTCTGACCGCTTTCTAGCAGAAAAAATTGTATAGCGCCATCTCGGACTTGATTTCGTTATGGTAAAACATAATGTTTCAAAAGTATAAGTAATGATAGATACAACTGTAAAATTATTATAATATAGTAGATTATTTCAAATAATATATTAAACTAAGTGTATGCATAATAATTTTATATTTAAATGACCAGTTCATACTTAGATAAAATTGAAAGATATTCATATGTAATCCATATGTGATTTGTGTTTACATATTTTCTAAAAAAAAAGCTGACGAGCAATGTTTGGTTTTTCAAGTATTTCTAAATTAAACTGCAATTCTTCTCTTTTTTTAATTATTTTCGTTCATTAAATACGTTATCGCCGTGATCCTCAAGCGTCGTATGTTAAGGTTTTCTAAGGCTATTAATTCACTGGTGGGCTACCTAGATGTACAATGTATCAATCCAGGAAATACTGCATGGATTTATTACTATAAAACAAACAACTTTGAGCATATTAGAAACTGAATGAAATATATTCCATGGTTTTTAAATTCAGTATTCTGTCATTTCTTTCTTAAAATTACTCATTATTTTTCGAAAGTCCCGCGTTTTAAACCAGCAAAAAGTTTTTAACTACTTCTACAGTTATTAAAACCCCATTTAATTAAATTATTTGCTTTTTATTTGTTATTTATTAAAACTATTAAAATTATATCTTTACAAAAAAATTTTAGGTGAAAAATTGACATTATTGAAATTATTTATTCCTCCTTTTTTTTTTCTAAATAAAAAAAATTCTATTTTTTTTTTCTTTTCGGATATTTTGGCAACAAAAATTTGAATTTTTTTATGGTCTCATCATTTTCGAATTAGTCCAGTTTCAGTGTATCACACATAGTATGCTGCGATGCTGGGAGGTTATCCTCGAGTGGATTGTTAAAAATTCAGTTAAAATTTTGCTTAATTAAGAATTTTTTTCAATGTAGTAAAAGGTAAAACCTAAAATGAATCAAAGACTCGCATTGAAATTTGAAATCAAATCCATTCATTTGTTTAATGATGGATCTTCTAAAGTTCAATGTATAGGTCAGCAAACCATCTCTATAAGCACCCAAGCAGAATAAAAAAGATCAACTGACAATTTTGCAGATTTTCTAAAAATTTATTAATATGCCGATTCTTTCAAATTGGTATTTTTCGATAAACGGCACAACTAAACATTGAATCGAACACAGATCGCTGTAATTAAATTTGATAATTACTTCCAGTAAACAAATCGCTCACTGAAAAAATGGTTATTTTCCCTTTAATTTTGATTTACTGTTCATTAAAACATGAAGGAAAACGTTAAATAATAACTTTAAAACACATGATAGCACAAAAAGTTGAAATTTAAATTTAGAAAAAAAAATTATATATTTGGTATAACTAATTTCAATCGTAAAAATGTTTTCTTTCATTTTTTTCAAAAGTTTTACACACAATTTCTGACAACGATGAAGTTCTTACGAACGTCATTATTTAATCAATTCTTTTAATTATGTATTGTTATTATTATCCTTGCTGTGATTTTTTTAAAAGCTTTCTTAGGGTATTAAATTTAAAACAAGATTTTATCAATTTTATTAAAACAATAATATTTCTAGACCGCCATTTTTGAGTGATTCAAAACTAATTAATGTACAGGAAGAAACGGCTGATGTAATCAAGTTTAGAGAAAATTAAACTCATAAATCAAGCTAAAAATATTATCGTTTACGATATTTCGAACTGAAATTCCCCATCTCTCCTTAATGAATGCTTTCTTCATTTTTTCAAAAATTATCAAAATGTCTGCAATGTTCTGTAAAAGAGAGAGAGAGAGAAAGAAAAAAAAGTAAGAGAGAGAGTGAGATTTCACAGGATGTTCTCAAATAAAAAACAATATTTTCTGCATCACCCCCCCCCCTATCGGTACAAAGCCGTAGCCGTTGGGACATCTGCATAGGGTCGCGACATAATACCACTCAGAACTTCTTTTTTTTAGCATATGCAAAAGTAGCGGAAATGAAGCAACAAGTTTTCATTCCTTCTCCCTACCGAAGATCGAACCACCCCATTTCCCTCTTGAACAGCTTGTAGAGATCTTCCCCCTCCCCAATACCCTTTAAAGCTCTATTCTTCCCACGTTCTTTTTATAGACCAATACAAAAGCTCCTGACCAAATGATAGACGAATCGATCAGCCGCCTAATGCAGATGGCCCGCGTGGCTCACAATTTCACTGGAAAGAGCGTCCTTAAATACGTCATTTTTCAACTCAATATTTTATCCTTGACTCCATCAGTTATTGCATCAACGAGTAACACATGATCTAATTTGAAGAAAACGCCCACCTGTAAATATTATTACGTTGAAAATCGTCGGGAGTGGACTCCCTGAAATTTTATAGCATGTTTTCTAATTGCATTTGTGTATTATTAACCGCATGATTATAATACACAATTAATTGCATGTTTGTAATTAAACAAATAATATTAAAAAATTTTAAGTCAATTTTTACTTAGGTCAACAAAGAAAATTAATTTTAGTTACTTTTTATTAAATAATAACAATTAATATTATTAATTGATCAAAAAATTATACCTGGCCAAAGCAAAATCAAGTTCGTATCCGTTGAAAATTAATCAGAACACACTCGATCGGTGTTGAATTTTCAACCCAATTGAGGCAACGCAAATGCATGTATTTTCTATGCCATTGGGGTAACGCGATGCAGATATCATACATTTTTAATTTTCTTTTTTTTGTACTATTTTAATTCAAATTCACTTCAAAATGAATCCTAAAAATGGATTAATTAAACTGTTTAATTTTAAATGCATCAAATATTAAGATTATACACAGAATCGTTTGAAATAATCGGGCAAAACATGTTAAGCTTACCTTCATTAGCGGGGGGGGGGGGAAACAAGCTGAATTTGTTACTTATTTGGCTATGGGAAAATGAAGATTTTTAGGAAGAAAGTTAGTTTTTAATTAATAAAACATTAATGAATTAAGATTTGAAAAAAACTGAATTAATACCAAGTGCCATCTCCTACAAGTTAAAAAATTTACTTGCACATGAATGGATGAATAAAAAGTATTTTATTAACGATTGAACATTTGAAAAAGGTATATATACAAAGGAAGAATGTGGGCTAATAGTAAGCCCACATTCTTGAATAAAAATAATAAGCAAATTGTGGATGGAATTAATATTTTAAATTTGTTAATACTAAGAGGAATATTTGCATAAAAAATATTCAATGCTGTTCTAGAAAGCTATGTTTTTAAATCTCTTAAAAATTGTTTTTATACAATATCATTTGCTAAAGTCATTCAGAAAAAATATTTATCCATAAATTAATTTTTAAATAATCAATTTTTTTAAATCTTACTATTATTTAAGAAATACAAATAATTATCTGTTATTTTGGTTTAGTAATCCTTGTTTGTAAAGAATTATTTTTTGTGTTCATAGCGGTTTATACTTCTTCCAATGAAAGAAAATGTGCCGGTCTATAAACGTTATGTCAAAAATCTTCGGAAATTTTGCTTTTTACTCCCTATTATACAAACTATACTGAGAATTGAAAATTTTATAAAATTCGAATTCCAGATTTCAGAGCATCCGATTTTTAGAATTTACCAATCGGCTTAGGCTATATCTCTGAGCACGATAGCTCCAAATAATACTCTGGTCTAGTTAGGTGAAATTTGGAATGTGATCTTTACACATAACAAAACTGAGGAACAAAATCTAACCAGTCGAAGTTTGACCGTCCGAGTGGAAAAGATCACTGCAAAGAGCAAAGAGTTAGATTGTTGAAATTTGGTACACAATTTTACACATTTAAATTATGGATTTTTATCAATTTTTGAATGAAAACGGTCGAGAAGTTACTGTCTGTTGGCTCTCATAACTGTTCATTCTCATAAGTGTAAATGTGAAATTAAATAAAAAAAACTCAAGGATTTACATAAACGAAACTTGATATTCGATTTTGCTACTGCATTTGTTGCTCTATATCGATTTGAGGAGAGCTTCATGGAGTTTCCAAACTCAAGGTTCTTAACCTGCGGATGAATAGAGTAAAGCAATTGCAATGGTTTTAATAGCTAAGATAATTAAAAGTCTTACTTAGGAGAGTAATTTTCTACTAATATAAAGGGGGGAAGAAGATGGATTTTACATAAAAGTTTTTCGACAATCTGAAGTCAAGTGGATTATGTAAATCTATGATGATGACTTAGAAATAAAAGAGGAGAAGAGGTATTTATGGTTCGTTCTACATAAATTTTGATCTCAGCAGTTGAAACAATCTATATAAATTATTCGATTGTAAAAGGTATTTGAATTTCTAACGTCTTTGCCATTATGATGGATGAAAGTTTTTAAAAAATTATTCCTCTTTTGCCCTTAGATAGCTATAATGAGCTTCATT